>OY804575.1:28316884-28916884 GCA_963680875.1 Bathymodiolus brooksi
GAGTACTTTAGTACAGGTAAGGTGTTGATTGTCATGGGAGTCATCACATTCATCAGCGTCATCGGCATCCGTTTGTTAGCTCCCTACACTGAGTACTTTAGTACAGGTAAGGTGTTGATTGTCATGGGAGTCATCACATTCATCAGCGTCATCGGTATCCGTTTGTTAGCTCCCTACACTGAGTACTTTAGTACAGGTAAGGTGTTGATTGTCATGGGAGTCATCACTTTGATCAGCGTCATCGGCATCCGTTTGTTAGCTCCCTACACTGAGTACTTTAGTACAGGTAAGGTGTTGATTGTCATGGGAGTCATCACATTCATCAGCGTCATCGGCATCCGTTTGTTAGCTCCCTACACTGAGTACTTTAGTACAGGTAAGGTGTTGATTGTCATGGGAGTCATCACATTCATCAGCGTCATCGGCATCCGTTTGTTAGCTCCCTACACTGAGTACTTTAGTACAGGTAAGGTGTCGATTGTCATGGGAGTCATCACATTCATCAGCGTCATCGGCATCCGTTTGTTAGCTCCCTACACTGAGTACTTTAGTACAGGTAAGGTGTTGATTGTCATGGGAGTCATCACATTCATCAGCGTCATCGGCATCCGTTTGTTAGCTCCCTACACTGAGTACTTTAGTACAGGTAAGGTGTTGATTGTCATGGGAGTCATCACATTCATCAGCGTCATCGGCATCCGTTTGTTAGCTCCCTACACTGAGTACTTTAGTACAGGTAAGGTGTTGATTGTCATGGGAGTCATCACATTCATCAGCGTCATCGGCATCCGTTTGTTAGCTCCCTACACTGAGTACTTTAGTACAGGTAAGGTGTTGATTGTCATGGGAGTCATCACTTTGATCAGCGTCATCGGCATCCGTTTGTTAGCTCCCTACACTGAGTACTTTAGTACAGGTAAGGTGTTGATTGTCATGGGAGTCATCACATTCATCAGCGTCATCGGCATCCGTTTGTTAGCTCCCTACACTGAGTACTTTAGTACAGGTAAGGTGTTGATTGTCATGGGAGTCATCACATTCATCAGCGTCATCGGCATCCGTTTGTTAGCTCCCTACACTGAGTACTTTAGTACAGGTAAGGTGTTGATTGTCATGGGAGTCATCACATTCATCAGCGTCATCGGCATCCGTTTGTTAGCTCCCTACACTGAGTACTTTAGTACAGGTAAGGTGTTGATTGTCATGGGAGTCATCACATTCATCAGCGTCATCGGCATCCGTTTGTTAGCTCCCTACACTGAGTACTTTAGTACAGGTAAGGTGTTGATTGTCATGGGAGTCATCACATTCATCAGCGTCATCGGCATCCGTTTGTTAGCTCCCTACACTGAGTACTTTAGTACAGGTAAGGTGTTGATTGTCATGGGAGTCATCACATTCATCAGCGTCATCGGCATCCGTTTGTTAGCTCCCTACACTGAGTACTTTAGTACAGGTAAGGTGTTGATTGTCATGGGAGTCATCACATTCATCAGCGTCATCGGCATCCGTTTGTTAGCTCCCTACACTGAGTACTTTAGTACAGGTAAGGTGTTGATTGTCATGGGAGTCATCACATTCATCAGCGTCATCGGCATCCGTTTGTTAGCTCCCTACACTGAGTACTTTAGTACAGGTAAGGTGTTGATTGTCATGGGAGTCATCACATTCATCAGCGTCATCGGCATCCGTTTGTTAGCTGGGTTTTGGGGTCCCCCCCCCCCCCAGGTGTTGATTGTCCATGGGAGTCATCACATTCATCAGCGTCATCGGCATCCGTTTGTTAGCTCCCTACACTGAGTACTTTAGTACAGGTAAGGTGTTGATTGTCATGGGAGTCATCACATTCATCAGCGTCATCGGCATCCGTTTGTTAGCTCCCTACACTGAGTACTTTAGTACAGGTAAGGTGTTGATTGTCATGGGAGTCATCACATTCATCAGCGTCATCGGCATCCGTTTGTTAGCTCCCTACACTGAGTACTTTAGTACAGGTAAGGTGTTGATTGTCATGGGAGTCATCACATTCATCAGCGTCATCGGCATCCGTTTGTTAGCTCCCTACACTGAGTACTTTAGTACAGGTAAGGTGTTGATTGTCATGGGAGTCATCACATTCATCAGCGTCATCGGCATCCGTTTGTTAGCTCCCTACACTGAGTACTTTAGTACAGGTAAGGTGTTGATTGTCATGGGAGTCATCACATTCATCAGCGTCATCGGCATCCGTTTGTTAGCTCCCTACACTGAGTACTTTAGTACAGGTAAGGTGTTGATTGTCATGGGAGTCATCACATTCATCAGCGTCATCGGCATCCGTTTGTTAGCTCCCTACACTGAGTACTTTAGTACAGGTAAGGTGTTGATTGTCATGGGAGTCATCACATTCATCAGCGTCATCGGCATCCGTTTGTTAGCTCCCTACACTGAGTACTTTAGTACAGGTAAGGTGTTGATTGTCATGGGAGTCATCACATTCATCAGCGTCATCGGCATCCGTTTGTTAGCTCCCTACACTGAGTACTTTAGTACAGGTAAGGTGTTGATTGTCATGGGAGTCATCACATTCATCAGCGTCATCGGCATCCGTTTGTTAGCTCCCTACACTGAGTACTTTAGTACAGGTAAGGTGTTGATTGTCATGGGAGTCATCACATTCATCAGCGTCATCGGCATCCGTTTGTTAGCTCCCTACACTGAGTACTTTAGTACAGGTAAGGTGTTGATTGTCATGGGAGTCATCACATTCATCAGCGTCATCGGCATCCGTTTGTTAGCTCCCTACACTGAGTACTTTAGTACAGGTAAGGTGTTGATTGTCATGGGAGTCATCACATTCATCAGCGTCATCGGCATCCGTTTGTTAGCTCCCTACACTGAGTACTTTAGTACAGGTAAGGTGTTGATTGTCATGGGAGTCATCACATTCATCAGCGTCATCGGCATCCGTTTGTTAGCTCCCTACACTGAGTACTTTAGTACAGGTAAGGTGTTGATTGTCATGGGAGTCATCACATTCATCAGCGTCATCGGCATCCGTTTGTTAGCTCCCTACACTGAGTACTTTAGTACAGGTAAGGTGTTGATTGTCATGGGAGTCATCACATTCATCAGCGTCATCGGCATCCGTTTGTTAGCTCCCTACACTGAGTACTTTAGTACAGGTAAGGTGTTGATTGTCATGGGAGTCATCACATTCATCAGCGTCATCGGCATCCGTTTGTTAGCTCCCTACACTGAGTACTTTAGTACAGGTAAGGTGTTGATTGTCATGGGAGTCATCACATTCATCAGCGTCATCGGCATCCGTTTGTTAGCTCCCTACACTGAGTACTTTAGTACAGGTAAGGTGTTGATTGTCATGGGAGTCATCACATTCATCAGCGTCATCGGCATCCGTTTGTTAGCTCCCTACACTGAGTACTTTAGTACAGGTAAAGGTGTTGATTGTCATGGGAGTCATCACATTCATCAGCGTCATCGGCATCCGTTTGTTAGCTCCCTACACTGAGTACTTTAGTACAGGTAAGGTGTTGATTGTCATGGGAGTCATCACATTCATCAGCGTCATCGGCATCCGTTTGTTAGCTCCCTACACTGAGTACTTTAGTACAGGTAAGGTGTTGATTGTCATGGGAGTCATCACATTCATCAGCGTCATCGGCATCCGTTTGTTAGCTCCCTACACTGAGTACTTTAGTACAGGTAAGGTGTTGATTGTCATGGGAGTCATCACTTTGATCAGCGTCATCGGCATCCGTTTGTTAGCTCCCTACACTGAGTACTTTAGTACAGGTAAGGTGTTGATTGTCATGGGAGTCATCACATTCATCAGCGTCATCGGCATCCGTTTGTTAGCTCCCTACACTGAGTACTTTAGTACAGGTAAGGTGTTGATTGTCATGGGAGTCATCACATTCATCAGCGTCATCGGCATCCGTTTGTTAGCTCCCTACACTGAGTACTTTAGTACAGGTAAGGTGTTGATTGTCATGGGAGTCATCACATTCATCAGCGTCATCGGCATCCGTTTGTTAGCTCCCTACACTGAGTACTTTAGTACAGGTAAGGTGTTGATTGTCATGGGAGTCATCACATTCATCAGCGTCATCGGCATCCGTTTGTTAGCTCCCTACACTGAGTACTTTAGTACAGGTAAGGTGTTGATTGTCATGGGAGTCATCACATTCATCAGCGTCATCGGCATCCGTTTGTTAGCTTCCTACACTGAGTACTTTAGTACAGGTAAGGTGTTGATTGTCATGGGAGTCATCACATTCATCAGCGTCATCGGCATCCGTTTGTTAGCTCCCTACACTGAGTACTTTAGTACAGGTAAGGTGTTGATTGTCATTGGAGTCATCACATTCATCAGCGTCATCGGCATCCGTTTGTTAGCTCCCTACACTGAGTACTTTAGTACAGGTAAGGTGTTGATTGTCATGGGAGTCATCACATTCATCAGCGTCATCGGCATCCGTTTGTTAGCTCCCTACGCTGAGTACTTTAGTACAGGTAAGGTGTTGATTGTCATGGGAGTCATCACATTCATCAGCGTCATCGGCATCCGTTTGTTAGCTCCCTACACTGAGTACTTTAGTACAGGTAAAGGTGTTGATTGTCATGGGAGTCATCACATTCATCAGCGTCATCGGCATCCGTTTGTTAGCTCCCTACACTGAGTACTTTAGTACAGGTAAGGTGTTGATTGTCATGGGAGTCATCACATTCATCAGCGTCATCGGCATCCGTTTGTTAGCTCCCTACACTGAGTACTTTAGTACAGGTAAGGTGTTGATTGTCATGGGAGTCATCACATTCATCAGCGTCATCGGCATCCGTTTGTTAGCTCCCTACACTGAGTACTTTAGTACAGGTAAGGTGTTGATTGTCATGGGAGTCATCACTTTGATCAGCGTCATCGGCATCCGTTTGTTAGCTCCCTACACTGAGTACTTTAGTACAGGTAAGGTGTTGATTGTCATGGGAGTCATCACATTCATCAGCGTCATCGGCATCCGTTTGTTAGCTCCCTACACTGAGTACTTTAGTACAGGTAAGGTGTTGATTGTCATGGGAGTCATCACATTCATCAGCGTCATCGGCATCCGTTTGTTAGCTCCCTACACTGAGTACTTTAGTACAGGTAAGGTGTTGATTGTCATGGGAGTCATCACTTTGATCAGCGTCATCGGCATCCGTTTGTTAGCTCCCTACACTGAGTACTTTAGTACAGGTAAGGTGTTGATTGTCATGGGAGTCATCACTTTGATCAGCGTCATCGGCATCCGTTTGTTAGCTCCCTACACTGAGTACTTTAGTACAGGTAAGGTATTGATTGTCATGGGAGTCATCACATTCATCAGCGTCATCGGCATCCGTTTGTTAGCTCCCTACACTGAGTACTTTAGTACAGGTAAGGTGTTGATTGTCATGGGAGTCATCACATTCATCAGCGTCATCGGCATCCGTTTGTTAGCTCCCTACACTGAGTACTTTAGTACAGGTAAGGTGTTGATTGTCATGGGAGTCATCACATTCATCAGCGTCATCGGCATCCGTTTGTTAGCTCCCTACACTGAGTACTTTAGTACAGGTAAGGTGTTGATTGTCACGGGAGTCATCACATTCACCAGCGTCATCGGCATCCGTTTGTTAGCTCCCTACACTGAGTACTTTAGTACAGGTAAGGTGTTGATTGTCATGGGAGTCATCACTTTGATCAGCGTCATCGGCATCCGTTTGTTAGCTCCCTACACTGAGTACTTTAGTACAGGTAAGGTGTTGATTGTCATGGGAGTCATCACTTTGATCAGCGTCATCGGCATCCGTTTGTTAGCTCCCTACACTGAGTACTTTAGTACAGGTAAGGTGTTGATTATCATGGGAGTCATCACATTCATCAGCGTCATCGGCATCCGTTTGTTAGCTCCCTACACTGAGTACTTTAGTACAGGTAAGGTGTTGATTGTCATGGCAGTCATCACTTTGATCAGCGTCATCGGCATCCGTTTGTTAGCTCCCTACACTGAGTACTTTAGTACAGGTAAGGTGTTGATTGTCATGGGAGTCATCACATTCATCAGCGTCATCGGCATCCGTTTGTTAGCTCCCTACACTGAGTACTTTAGTACAGGTAAGGTGTTGATTGTCATGGGAGTCATCACATTCATCAGCGTCATCGGCATCCGTTTGTTAGCTCCCTACACTGAGTACTTTAGTACAGGTAAGGTGTTGATTGTCATGGGAGTCATCACATTCATCAGCGTCATCGGCATCCGTTTGTTAGCTCCCTACACTGAGTACTTTAGTACAGGTAAGGTGTTGATTGTCATGGGAGTCATCACATTCATCAGCGTCATCGGCATCCGTTTGTTAGCTCCCTACACTGAGTACTTTAGTACAGGTAAGGTGTTGATTGTCATGGGAGTCATCACATTCATCAGCGTCATCGGCATCCGTTTGTTAGCTCCCTACACTGAGTACTTTAGTACAGGTAAGGTGTTGATTGTCATGGGAGTCATCACTCAGCGTCATCGGCATCCGTTTGTTAGCTCCCTACACTGAGTACTTTAGTACAGGTAAGGTGTTGATTGTCATGGGAGTCATCACTTTCATCAGCGTCATCGGCATCCGTTTGTTAGCTCCCTACACTGAGTACTTTAGTACAGGTAAGGTGTTGATTGTCATGGGAGTCATCACATTCATCAGCGTCATCGGCATCCGTTTGTTAGCTCCCTACACTGAGTACTTTAGTACAGGTAAGGTGTTGATTGTCGTGGGAGTCATCACATTCATCAGCGTCATCGGCATCCGTTTGTTAGCTCCCTACACCGAATACTTTAGTACAGGTAAGGTGTTGATTGTCATGGGAGTCATCACATTCATCAGCGTCATCGGCATCCGTTTGTTAGCTCCCTACACTGAGTACTTTAGTACAGGTAAGGTGTTGATTGTCATGGGAGTCATCACTTTGATCAGCGTCATCGGCATTCGTTTGTTAGCTCCCTACACTGAGTACTTTAGTACAGGTAAAGTGTTGATTGTCATGGGAGTCATCACTCAGCGTCATCGGCATCCGTTTGTTAGCTCCCTACACTGAGTACTTTAGTACAGGTAAGGTGTTGATTGTCATGGGAGTCATCACATTCATCAGCGTCATCGGCATCCGTTTGTTAGCTCCCTACACTGAGTACTTTAGTACAGGTAAGGTGTTGATTGTCATGGGAGTCATCACATTCATCAGCGTCATCGGCATCCGTTTGTTAGCTCCCTACACTGAGTACTTTAGTACAGGTAAGGTGTTGATTGTCATGGGAGTCATCACATTCATCAGCGTCATCGGCATCCGTTTGTTAGCTCCCTACACTGAGTACTTTAGTACAGGTAAGGTGTTGATTGTCATGGGAGTCATCACATTCATCAGCGTCATCGGCATCCGTTTGTTAGCTCCCTACACTGAGTACTTTAGTACAGGTAAGGTGTTGATTGTCATGGGAGTCATCACTTTGATCAGCGTCATCGGCATCCGTTTGTTAGCTCCCTACACTGAGTACATTAGTACAGGTAAGGTGTTGATTGTCATGGGAGTCATCACTTTGATCAGCGTCATCGGCATCCGTTTGTTAGCTCCCTACACTGAGTACTTTAGTACAGGTAAGGTGTTGATTGTCATGGGAGTCATCACATTCATCAGCGTCATCGGCATCCGTTTGTTAGCTCCCTACACTGAGTACTTTAGTACAGGTAAGGTGTTGATTGTCATGGGAGTCATCACATTCATCAGCGTCATCGGCATCCGTTTGTTAGCTCCCTACGCTGAGTACTTTAGTACAGGTAAGGTGTTGATTGTCATGGGAGTCATCACTTTGATCAGCGTCATCGGCATCCGTTTGTTAGCTCCCTACACTGAGTACTTTAGTACAGGTAAGGTGTTGATTGTCATGGGAGTCATCACTTTCATCAGCGTCATCGGCATCCGTTTGTTAGCTCCCTACACTGAGTACTTTAGTACAGGTAAGGTGTTGATTGTCATGGGAGTCATCACATTCATCAGCGTCATCGGCATCCGTTTGTTAGCTTCCTACACTGAGTACTTTAGTACAGGTAAGGTGTTGATTGTCATGGGAGTCATCACATTCATCAGCGTCATCGGCATCCGTTTGTTAGCTTCCTACACTGAGTACTTTAGTACAGGTAAGGTGTTGATTGTCATGGGAGTCATCACATTCATCAGCGTCATCGGCATCCGTTTGTTAGCTCCCTACACTGAGTACTTTAGTACAGGTAAGGTGTTGATTGTCATGGGAGTCATCACATTCATCAGCGTCATCGGCATCCGTTTGTTAGCTCCCTACACTGAGTACTTTAGTACAGGTAAGGTGTTGATTGTCATGGGAGTCATCACTTTCATCAGCGTCATCGGCATCCGTTTGTTAGCTCCCTACACTGAGTACTTTAGTACAGGTAAGGTGTTGATTGTCATGGGAGTCATCACATTCATCAGCGTCATCGGCATCCGTTTGTTAGCTCCCTACACTGAGTACTTTAGTACAGGTAAGGTGTTGATTGTCATGGGAGTCATCACTTTGATCAGCGTCATCGGCATCCGTTTGTTAGCTCCCTACACTGAGTACTTTAGTACAGGTAAGGTGTTGATTGTCATGGGAGTCATCACATTCATCAGCGTCATCGGCATCCGTTTGTTAGCTCCCTACACTGAGTACTTTAGTACAGGTAAGGTGTTGATTGTCATGGGAGTCATCACATTCATCAGCGTCATCGGCATCCGTTTGTTAGCTCCCTACACTGAGTACTTTAGTACAGGTAAGGTGTTGATTGTCATGGGAGTCATCACTTTGATCAGCGTCATCGGCATCCGTTTGTTAGCTCCCTACACTGAGTACTTTAGTACAGGTAAGGTGTTGATTGTCATGGGAGTCATCACTTTGATCAGCGTCATCGGCATCCGTTTGTTAGCTCCCTACACTGAGTACTTTAGTACAGGTAAGGTGTTGATTGTCATGGGAGTCATCACATTCATCAGCGTCATCGGCATCCGTTTGTTAGCTCCCTACACTGAGTACTTTAGTACAGGTAAGGTGTTGATTGTCATGGGAGTCATCACATTCATCAGCGTCATCGGCATCCGTTTGTTAGCTCCCTACACTGAGTACTTTAGTACAGGTAAGGTGTTGATTGTCATGGGAGTCATCACTTTGATCAGCGTCATCGGCATCCGTTTGTTAGCTCCCTACACTGAGTACTTTAGTACAGGTAAGGTGTTGATTGTCATGGGAGTCATCACATTCATCAGCGTCATCGGCATCCGTTTGTTAGCTCCCTACAATGAGTACTTTAGTACAGGTAAGGTGTTGATTGTCATGGGAGTCATCACATTCATCAGCGTCATCGGCATCCGTTTGTTAGCTCCCTACACTGAGTACTTTAGTACAGGTAAGGTGTTGATTGTCATGGGAGTCATCACATTCATCAGCGTCATCGGCATCCGTTTGTTAGCTCCCTACACTGAGTACTTTAGTACAGGTAAGGTGTTGATTGTCATGGGAGTCATCACTCAGCGTCATCGGCATCCGTTTGTTAGCTCCCTACACTGAGTACTTTAGTACAGGTAAGGTGTTGATTGTCATGGGAGTCATCACATTCATCAGCGTCATCGGCATCCGTTTGTTAGCTCCCTACACTGAGTACTTTAGTACAGGTAAGGTGTTGATTGTCATGGGAGTCATCACATTCATCAGCGTCATCGGCATCCGTTAACTTTTAGCATTTCATTCTACTTCTCACAAACCACTAGTCCAATTGGATCAAAATCGGTATAAATGCTACTTGGGACTTTCCATTTACAGTCAAACCTGCCTTAAAGGGCACCTCTAAATAACAAACCACTGTATATAAAGGGCAGCCTCATTTTCCCCATTAATGTATAGTGCATATAATTTTAACCTGTATATAATGGGCAACTGCTCATAAAGGGCACATTTTTAGGTTCCCTTGAGTTCCCTTTATAGACAGGTTTGACTGTATATGTAACAACATTCCAGCAACACCTGCATGTTGGAGTATATGTCTCCGAGTTGATACTATACCGGTATCACATAGCTTGTGTTTCATATCAGGACTTCCCTTGATTGAGGTTTGCTGCTATCAAGGAAGCTACAGAATCAGTGTTCATAGTGGTAAAGTTGAAGCCTTCACTTTTCTACACTTGTCATAATGACTTGGTTAATTATTATGGAATATCTGTGTCACAGATGAGGATGGATATGTTTGGTTTATCATAATCAAATCTAATAACACAATGGTGCCACTAGTGGATCAGAAGCTGCTTAGTCTTCTAAAACACATGGGTTCAGTAGTGGATTGCCCTTTTTTAAAATTCCTAATAGGGATGTTGCACAAAATGACATTACCTACATTACTCGACTTAAGTCCATTGTGCATGACACACAGAATCACACATTTTTAGGTTAATATAATTGATTTCTATCAATGGAAATCGATGTGTGAATGAAATATTACAGCATGTTGTGTAGAAAGAAAACTCTTTAACCAATCAGATCATTACTATTCTCGCAGCCTCGATTGGAGTATAAACAACAAGAGAAAAGGTGTACTCGATTAGAAAAAACGTTGGCGCCAATTATACATTTTTAATATTGAATTAAAAAATCCACAATTTGCTTTGTATGTTTTTCTCATATTGATCTCATGTACAAAACATCATTATTTGTATAGTACGTAAACAGGTCTCCTGTTTATTTACAACCCGAATATCCAACAGATCTATGCATGTAAAACTGAGAACGATACATGTGTTGTGCGTGTATACGTAACTTTTCGGCCACATTAGATGTATTGATACAAGACATTTTGTTAATAATAAACAAAATATAAATAAATGAATCTAATTTGGCAAAATATTGACAAAATTATTAATTATAATTAAAGTTCATATAAATCACATTATCACTGTAAACATCAAATGATGACCGCCAAACCAGAGGCCAAACAGTGACCAGAGTCAGAATCATTTGATGTAATGATAAACCTGTACATTATTGTATATTTACACAATTTAAAAAAAAGCAAAGCTTTATGTTAATGGGTTGTACCCTAATGGTTACCTATTCTGAAACAGAAATAACCGAAAACTGACAAAGTGTCACTCAAGTTCAACATGAATGGCTGAACTGAAATAAAGACAAAACAAAACAAAAAATTCCCCTTAATCATGTTAATTGCACATATTGTATAAATCTCTACATCCCGGGAAACAGAATAAGAAGTAATCCTTCTGTTATAAAGCAACACGATGAGATTAAATCCTCGTGTTTAACAATGGGAGATAACTTGAATATAAAAATTGGTCAACTTGATATTCCCAGAATTATTGGGGTACAAATTACACAATGGGGAATATAATTCCTAAACTGGCCTACCAAACTTCAAAAAGAGCTTATAAGTAGCTACAAATTCACAATGCCTTCTGAAACAAATGTTTTTTAAAGCATTATTGATAGCGATTACAAAATTCCTAGTAACATCGTAATCCAGCGGTCTAGGAATAATAGCCGAACAAATTATGTTTGTACTTGGCTTTACAAACTTCATAATGGTACAAATTAAACTATTGTATAAATAGTCAAAATCAGCTAATTTACAACTGTTACGTTATTAGTACCTACATGAATCAAAACGATATCAAAGTTGACAGAGGCACTACCCGATGAAATGAAATAGTCTATATCTTCAATTAGTTGACAGAGGCACTACCCGATGAAATGGAATAGTTTATATCTTTAATTGTAGCACCTGGATAGGCTTGTAGATAGTAGTGGTAATTTGGTATATGTTTAACGTGCTTTACTATAGAATCACATATCAGTGTCGCCGTCTTTTTCTCTGAATGGTTTTAGTCCATTTGAATGATACTATTATGAAACTATTATTAACATCTATGTCACGTCTACAAAGCTGTTTGGAACCATCAAATTTCTTAACTGAAACCTGGACATTAGAAAAAAGGCAAACAAAAATAAGCACCAAAGAGTAATATCACAAGGATTATTCATATCCAAAAACTGATCAAATTTATCCAAAATGTGTATAGCGATTGGTAGCGCCTGTCGAGGTAAATGCTTCAGCCTGCGATCTAAACCTCTGAGAGTCAATTTGATTTCAAAGGAACTAAAAATATCTATATTACAACCGTGTAAAAGAAATAAAATTCTTACTCCATTTAAATAATTACGTATACTTTGCGCGGACTTGAAAGTTCTACTCAGGAACTGAGCATAAGTACATAATACCTCAGCGTTAACTGTAAACGGGTTTAACATGTAAAAATTACAAAACAGTAAAAACGCAGTCCATTGCGTTTTGAAATCAATTAACGGGACGTTATGCATATGCATACTTCCTATTAAGCAACATTTCTTCATACAGATCTTGTAAATTAACGTCTGAAATATAAAATTACCAGTCATGATTAAAAATGAAAAAGGATGAATGTAAATCATCTTCAATAATATCTAAATCTTTTGTTAAACAGCAAAAATTATCCCTAAATTTTTAATTAAAATCCCATCGCGATAACAAATCCGGAATTCTGTTCTCACAGCCTGTAATGTGCTTAGCCTTAACGTCAAAATTCTTTACAGCTGCAATGAAACAGATCTCCCGTAAACAGGACTGAAGAAATGTATTCCGTGTGGCACCCGTATTCAGAACACGAACTGACACTAAATTATCACAATTTATTAATATCTTTTTTGATGAAAAATAAGACCCCCAAAGTTTTAATGCCACCATTATAGTTAACAGTTCACATAAATTAATGTGCAAGTTTTGATCTAAAATGAACTTCGGAAAACTGGTGTGAAAAAATCTACCATTCATCCAACCACCACAACCTGTTAAACAAGCAACAACAGCTAACAACCGATCAACTGACGCCCATTCGTCCGACAACATCATAGAAATACCTTTATACATGGGTAAGAACGTTTTCCACCATAATAAATCCAGCTTGAAATCCTCGGGTATTGACACAGTATCTACATCGGATATTTCTCTGAGCCAATTCAAAAGTCTAGAAACAAACAACCGCCCAGGTCTAACACATTGTGATACATAATTCAATTTACCTAATAAAGATTGTAACTCTTTTTTTGAACAAGAACATTTGTCGAGCCATACTGTAACCGAGTCAATAATCTCCGATAACCTATGTTCATCAATAGAGATGGTTAAATTGTCTGCATCAAACAAAATACCTATAAAAACCACTTTAGTACTAGGAGGCGTGGCTTTTTCCATTGACTCCTCTATTCCACAACATTTCAGTAAATCACCTAAAAAATTGAAAGCAAACGGACTTTTCCCTGGTAATTCACACCCATCTAAATCATCTAAATAATTCAAAATATCAATGTCATTCTTCAAACACATAAAACGAATTGCAGTAGTAGTTCTCATGCAAATGTATGCAGCAGATTGTAAACCCATAGTTAATACTCTGTCAAAGTAAATGTGATCTCTCCATTTGTAACCCAAGAGATGGATGTCACCAGGGTCTAAATAAATTTGTCTGTAAGCCCCGTTTTAAGTCCCTTTTGAAAAGATGGCAACCTTTCCCTTTTTTACAAGATCGATTAAATTATCTACTGTGGGATACTGAACAGAAATTGTTTCTTCTAAATACTGTTCTTTCAAGATGCCATTATTCACCGATGTATCTTCTGGAAAACTTAAATCTACAATTACTCGTCTTTCTTTTTTAGGCACCGAATTTATGGGTGAAACAGCAATAGGCTCATTAAAAGGATTGGATTTAAAAGGTCCAACTATGGCCTTATAAGAACTTTCTTTCTTTAAACAATTTTTAATATCATCAGGGAAATCAGTTGCCCCTTTGTGATTACGACAATAAGAGGACTCAAAGAGCATTCCTATATGACCCACTGGCCAACCAAACTCTAAAAAGTCACAAATCCGATAGTCACGATAATCAACTAATTTCATACGCCAAAATTCAATATTTAAGTTTGAATGTATAGGAATACGACATCCCTGAAAATTGTAAATACCCGAATTTCGAATATGATTGTGTAACAAAATAAAACCTAGTAAGGCTTTCTTTTCCCACTGGTTATCAATACAAAATTGACATTTCAATGAATGTTTTGTCGACCATAATGACGATTCGGAAATTAACTGATCATGTACATATAGTCACTCGTTATAATGAGGACAAGCGGAAGAGCATTCTGGATGAGAGTTTTTAATCTTATCTAATCTATAACATGTAGCACATATATGCTGCACCTCGCGGTCCACTCCTCTAATAACAGTACTATGAGGTGACGATTTAGAACATGTGTTCTTCTGAAAACCTGCACAATACCACACACTAGGTGTCTTGAATTCCTTCTTGACGTTATATGAAGATTTTTTTTTTATTAAAATCTTGTTTCACGTGCTTGGACAACAAAGGAACCTCCAAATCACTAGGAACATTTTTCAATGTTCTATTGCCAAGTTCGATTTGTCGTACAAAGGCTGCATAAAAATCTAGCAACGCTTTCCATGTATAACTTGAACTGTAATAAACCATTTTTTTCAATAAGTTTAATCTAGCTTTTCTCTCAAAAGATTTAATCTTTTTTGAACTTTTAATTTCTAACTCGCCAGCTACAAATAATTTTTAAGTCAAGTTCTTGAAAAGTTACAGACTTGTTAATAAATTCATACTGTAATGCTGTTTGGGGATTCACAACATCATCACTGGCTTTGGCAACCATACCAGATTTAGTTATACGCTCTTTTTCTTTTTACTTTTATTTTTTGACGAACCTGAATCGGATTCGGAATAAAATTTATTTTTATTTGTTTTCTCGTTACTTTTGTTGTCCGAAATACTAGAATCGGAATCGGACGACTCAGTATCTGTGGCTTCGGAAGAATCATTTCTACTACTATACTTTAAAACTTTTAACCTTTTTACTTTTCTTTGATTTACATTTAACTGAAATATCAGAACTTGAATATTCAGAGTCCGAAGAACTCAGTTCTACCTGTAATTGTGTATGTTTAGGTAAATGTTTAATTGACCTTTGAAGTTTTCCTTTTTTGTAAAATTCCGCTAACTGTTTTTTAACCAACTCATTTAACATCTCATCGTTTCTCAATTTTTCTAAATCAACCTCACCTGCTTTTTTAGATTTGGATTTCTTTTTCTGCTCTGATTTTCCCCCGACTTGACCTAGATTTCCCCGGCTTAACTTGTTCTGAATCGTCCGACTTGACGATCTGTCTAATGTCCTTTAGCGGTGTGCTCGATTTTGCCTTTGCTACCACTACCTTCGGCTTTGCTCCCTGCGAATCCTCAAGTTTTTTCAACTTTTTCTCGTCCTGAATAATTCCTTTTTCCGTGTTGGTGATGTCTAGTTTTAACGCCTCTATTTGTCCTTGTAAACCCTCCCCCTCTATTTCTGTATCAAACATACCGGAGGCAGGGTCCAAAATATCAAGTATATCAGACTGTTCATCAAAGCCATATTCATTAATTTTCTTGTAATCTTTCCGAGTTTTACCCCGAGTTGACATAGCCATGCCAAAGAACAACCTCTCGTGTAAGGCGAGCCAAAAATTGAAAGTCCAAAATTATTTCCCAAACAAACAAACAAAAAAAAACCCCAAAAAAAAAAATAAAAATTAAAACTTGCTTGAATTTTTTCGTTCCCCACGAGATGAATTATTCCTTGAACACGACTCGTTGTTTCGGAAATCGACGTGTGAATGAAATATTAAAGCATGCTGTGTAGAAAGAAAACTCTTTAACCAATCAGATCATTATTATTCTCGCAGCCTCGATTGGAGTATCAACAACAAGAGAAAAGGTGTACTCGATTAGAAAAAACGTTGGCGCCAATTATACATTTTTAATATTGAATTAAAAAATCCACTTTCTATCAATGGATCATGCTGTATTAAACACGAAAAATGGAAATTGCATTTCATTAACAATATGTTCTAGTATATACTGTATAATTGTATATTACAATGATAAAACAACCCATCTGACTTTTGTCGTAACTATAAATAATTGATCTCCATATGTAGGTACAACCAGTAATGTAGGTATGTCAATTTGTGCAACATCCCTATCAAGATGGTTGAAAACTATCATATATGTTCTCCATCTATCTAGGTACCTATCTACATAATTTTTTTATTTCTAACACATTTGTCTTTAAGAAAAATGAATAGTAGTCTATTAAAACTATGAATCACATACATTATATTTGTTTACAATTAAAGGGGAAGAGTAGAGTTGTCTCCCCCTGTAAAATATATATTTGATAACACACGATAACGAAACTACTCATATCATTCAGGATTAGGGTTTTGGTGTTTAACGTCACTTTAAACAATATTTCAGTTATGTCGTGGCAGTCAGTTTTATTGGTGGAGGAAACTGGAGTACCAAGAGAAAACCACCGACCTGCCACAAGTCACTGACAAACTTTATCACATAATGTTGTAAAAGTACCAGATATAATTCACATGTCAGCCACTTCACAATATAAAGTGTACAAGTTATCATGGTTTGAAGAAATGTCCAGCTACTTTGAATGGACAGCAAGGTGATAAGGTATAATCTTAGAAGGAGACCATACAAGGCCAATCACAAGCATCTCAAGTTTAAATTGGATGGTTTGGTTGGTTGGTTTATGGTGTTTAATGCCACTTTCAACAATATTTCAGTTATATTGTGGTGATCAGTTTTATTGGTGGAGGAAACCGGAGAAAACCACCGACCTGTCACAAGTCACTGACAAACTTTATCACATAATGTTGTATTGAGTACACCTCGCAGTGAATGGGGTAAGAACTCACAACTTTAGTGGTGATAGGCACTGATTGCACAGGTAGTTGTAAATCCAACTACCATACAATCCGACCACAACAGCCCCCTTTAAATTGGACATATGCTTGTGGGATATGAAGAATGACAAGAGAAATCAGTAGCTCATACATCTTATGGATAAGTACTATAAACATTGTAGAGAACAAATAACATTCATGTCACCTTTTAGACCAGATCTGTTGGGTGACTTGAGAGATAGAAACTGTAATAGCACTGTGTAGCTCTTGAGGCATTGTTGAGCTAAAGAAAAGAAAGATATCTAGTTTCTCAATATATTTCTAGTTTCTCAATAAGAGAACAATAAATATTTTAAACTCTTCTTAATACATTACATATATGTGTATCAATATAATGCATATTAGAAATAACAAATGCTTGCATGCAACAAATATATTTATATATATAATAATAATAACATGGGTAGAAAAAAAAATTTTAAAATGAAAGAATATAACAGATTTTAACAAATACCATTGGTATATCAGAAACAGCACTATATTAATTGTATAATATTAAACATATCTATAGCAGAACTGAAAATATTGTCATATTCCAAAATAAACATAAATTCATGGAGGTATGCACTATGATAGATTTATATCAATCTTAAAGGGATATTGTTTACCACAATCGTAATTTTTTCATACCCAAAATTATTGTCGTTTTCCGTACTGACCTTCATAAAATGAAGATTAAACACCGAATTATTGGCGAATACGCTACGAAACGTTGTTTTTTCGATATAAAAAAGCTGACCATCGTTACTGGAAGCTAATTAATTATTCACTGACCTGAGCGAGGCCAAATCTATTTTTATCTATTTTTATGCCAGTAGCCCGGATGCTGCAGCATGGATGTTAAAATTTGTGTTTGTTTACCTTGCAAATACGACCGTTTTATGCTATTCATTGACAATAATTTGCTGTTGCCAGGTGCAAGATTACATATATTGAATAATATCTACCGAAAATGATCATAGGCATCATCATAAATTGATAAAATATGAAAAACGATTGAGAAAAGAAGGAAAAAACATGTTCGCCTTACCTATCAAACAAAATATTTGCAAATTCAGAGTGAGTTTGGATGCGTAGCACTTCCTTGAGTTCGTTCCAACGGTCCAACTGATCCCCTACATATATCCTGCATTTGTTCCATTTGGAAGATACTTCACTTCTATTCATCTTTCTCTCTGAATCTGTCAAAGTCCGCTTTCTTCCACACGTTGACACTTTCTCTTTTGCCCAAGAACCACATGTTGTTTATTGTTTCTAAACAGTGCGCATGCTCAAGACGGGTTCACATAGAAGGCCATATGAATAGATTTGAATATTGTCATCCAGGACAATAATTCTGATAACGATAGTTTTGGGTCTTTTTTGTCAAAAAATCGTATCTTTTGCAGCATAACTCGGTGTTAATCTTCATTTTATGAAGGTCAGTACAGAAAACGACAATAATTTTAGGTATGAAAAAATTACGATTTTAGTAGACAATATCCCTTTAATCATTAAGTGGTTTCCTTTATTTTGTCCGTGAATACCTCACGGACAAAATAAATGAAACCACTTAATGATTAAAGGGATAGAATAGATAGAATTATATTAATCTTAATCATTAAGTGGTTTCATTTAATTTTGTCCATGAGGTATTCACCATGATAGAATTATATCAATCTTGATCATTAAGTGGTTTCATTTAATTTTGTCCATGAGGTATTCACTATGATAGAATTATATCAATCTTGATCATTATGTGGTTTCATTTATTTTGTCTGTGAGGTATTCACCATGATAGAATTATATTAATCTTAATCATTAAGTGGTTTCGTTTAATTTTGTCCATGAGGTATTCACTATGATAGAATTATATCAATCTTGATCATTATGTGGTTTCATTGATTTTGTCCGTGAGGTATTCACCATGATAGAATTATATCAATCTTGATCTTTAAGTGGTTTCATTTAATTTTGTCCATGAGGTATTCACCATGATAGAAATATATTAATCTTGATCATTAAGTGGTTTCATTTAATTTTGTCCATGAGGTATTCACCATGATAGAATTATATCAATTTTCATCATTAAGTGGTTTCATTTAATTTTGTCCATATAACTTATCATGCATAAAAGGATAGTGAGATGTTAATATTGTAATTAGTGGCTTTGATATTTAATCATAACATTACACATACCTTTCATTGTCAGATAAAGTTCATGGTTTTATGAATCCTAAATTCTAGAGAAAAGGTGTAATTCTTTGAAATCCCATCATGGAAAGTAAAGGTATTATAACTGAAAAAATTTAAGTGTTCCCAAATAAGGGGAAACAACTCTGATTGTGGTTTTGTCAAGATGGAAATGCTTTAATAACTTACTGAAAATTATCATTTATATTATAAAGACAATCAATATACATGTATATCTTAAAAATTTAGACTTGTTCAAATTTTTCTTACAGATAATAAGACGTCATCTACCTTGAACATCAATTTCTTTTTAACTATTCAAAAGATCTTGTATTAAATGAATATAGGAGTGTTTGGATACTATGCAAATAAAGCTTTAATGATGCCATGATAATGTAATTGTCCTCATAATTTCATTTTTAATGCAATAGATAACCATGGTTTTCAGATGATAATGTCTTTCTCTGTTGATTACTTACAAACTATTTAACAAAAAATAAACGTTTATTTATGAAAATGAAATAGTAATTAACACAGTAATCCCCCTCTTATAAGGCCTCTCCCATCAAAGGCCACCTTTCTTATCAGTCCAGATTTCAGATGTAGTCCCCCTCTTATAAGGCCAGATTTCAGATGTAGTCCCCCTCTTATCAGTCCAGATTTCAGATGTAGTCCCCCTCTTATAAGGCCAGATTTCAGATGTACTGAGACAGTAAAATACTACTTAATTGTTCCCCTCAAGAGAGGCCAGTCCTCTACTAATATAATTTTTTCATTGCAAAATGGGTGGCCTATAGAGGGGGATAGCAGAACTTCAAATTGGTGCTAAATGTTATATGGCAGATAAAACCACCAACCTGACAAACTTGATCAGAATAAAGTTGTAGTTATTACACCTGGCCATGAGCTGGAATAAAACTGACAACATTAGTGGTGATAGGCACATAGTGAATATATTGGTAGAAGTAATCTAATGACCATAGGATCATAGACAGTGATTTCTTAAGTCTATGTAATAAAGCCTGACAAATGAGTAGCAAAATCACTTGGAAATTGGTTAATTTTTGTGAATAGTTTAACCCATGAATCTAATCAATTAGGATGTACATTAACATGAGAGAATATTCAACATTACACTTAGACATAAATTCAAGTAAAGGAACAGCCATTTTATTGCTTTAATTAGGAAGTGACTATTAAATGACATAAGAATACTTGAAATATTAAATGTAAAATTGGATAGTCTCTCATGTTGATTTACATCAATTATCAATCTCGAACCTGCTTGGATTATATTATGATTGACTTATAAAAGTATTCTACAACCTGTCCAATTTTTCCCCTTGGAGCCCAGAAGGTTTTACAGATTTATATTTTCATCAGATTCTATTTTTCCTAACATTCTCTGGAACAAATGAAATAAGGAGTATGTAACAACATAACAATCCTAGGAAGGTGGTTGATATCAATGTTAATGTTGGAGACTCTTACATACAATGGGAAGACTGGTGTGTTCACCCTTAAATGGTTTTTTTCTTTTTTATGGAATACATGTAAATATGTACATATATACATATCTAAACATTTATAAACCATCAAAGCAGTTACAACCTTTTTCTCATTACATTCAGCAAATAACGGTTTTAATGATGATAAGAAAACAAAACAATAAATAGCTAGGCTTGGTTTATGGTGTTTAACACCACTTTCATCAATATTTCAGTTATATCCAATGGGAGTGTCAGCAATCTAACGGTCATGAGGTATAGATATTGTATAGTGAAGGAAGTATTCACTGTACCAAAGAGAAAGCATTGGTAACCTTCTAACTTAAGTTGTAAGTTAAAGGAAAATTAGGTAAATATGCTCCATTTACGTAATAAGCAAGCATTAATACTACATTCTTGGGCTTACTAACAATACCATTGAAAAACCGTCAGTATAAAGTTATATAGTACAATTCTTGGTTTTGGACATATTTCTGTTTTTTTTTTAAAATTGCATCACATACAAAAATAGTAAAGAATTCTATAAAAGCTGTTGTCACCAAAAACCATCAAAATCACTGTCACTATCACTATCAGAGTTATTATTACCTAAAACAAAATTTAATATTAAACTGTCTAATTCTTCTTCTAAATCCACAAGAAAAACTCTATTTTGTCGTTCTTCTAAAAAATCCCATAAACTAATTCTATCAATAATATCTAGTGTTCCATCAGCATCTTGTCTCCTTCGTCTTGGTCGAGGCTTGGGTTCGGCTGTCGTACCATCAGGATAAGCATGACGATAGAAACACTTGTCATAAAATGGACATTCACCTTTGCCTTCTTTGAAATATTTACATGGTTTATCACTGAAATAGAAATACTTATGACATCTATATACATATATATGAAACAGACTGGCTATGTATATAAATGACCTTATTTCTGATTGGTTTTTTTTCTAAGTAAACATTTTTTTTCAGTGGTACTTTCCAGTTAAATGATAACATGGAGGTTTATTTTTGTAGAAAGCCAATGTATCAATGATAACCAGCAACTAATATAACGTACTGGTAAAGTTATGTTACATAAGATATATTACCAAGTACAGTCAAACTTGCCCTAACTGTAACCTTGAATTAGCTGTAAATGGCCAGTATAAAACCCTTCCAACCAGATTTACCTGTTATTTTAAATCAAACAAGCAGTCACCTCACTAACATGGTCAGTGATCACTAAAAGTTAATCCCATCATATCCTGTATATATAACTCAATTTTCATTCTTTTTATTTGTATTTCGTTATGTTTTAGAAATAAAGTTTCTGTATGTTTAAACCAATTTTCATTCTAGACTCTAAAAAATCTTAACGGGTCTTCTGGTGGTGATACATCTGAAAGTGTTGTGGGAATATATTCTATGCTTGGCATTGCAGACCAACACTATTAACAGGTGGGTCGGAATGTAGGGATTTATATTAATATTAAATAAGAAATTATTATCAGACTGATTAAGAAATAAATCATGGAAGCCAGAATGTGTTGTGAGTTTTAACATGGATTGGCGGATATTAGTATTTTATCCCGAGCCAGAAGCGAGGGATAAAATTTACTAATATCTGCCAATCCATGTTAAAACTCAAAACACATTCTGGCTTCCATGATTTATTTCGATTCTGATATGTTTAAGAGTACAAATACGGCAGTATACTTTGATTGGAAGACGACAATTTTTATTTACGCTTTCGGAAAATGTCGCACACAATTTATGTAACTCAAATAATACTGCGCCCTCCAGAGAAGCTTGCGTATTTGCGTTTTTTACGCTATGAAAACGAGTAAAAACGCATGTATTATCAGATTAGAGTGTACACATTACGCATACATATTGCTGTGTAAGCAAACTTTCCAAATTCGGAGCGTACTTGTACAAACGTGTACATAACAATACATTTTTGTCTTTGAGAAATTCCCCGTAATTACTTCCCTTTATACTTTTCGAAGGAGAGAGCGCATACATCCGAGGGGTACCGAATGTTTGCCTTTCTAAGCATCGATGTCAAAAGAGATCTGATTGGATGTTTACGATAAATCATCCAATCGCGGTCAATATTACAAATAAATGCGGTTTACGTAATAAGTAAGAACTAAAACGAAAGTAAATTTGGGAACATGTTGTTCGTTGAAAATGAGGGATTACCGAAAATGAGCAAGAACATGAATAAGTGCAAGAGTGCTACGGAAAATTCTATACTTAAGTTCCTGACAGTTTCATCTGTGTCTAGTGACAGTATAGTTAAAGGAATCATTAATGACATTATCAAAACGGCTGTGAAAACTGCCGAAGTGGACGAGCAAAAAACAAAATATTTAACATTTTATTAATAAACATGACACAATCGTGTCAAATTAAACAGAGATATACATTTCACTTGCATCCTGCGTTTATTGAATAACACTTGTGTCAAACATAATTTTAAAAGTGTACATGTACGCAATCTTTTCTGAAGTAGAGAGTACAACGGTGCAAAGGAAATATGCAAATACCCATCATTTTCAAAAGTAGGGAGCAATTACCCTTTGGACTTGAAAATTATCTGGAGCTTTGGCCCTCTATCGGCACTATCTCTAGATGAGTTAATGTAGCAACCAGCGGGAGCGTAATATAACGACTGGATTATTCGGGTTACAATTTATGCTGCCAATGGAAAAGTCAGTAACATTCACCAGCACATGTGCTAATGACATTATACCGAATGGACAATTCGCTCGTTTGTTAACAAAGCGAAAGAAGGAGGTCATGTTAGAATATTCTAATAATCAACAGAAAAAAAAATTATCATGGAACATTTACATATATCAATAAAAGAAAGACTCACTTAACCAACAAACATAACTAAAAATTTAATGATTTGTAAATTACTGCCTTTTATATACTGGAAGATGTTAAACGTGTAGTGTTTCTATGGGGTATAAGATGTACTCTCTTCATCAAGATGTATCTAATCAACAAAACTACATCACTTCATTCTTAAACTAATTATTTCCTTTAAAAAAATCTTAGTCGGTCTTGTGGTGATATATCTTAGATTTTTGCTGGAAAATATTCTTTGCTTACCATTGCAGATCCATATATATATAGTAGTGCATAGCGTTTCAAGATTTTTTACTGTATCAAATTAAAAAATAAAAATAAAAAAAAAGTTATCAACTTGAAACTCGTCTATTATTGGTACTCATTAAACAAATCACTGGCACTAGTAAATACCTTAATGCTTTTTTATAGCCACATATTAATTTCATTTTTTCTTCTTCTGTTTCAACCCAATACATACTTGGTGTGATAAAATCTGATTTCACTCTACATTCTGGACAAGCTCTACAAATATAACAAAAAATACTATTACATGTACCTGTATGTTTACTTTTTTATATTTTTGTATTACATACAGTGTTATGATTTGCCATTTACCTGACTATTTCATTTTCAAACTACTGACCTCCCTCCCAGAACAACATTAACAGAAATATTCTACCTGACTATTTCATTTTCAAACTACTGACCTCCCTCCCAGAACGACATTAACAGAAATATTCTACCTGACTATTTCATTCTCAAACTACTGACCTCCCTCCCAGAACAACATTAACAGAAATATTCTACCCGACTATTTCATTCTCAAACTACTGACCTCCCGCCCAGAGTGACATTAACAGAAATATTCTACCTGACTATTTCATTCTCAAACTACTGACCTCCCGCCCAGAACGACATTAACAGAAATATTCTACCTGATTATTTCATTCTCAAACTACTGACCTCCCTCCCAGAACGACATTAACAGAAATATTCTACCCGACTATTTCATTCTCAAACTACTGACCTCCCTCCCAGAACAACATTAACAGAAATATTCTACCCGACTATTTCATTCTCAAACTACTGACCTCCCTCCCAGAACGACATTAACAGAAATATTCTACCCGACTATTTCATTCTCAAACTACTGACCTCCCTCCCAGAACAACATTAACAGAAATATTCTACCTGACTATTTCATTCTCAAACTACTGACCTCCCTCCCAGAACAACATTAACAGAAATATTCTACCTGATTATTTCATTCTCAAACTACTGACCTCCCGCCCAGAATGACATTAACAGAAATATTCTACCTGACTATTTCATTCTCAAACTACTGACCTCCCTCCCAGAACAACATTAACAGAAATATTCTACCTGATTATTTCATTCTCAAACTACTGACCTCCCGCCCAGAATGACATTAACAGAAATATTCTACCTGACTATTTCATTCTCAAACTACTGACCTCCCTCCCAGAACAACATTAACAGAAATATTCTACCTGACTATTTCATTCTCAAACTACTGACCTCCCTCCCAGAACAACATTAACAGAAATATTCTACCTGATTATTTCATTCTCAAACTACTGACCTCCCTCCCAGAACAACATTAACAGAAATATTCTACCTGACTATTTCATTCTCAAACTACTGACCTCCCTCCCAGAACAACATTAACAGAAATATTCTACCTGATTATTTCATTCTCAAACTACTGACCTCCTGCCCAGAACAACATTAACAGAAATATTCTACCCGACTATTTCATTCTCAAACTACTGACCTCCCGCCCAGAACGACATTAACAGAAATATTCTACCTGACTATTTCATTCTCAAACTACTGACCTCCCGCCCAGAACGACATTAACAGAAATATTCTACCTGACTATTTCATTCTCAAACTACTGACCTCCTGCCCAGAACAACATTAACAGAAATATTCTACCCGACTATTTCATTCTCAAACTACTGACCTCCTGCCCAGAACAACATTAACAGAAATATTCTACCCGACTATTTCATTCTCAAACTACTGACCTCCTGCCCAGAACGACATTAACAGAAATATTCTACCTGATTATTTCATTCTCAAACTACTGACCTCCCTCCCAGAACAACATTAACAGAAATATTCTACCTGACTATTTCATTCCCAAACTACTGACCTCCCGCCCAGAACGACATTAACAGAAATATTCTACCTGATTATTTCATTCTCAAACTACTGACCTCCCGCCCAGAACGACATTAACAGAAATATTCTACCTGACTATTTCATTCTCAAACTACTGACCTCCCTCCCAGAAAGACATTAACAGAAATATTCTACCTGACTATTTCATTTTCAAACTACTGACCTCCCTCCCAGAACGACATTAACAGAAATATTCTACCTGACTATTTCATTTTCAAACTACTGACCTCCCGCCCAGAAAGACATTAACAGAAATATTCTACCTAACTATTTCATTTTCAAACTACTGACCTCCCTCCCAGAACAACATTAACAGAAATATTCTACCTGACTATTTCATTCTCAAACTACTGACCTCCCTCCCAGAACGACATTAACAGAAATATTCTACCTGACTATTTCATTTTCAAACTACTGACCTCCCGCCCAGAAAGACATTAACAGAAATATTCTACCTAACTATTTCATTTTCAAACTACTGACCTCCCTCCCAGAACGACATTAACAGAAATATTCTACCTGATTATTTCATTCTCAAACTACTGACCTCCCTCCCAGAACGACATTAACAGAAATATTCTACCTGATTATTTCATTTTCAAACTACTGACCTCCCGCCCAGAAAGACATTATCAGAAATATTCTACCTGATTATTTCATTCTCAAACTACTGACCTCCCTCCCAGAACAACATTAACAGAAATATTCTACCTGACTATTTCATTCTCAAACTACTGACCTCCCGCCCAGAAAGACATTAACAGAAATATTCTACCTGATTATTTCATTCTCAAACTACTGACCTCCCTCCCAGAACAACATTAACAGAAATATTCTACCTGACTATTTCATTCTCAAACTACTGACCTCCTGCCCAGAGTGACATTAACAGAAATATTCTACCTGACTATTTCATTCTCAAACTACTGACCTCCTGCCCAGAACGACATTAACAGAAATATTCTACCCGACTATTTCATTCTCAAACTACTGACCTCCCGCCCAGAAAGACATTAACAGAAATATTTCTACCTGACTATTTCATTCCCAAACTACTGACCTCCCTCCCAGAACAACATTAACAGAAATATTCTACCTGATTATTTCATTCTCAAACTACTGACCTCCCTCCCAGAACAACATTAACAGAAATATTCTACCTGATTATTTCATTCTCAAACTACTGACCTCCCTCCCAGAACAACATTAACAGAAATATTCTACCTGATTATTTCATTCTCAAACTACTGACCTCCCTCCCAGAACGACATTAACAGAAATATTCTACCTGACTATTTCATTCTCAAACTACTGACCTCCCGCCCAGAGTGACATTAACAGAAATATTCTACCTGATTATTTCATTCTCAAACTACTGACCTCCTGCCCAGAACGACATTAACAGAAATATTCTACCCGACTATTTCATTCTCAAACTACTGACCTCCCGCCCAGAGTGACATTAACAGAAATATTCTACCTGACTATTTCATTCTCAAACTACTGACCTCCTGCCCAGAAAGACATTAACAGAAATATTTCTACCTGACTATTTCATTCCCAAACTACTGACCTCCCTCCCAGAAAGACATTAACAGAAATATTCTACCTGATTATTTCATTCTCAAACTACTGACCTCCCGCCCAGAACGACATTAACAGAAATATTCTACCTGATTATTTCATTCTCAAACTACTGACCTCCCGCCCAGAAAGACATTAACAGAAATATTCTACCTGACTATTTCATTCTCAAACTACTGACCTCCCGCCCAGAATGACATTAACAGAAATATTCTACCTGACTATTTCATTCTCAAACTACTGACCTCCCTCCCAGAACAACATTAACAGAAATATTCTACCTGACTATTTCATTCTCAAACTACTGACCTCCCTCCCAGAACAACATTAACAGAAATATTCTACCTGATTATTTCATTCTCAAACTACTGACCTCCCTCCCAGAACAACATTAACAGAAATATTCTACCTGACTATTTCATTCTCAAACTACTGACCTCCCTCCCAGAACAACATTAACAGAAATATTCTACCTGATTATTTCATTCTCAAACTACTGACCTCCTGCCCAGAACAACATTAACAGAAATATTCTACCCGACTATTTCATTCTCAAACTACTGACCTCCCGCCCAGAACGACATTAACAGAAATATTCTACCTGACTATTTCATTCTCAAACTACTGACCTCCCGCCCAGAACGACATTAACAGAAATATTCTACCTGACTATTTCATTCTCAAACTACTGACCTCCTGCCCAGAACAACATTAACAGAAATATTCTACCCGACTATTTCATTCTCAAACTACTGACCTCCTGCCCAGAACAACATTAACAGAAATATTCTACCCGACTATTTCATTCTCAAACTACTGACCTCCTGCCCAGAACGACATTAACAGAAATATTCTACCTGATTATTTCATTCTCAAACTACTGACCTCCCTCCCAGAACAACATTAACAGAAATATTCTACCTGACTATTTCATTCCCAAACTACTGACCTCCCGCCCAGAACGACATTAACAGAAATATTCTACCTGATTATTTCATTCTCAAACTACTGACCTCCCGCCCAGAACGACATTAACAGAAATATTCTACCTGACTATTTCATTCTCAAACTACTGACCTCCCTCCCAGAAAGACATTAACAGAAATATTCTACCTGACTATTTCATTTTCAAACTACTGACCTCCCTCCCAGAACGACATTAACAGAAATATTCTACCTGACTATTTCATTTTCAAACTACTGACCTCCCGCCCAGAAAGACATTAACAGAAATATTCTACCTAACTATTTCATTTTCAAACTACTGACCTCCCTCCCAGAACAACATTAACAGAAATATTCTACCTGACTATTTCATTCTCAAACTACTGACCTCCCTCCCAGAACGACATTAACAGAAATATTCTACCTGACTATTTCATTTTCAAACTACTGACCTCCCGCCCAGAAAGACATTAACAGAAATATTCTACCTAACTATTTCATTTTCAAACTACTGACCTCCCTCCCAGAACGACATTAACAGAAATATTCTACCTGATTATTTCATTCTCAAACTACTGACCTCCCTCCCAGAACGACATTAACAGAAATATTCTACCTGATTATTTCATTTTCAAACTACTGACCTCCCGCCCAGAAAGACATTATCAGAAATATTCTACCTGATTATTTCATTCTCAAACTACTGACCTCCCTCCCAGAACAACATTAACAGAAATATTCTACCTGACTATTTCATTCTCAAACTACTGACCTCCCGCCCAGAAAGACATTAACAGAAATATTCTACCTGATTATTTCATTCTCAAACTACTGACCTCCCTCCCAGAACAACATTAACAGAAATATTCTACCTGACTATTTCATTCTCAAACTACTGACCTCCTGCCCAGAGTGACATTAACAGAAATATTCTACCTGACTATTTCATTCTCAAACTACTGACCTCCTGCCCAGAACGACATTAACAGAAATATTCTACCCGACTATTTCATTCTCAAACTACTGACCTCCCGCCCAGAAAGACATTAACAGAAATATTTCTACCTGACTATTTCATTCCCAAACTACTGACCTCCCTCCCAGAACAACATTAACAGAAATATTCTACCTGATTATTTCATTCTCAAACTACTGACCTCCCTCCCAGAACAACATTAACAGAAATATTCTACCTGATTATTTCATTCTCAAACTACTGACCTCCCTCCCAGAACAACATTAACAGAAATATTCTACCTGATTATTTCATTCTCAAACTACTGACCTCCCTCCCAGAACGACATTAACAGAAATATTCTACCTGACTATTTCATTCTCAAACTACTGACCTCCCGCCCAGAGTGACATTAACAGAAATATTCTACCTGATTATTTCATTCTCAAACTACTGACCTCCTGCCCAGAACGACATTAACAGAAATATTCTACCCGACTATTTCATTCTCAAACTACTGACCTCCCGCCCAGAGTGACATTAACAGAAATATTCTACCTGACTATTTCATTCTCAAACTACTGACCTCCTGCCCAGAAAGACATTAACAGAAATATTTCTACCTGACTATTTCATTCCCAAACTACTGACCTCCCTCCCAGAAAGACATTAACAGAAATATTCTACCTGATTATTTCATTCTCAAACTACTGACCTCCCGCCCAGAACGACATTAACAGAAATATTCTACCTGATTATTTCATTCTCAAACTACTGACCTCCCGCCCAGAAAGACATTAACAGAAATATTCTACCTGACTATTTCATTCTCAAACTACTGACCTCCCGCCCAGAAAGACATTAACAGAAATATATTACCTGACTATTTCATTTTCAAACTACTGATCTCCCGCCCAGAAAGACATTAACAGAAATATTCTACCTGACTATTTCATTTTCAAACTACTGACCTCCCGCCCAGAAAGACATTAACAGAAATATATTACCTGACTATTTCATTCTCAAACTACTGATCTCCCGCCCAGAACGACATTAACAGAAATATTCTACCTGACTATTTCATTTTCAAACTACTGACTTCCCGCCCAGAACGACATTATCAGAAATATTCTACCTGACTATTTCATTCTCAAACTACTGACCTCCCTCCCAGAACAACATTAACAGAAATATTCTACCTGATTATTTCATTCTCAAACTACTGACCTCCCTCCCAGAACGACATTAACAGAAATATTCTACCTGACTATTTCATTTTCAAACTACTGACCTCCCGCCCAGAAAGACATTAACAGAAATATTCTACCTAACTATTTCATTTTCAAACTACTGACCTCCCTCCCAGAACAACATTAACAGAAATATTCTACCTGACTATTTCATTCTCAAACTACTGACCTCCCTCCCAGAACGACATTAACAGAAATATTCTACCTGACTATTTCATTTTCAAACTACTGACCTCCCGCCCAGAAAGACATTAACAGAAATATTCTACCTAACTATTTCATTTTCAAACTACTGACCTCCCTCCCAGAACGACATTAACAGAAATATTCTACCTGATTATTTCATTCTCAAACTACTGACCTCCCTCCCAGAACGACATTAACAGAAATATTCTACCTGATTATTTCATTTTCAAACTACTGACCTCCCGCCCAGAAAGACATTATCAGAAATATTCTACCTGATTATTTCATTCTCAAACTACTGACCTCCCTCCCAGAACAACATTAACAGAAATATTCTACCTGACTATTTCATTCTCAAACTACTGACCTCCCGCCCAGAAAGACATTAACAGAAATATTCTACCTGATTATTTCATTCTCAAACTACTGACCTCCCTCCCAGAACAACATTAACAGAAATATTCTACCTGACTATTTCATTCTCAAACTACTGACCTCCTGCCCAGAGTGACATTAACAGAAATATTCTACCTGACTATTTCATTCTCAAACTACTGACCTCCTGCCCAGAACGACATTAACAGAAATATTCTACCCGACTATTTCATTCTCAAACTACTGACCTCCCGCCCAGAAAGACATTAACAGAAATATTTCTACCTGACTATTTCATTCCCAAACTACTGACCTCCCTCCCAGAACAACATTAACAGAAATATTCTACCTGATTATTTCATTCTCAAACTACTGACCTCCCTCCCAGAACAACATTAACAGAAATATTCTACCTGATTATTTCATTCTCAAACTACTGACCTCCCTCCCAGAACAACATTAACAGAAATATTCTACCTGATTATTTCATTCTCAAACTACTGACCTCCCTCCCAGAACGACATTAACAGAAATATTCTACCTGACTATTTCATTCTCAAACTACTGACCTCCCGCCCAGAGTGACATTAACAGAAATATTCTACCTGATTATTTCATTCTCAAACTACTGACCTCCTGCCCAGAACGACATTAACAGAAATATTCTACCCGACTATTTCATTCTCAAACTACTGACCTCCCGCCCAGAGTGACATTAACAGAAATATTCTACCTGACTATTTCATTCTCAAACTACTGACCTCCTGCCCAGAAAGACATTAACAGAAATATTTCTACCTGACTATTTCATTCCCAAACTACTGACCTCCCTCCCAGAAAGACATTAACAGAAATATTCTACCTGATTATTTCATTCTCAAACTACTGACCTCCCGCCCAGAACGACATTAACAGAAATATTCTACCTGATTATTTCATTCTCAAACTACTGACCTCCCGCCCAGAAAGACATTAACAGAAATATTCTACCTGACTATTTCATTCTCAAACTACTGACCTCCCGCCCAGAATGACATTAACAGAAATATTCTACCTGACTATTTCATTCTCAAACTACTGACCTCCCTCCCAGAACAACATTAACAGAAATATTCTACCTGACTATTTCATTCTCAAACTACTGACCTCCCTCCCAGAACAACATTAACAGAAATATTCTACCTGATTATTTCATTCTCAAACTACTGACCTCCCTCCCAGAACAACATTAACAGAAATATTCTACCTGACTATTTCATTCTCAAACTACTGACCTCCCTCCCAGAACAACATTAACAGAAATATTCTACCTGATTATTTCATTCTCAAACTACTGACCTCCTGCCCAGAACAACATTAACAGAAATATTCTACCCGACTATTTCATTCTCAAACTACTGACCTCCCGCCCAGAACGACATTAACAGAAATATTCTACCTGACTATTTCATTCTCAAACTACTGACCTCCCGCCCAGAACGACATTAACAGAAATATTCTACCTGACTATTTCATTCTCAAACTACTGACCTCCTGCCCAGAACAACATTAACAGAAATATTCTACCCGACTATTTCATTCTCAAACTACTGACCTCCTGCCCAGAACAACATTAACAGAAATATTCTACCCGACTATTTCATTCTCAAACTACTGACCTCCTGCCCAGAACGACATTAACAGAAATATTCTACCTGATTATTTCATTCTCAAACTACTGACCTCCCTCCCAGAACAACATTAACAGAAATATTCTACCTGACTATTTCATTCCCAAACTACTGACCTCCCGCCCAGAACGACATTAACAGAAATATTCTACCTGATTATTTCATTCTCAAACTACTGACCTCCCGCCCAGAACGACATTAACAGAAATATTCTACCTGACTATTTCATTCTCAAACTACTGACCTCCCTCCCAGAAAGACATTAACAGAAATATTCTACCTGACTATTTCATTTTCAAACTACTGACCTCCCTCCCAGAACGACATTAACAGAAATATTCTACCTGACTATTTCATTTTCAAACTACTGACCTCCCGCCCAGAAAGACATTAACAGAAATATTCTACCTAACTATTTCATTTTCAAACTACTGACCTCCCTCCCAGAACAACATTAACAGAAATATTCTACCTGACTATTTCATTCTCAAACTACTGACCTCCCTCCCAGAACGACATTAACAGAAATATTCTACCTGACTATTTCATTTTCAAACTACTGACCTCCCGCCCAGAAAGACATTAACAGAAATATTCTACCTAACTATTTCATTTTCAAACTACTGACCTCCCTCCCAGAACGACATTAACAGAAATATTCTACCTGATTATTTCATTCTCAAACTACTGACCTCCCTCCCAGAACGACATTAACAGAAATATTCTACCTGATTATTTCATTTTCAAACTACTGACCTCCCGCCCAGAAAGACATTATCAGAAATATTCTACCTGATTATTTCATTCTCAAACTACTGACCTCCCTCCCAGAACAACATTAACAGAAATATTCTACCTGACTATTTCATTCTCAAACTACTGACCTCCCGCCCAGAAAGACATTAACAGAAATATTCTACCTGATTATTTCATTCTCAAACTACTGACCTCCCTCCCAGAACAACATTAACAGAAATATTCTACCTGACTATTTCATTCTCAAACTACTGACCTCCTGCCCAGAGTGACATTAACAGAAATATTCTACCTGACTATTTCATTCTCAAACTACTGACCTCCTGCCCAGAACGACATTAACAGAAATATTCTACCCGACTATTTCATTCTCAAACTACTGACCTCCCGCCCAGAAAGACATTAACAGAAATATTTCTACCTGACTATTTCATTCCCAAACTACTGACCTCCCTCCCAGAACAACATTAACAGAAATATTCTACCTGATTATTTCATTCTCAAACTACTGACCTCCCTCCCAGAACAACATTAACAGAAATATTCTACCTGATTATTTCATTCTCAAACTACTGACCTCCCTCCCAGAACAACATTAACAGAAATATTCTACCTGATTATTTCATTCTCAAACTACTGACCTCCCTCCCAGAACGACATTAACAGAAATATTCTACCTGACTATTTCATTCTCAAACTACTGACCTCCCGCCCAGAGTGACATTAACAGAAATATTCTACCTGATTATTTCATTCTCAAACTACTGACCTCCTGCCCAGAACGACATTAACAGAAATATTCTACCCGACTATTTCATTCTCAAACTACTGACCTCCCGCCCAGAGTGACATTAACAGAAATATTCTACCTGACTATTTCATTCTCAAACTACTGACCTCCTGCCCAGAAAGACATTAACAGAAATATTTCTACCTGACTATTTCATTCCCAAACTACTGACCTCCCTCCCAGAAAGACATTAACAGAAATATTCTACCTGATTATTTCATTCTCAAACTACTGACCTCCCGCCCAGAACGACATTAACAGAAATATTCTACCTGATTATTTCATTCTCAAACTACTGACCTCCCGCCCAGAAAGACATTAACAGAAATATTCTACCTGACTATTTCATTCTCAAACTACTGACCTCCCGCCCAGAAAGACATTAACAGAAATATATTACCTGACTATTTCATTTTCAAACTACTGATCTCCCGCCCAGAAAGACATTAACAGAAATATTCTACCTGACTATTTCATTTTCAAACTACTGACCTCCCGCCCAGAAAGACATTAACAGAAATATATTACCTGACTATTTCATTCTCAAACTACTGATCTCCCGCCCAGAACGACATTAACAGAAATATTCTACCTGACTATTTCATTTTCAAACTACTGACTTCCCGCCCAGAACGACATTATCAGAAATATTCTACCTGACTATTTCATTCTCAAACTACTGACCTCCCTCCCAGAACAACATTAACAGAAATATTCTACCTGATTATTTCATTCTCAAACTACTGACCTCCCGCCCAGAACGACATTATCAGAAATATTCTACCTGACTATTTCATTCTCAAACTACTGACCTCCCTCCCAGAACAACATTATCAGAAATATTCTACCTGATTATTTCATTCTCAAACTACTGACCTCCTGCCCAGAACGACATTAACAGAAATATTCTACCTGATTATTTCATTCTCAAACTACTGACCTCCCTCCCAGAACAACATTAACAGAAATATTTTACCTGACTATTTCATTTTCAAACTGTTTTGCTCCTCTCCACTTTCTTATGCAGGAAAGACAAAATATATGATTACAGTTGGACATTATACCAAATCGTCTTTCTGTGGAGGGTTCTTTCTCCATTACTATATCCATACATATTCCACATACTTTATCTTTACTTCTGGCTACAGCAAATGATAATTCCATGGCTTGTTCATGTTGTTTAACACAATCCTGAAGTACAAAACATTTTGCAATACCACTATACTTTATTTTTGAAACAACTGGTATATTTGAAACACATGAATAAAATGATTTAAAATCCAAAACAAAACATAAGAGTCAAAGATCTACACTTCAAAATCCCCAAAAATCCTGTATTTTTACATATTAAATGTTGTTAAAAAATAATAAAGGTTTGTTATGATCAAGACATAATCTTCATAGATTTTCAAGAGGAATTTTAGGTAGAAATTGTTTTCAGTGATGCCTGTCATTTATAGATCTCTATTTAGCCAAAAGTGATTTATGGATCACTTCTATCCATTCCATGCAAAAATTGAGCTAATATTAGACATTTCTTATCAAAATATTAGCAGAAGGTAGATCCAGTCAAAGCTGTATTAAGAAGTCACATTTGAGACAAAGAAAAAGTGGCCTTATAAGACAGATGACCTGTTAAAGGAGGTTCAATTCATATGAACTTTTCTATGTCAGGACAAGAAAAAGGTGACCTTTAATACCGGGGACCACATGTGTAGGTTTAACTGTATATTATTCACCTTTTGATGGTTATCTCTCTGTTTACTGTCTTCAGGATGAAGTACAGCAAATCCACACATATCACAGATATCACCATGAAGATATTCACAATCATCTTCATATGGACAATCTCCTTGGGCAAGGAATGGACATAACAGATCTTTACTACCTCTGACTGGACAAGGACTAGATGGTTCTTTTGTTGTTGGTTCTACCGCTGCTGCATAGGAAGATGGAACTGTAAACAATAAATATATTGTAAAAAACATGATTTATTGTAAAGAAGCTAAGGAATAGCAGGTTCAATTACAATATACTTGTAAAAACATTTTGTATTTCCAAATGTTAAAAATATTGGAATCTGCCTCCTAGAAAAACATGAATATATTTCTATAACCCTCCAGATTTATTTTACCATAATTGTTTTGAAAATAGAAAGAAAATGATCAATTTTGTTTTCCAAAATAAGAAATGATTTTATACCTGTAGAACATGTGTAACGTTGGCCAGGCACAAATTCTTTGGCTTTTACCCATTCCTCTGGTTTTGGAGTAGTCTGTGCTTGATTTGGTTTTGGAACTATTTCCCCTCCTTTTTTCAATGTTACCATATTACCAATGATCGGAGAATCTTTCATGATGGGCAGTGTCTTTCCAATTCCTTTTGAGTCTGATATTTTTGGTTTTATTCTTACATGATCATACCTATAAATATAGAATTATAAATGTATCAATACTATTTTCTATTGTGTTAGGCCGTCAATAAAAAAATGTTAATTTGCTGTTTCCCGATCAACCCACCAAAATTTCTCTGTGTCAAGAACATTTTATTATGGCTATATTTACTACAGAAATGTATCTTTTAGAATTTTTGAACAAGAAAAAAATTAATTGCCAGCCTGCTTATCCACTTCTCAAATTGTGAGTCGGAAAACACCAAAACTACTTTTTCAGGATACTATTATCATTTGTCAGTTTTTAAAGTTTTAAAACAATGGATGCTTAATGCAACTGTTTATATATTAGTTATAGCCTGTTTTATTGGTGAAGAGAAGCAAAAAACACAGACTAAAGACATTTCCTCAGTTATTAACAAACTTTTTTCAAGTATATCTAGCTACGGAAGGAAATCTTGTTTGATAGAATGTACACACCATAGAACGTTAAAACCTTACCTACAATTATCTCCATAAGTAGTGCCCTTTTTGATAGAATGTACACACCATAGAATGTTAAAACCTTACCTACAATTATCTCCATAAGTACAGTGCCCTTTTTGATAGAATGTACATGTACACACCATAGAACATTAAAACCTTACCTACAATTATCTCCATAAGTACAGTGCCCTTTTTGATAGAATGTACACACCACAGAAGGTTAAAACCTTACCTACAATTATCTCTGTAAGTACAGTGCCCTTTTTGATAGAATGTACATGTACACACCATAGAACGTTAAAACCTTACCTACAATTATCTCCATAAGTAGTGCCTTTTGATAGAATGTACACACCATAGAATGTTAAAACCTTACCTACAATTATCTCCATAAGTACAGTGCCCTTTTTGATAGAATGTACACACCACAGAAGGTTAAAACCTTACCTACAATTATCTCTGTAAGTACAGTGCCCTTTTTGATAGAATGTACACACCATAGAACGTTAAAACCTTACCTACAATTATCTCCATAAGTACAGTGCCCTTTTTGATAGAATGTACACACCACAGAAGGTTAAAACCTTACCTACAATTATCTCTGTAAGTACAGTGCCCTTTTTGATAGAATGTACACACCATAGAACGTTAAAACCTTACCTACAATTATCTCCATAAGTACACTGCAGTTTTTGATAGAATGTACACACCATAGAAGGTTAAAACCTTACCTACAATTATCTCCATAAGTACACTGCCCTTTTTGATAGAATGTACACACCATAGAACGTTAAAACCTTACCTACAATTATCTCCATACATGTAAGTACACTGCCCTTTTTGATAGAAAGTACACACCATAGAACGTTAAAACCTTACCTACAATTATCTCTATAAGTACAGTGCCCTTTTTGATAGAATGTACACACCATAGAAGGTTAAAACCTTACCTACAATTATCTCCATAAGTACAGTGCCCTTTTTGATAGAATGTACACACCATAGAAGGTTAAAACCTTACCTACAATTATCTCCATAAGTACACTGCCCTTTTTGATAGAAAGTACACACCATAGAACGTTAAAACCTTACCTACAATTATCTCTATAAGTACAGTGCCCTTTTTGATAGAATGTACACACCCTAGAAGGTTAAAACCTTACCTACAATTATCTCCATAAGTACAGTGCCCTTTTTGATAGAATGTACACACCATAGAAGGTTTGCTCTGTTTATCATGGGAGTATGGACATCCAGAGCCCTGACGACAAACACCATGTATATAATACCTGTAGTATAAAAATGTTAAGACATGTTTCAAATTAAACTGCTAATCTTGTTATATTAAAAACGAAATCTTCTCCGGAAAGTTCCAGACATGAATAATACAATTTAACAGTAACAATATTTGAAAATGTGCATATCCTAAATTTTATGCTCTATTTACATGTAAAGCAACTGCTGACCAGAGGCTCTCAAGAGCCTGTATCGTTCACCTGGTTATAAAAAAAAACAATTGTTCCTATGTAAAAACTATGTCCTGCAGTGGTAGTTATCTTGGAATTACGATCAACATAAAAAACACAAAGTTTGTAAAGGACCTTCCAATGATTGATGCACAGTTTAGGTTCAATCAGTGCAATAGCTTCAGAGAAGAATATATTTCTGTATTTTCCCCATATGGTCCTGTGTTAATACTATGACCTGTGGTGGCAGCCATCTTGGATTTCCGATCGGCATAACAAACAAAAACTTTGTAGAGGACCATCCAATGAACATTCATGTACAGTTTGGCTTTAATCATATTTGTAGTTTCTGAGTAGAAGGCATTTGAACATTTTCCCATAGGGTCCAATGTTAATCTATGTCCTGCGGTGGTGGCCATCTTGGATTTCCGATCGGCATAAAAAAACACACACCTTGTAGAGGACCTTCCAATGATCATTCCTGGGCAGTTTGGTTTCAATTATCCAAGTGGTTTCAGAGAAGAAGCGTTTTGAAACATTTTCCCCATAGGGTCCAATGTTAAACTAAGTCCTGCCGTAGCCGCCATTTTGAATTTCATATCGGAATAAAAAACGTACAGTTTGTAGAGGACCATTCAATGAACATTCATGTACAGTTTTACTTTAATCATATTTGTAGTTTCTGAGAAGAAGGCATTTGAACATTTTCCCATAGGGTCCAATGTTAATCTATGTCCTACGGTGGCGGCCATCTTGGATTTCCGATCGGCATTAAAAACATAAAATTTGTAGAGGACCTTCTAATGATCATTCCTGGGCAGTTTGGTTTCAACTGTCCAAATGGTTTCAGAGAAGAAGCATTTTGAAACATTTTTCCCATAGGGTCCAATGTTAAACTAAGTCCTGCCGTAGCCGCCATTTTGAATTTCATATCGGAACAAAAAACCTTAAAGTTTGTAGAGGGCCATCTAATGAACATTCATGTACAGTTTGGCTTTAATCATATTTGTAGTTTCTGAGAAGAAGGCATTTGAACATTTTCCCATAGGGTCCAATGTTAATCTATGTCCTGCGGTGGCGGCCATCTTGGATTTCCGATCGGCATTAAAAACATAAAATTTGTAGAGGACCTTCTAATGATCATTCCTGGGCAGTTTGGTTTCAACTGTCCAAATGGTTTCAGAGAAGAAGCATTTTGAAACATTTTTCCCATAGGGTCCAATGTTAAACTAAGTCCTGCCGTAGCCGCCATTTTGAATTTCATACCGGAACAAAAAACCTAAAGTTTGTAGAGGGCCATCTAATGAACATTCATGTACAGTTTGGCTTTAATCATATTTGTAGTTTCTGAGAAGAAGGCATTTGAATATTTTCCCATAGGGTCCAATGTTAATCTATGTCCTACGGTGGCGGCCATCTTGGATTTCCGATCGGCATAACAAACAGAAACTTTGTAGAGGACCTTCCAATGATCATTCCTGGGCAGTTTGGTTTCAACTGTCCAAGTGGTTTCAGAGAAGAAGCATTTTGAAACATTTTCCCCATAGGGTCCAATGTTAAACTAAGTCCTGCCGTAGCCGCCATTTTGAATTTCATATCGGAACAAAAAACCTTAAGATTGTAGAGGACCATCCAATGAACATTCATGTACAGTTTGGCTTTAATCATATTTGTAGTTTCTGAGAAGAAGGCATTTGAATATTTTCCCATAGGGTCCAATGTTAATCTATGTCCTGCGGTGGCGGCCATCTTGGATTTCCGATCGGCATAAAAAACAGAAACTTTGTAGAGGACCTTCCAATGATCATTCCTGGACAGTTTGGTTTCAACTGTCCAAGTGGTTTCAGAGAAGAAGTATTTTGAAACATTTTCCCCATAGGGTCCAATGTTAAACTAAGTCCTGCCGTAGCCGCCATTTTGAATTTCATACCGGAACAAAAAACCTAAAGTTTGTAGAGGGCCATCTAATGAACATTCATGTACAGTTTTGGCTTTAATCATATTTGTAGTTTCTGAGAAGAAGGCATTTGAATATTTTCCCATAGGGTCCAATGTTAATCTATGTCCTGTGGTGGCGGCCATCTTGGATTTCCGATCGGCATAAAAAACAGAAAATTTGTAGAGGACCTTCCAATGATCATTCCTGGGCAGTTTGGTTTCACCTGTCCAAGTGGTTTCAGAGAAGAAGCATTTTGAAACATTTTTCCCATAGGGTCCAATGTTAAACTAAGTCCTGCCGTAGCCGCCATTTTGAATTTCATATCGGAACAAAAAACCTTAAGATTGTAGAGGACCATCCAATGAACATTCATGTACAGTTTGGCTTTAATCATATTTGTAGTTTCTGAGAAGAAGGCATTTGAATATTTTCCCATAGGGTCCAATGTTAATCTATGTATTGCGGTGGTGGCCATCTTGGATTTCCGATCGGCATAAAAAACAGAAACTTTGTAGAGGACCTTCCAATGATCATTCCTGGGCAGTTTGGTTTCAACTGTCCAAGTGGTTTCAGAGAAGAAGCATTTTGAAACATTTTCCCCATAGGGTCCAATGTTAAACTAAGTCCTGCCGTAGCCGCCATTTTGAATTTCATACGGGAACAAAAAACCTAAGGTTTGTAGAGGGCCATCTAATGAACATTCATGTACAGTTTGGCTTTAATCATATTTGTAGTTTCTGAGAAGAAGGCATTTGAACATTTTCCCATAGGGTCCAATGTTAATCTATGTCCTGCGGTGGCGGCCATCTTGGATTTCCGATCAGCATTAAAAACATAAAATTTGTAGAGGACCTTCTAATGATCATTCCTGGGCAGTTTGGTTTCAACTGTCCAAATGGTTTCAGAGAAGAAGCATTTTGAAACATTTTTCCCATAGGGTCCAATGTTAAACTAAGTCCTGCCGTAGCCGCCATTTTGAATTTCATACCGGAACAAAAAACCTAAAGTTTGTAGAGGGCCATCTAATGAACATTCATGTACAGTTTGGCTTTAATCATATTTGTAGTTTCTGAGAAGAAGGCATTTGAATATTTTCCCATAGGGTCCAATGTTAATCTATGTCCTACGGTGGCGGCCATCTTGGATTTCCGATCGGCATAACAAACAGAAACTTTGTAGAGGACCTTCCAATGATCATTCCTGGGCAGTTTGGTTTCAACTGTCCAAGTGGTTTCAGAGAAGAAGCATTTTGAAACATTTTTCCCATAGGGTCCAATGTTAAACTAAGTCCTGCCGTAGCCGCCATTTTGAATTTCATATCGGAACAAAAAACCTTTGATCCAGGTGAACTAAAAAGGGCCTTAATGACCATATACCTTCTTTCTATATATTAGATCATTCCAAATTTTAATTTTTAGTAATGGCAGCCATCTTTGAAGGTAGGCTTTCCTGTTATATATAATTCTAGCACCATTTACCTTGTGATGAAGTATATTATTTGATTTTCAATGCACAAGGGTAAGGAATGGGCATATAAAAAATAAGTATAGAGCTGTCCGTAGTGTTGGTGCACCTGAGGGTTCCACTGAATTGTTCCGATATACATGGGGTATATCTATGAATAGAAAAAAAATAATTACGCTTCATTTTATACGCTGTTCATTATATATTTCATTTCATAGTACATATTTACGTGCACTGAATATAAACAAACCAACCCTCATTTTTTGGTAATTTTCAATGTTGGCACACATGGTTTGAAAATACCTCTAGGCATGCATAAGGTTAAGACTTTTATGTGAAACACTATGAAACTACTAGCGTAATCTCTTGTGAATACCTTTAACTATGATATTTCGAATTGGTATGATCACTCATTAAAATATAGTTAATACTCTCCACATGGTGTTCTCTGTCTCAATTTAAAAAAAAATTAAAATTAAGGTTATATATATACTTAACAGTAAATAAATACACATTGTAAAACTTCACAATCCTAACAGAAAACAGTTTAAACAAAATATTACACGTTGTATTGTAAATAGATAGGTTTTATTGTTTACAAGTATTGCCGTAAAACATAGTGTGCCAACTCCAGCTCGGCATCAACATACCAGGCTCGAATGTAGCATATTTTTGAAAACTAGATTTCAATTCAATTCAATTCAAATATCTTATTGAATAAAATGCATATATCCAATGGGAATGCACATCAGGCATAGCCTATGTAAGTGCTCTCCCTCAATAACTAAGGACATCAAGTATAATGATAAGAATAATTAATTAATTTACATTATAATTAGTGTACAAAAATTTTTACTTAGGAGAAATTCAAATTTTGTAATAATTTTAAAACTGTCCATTTATTCATTATAATTGTGAAATTTGCCAATTTAGAGTGTGAATAAGTTAACTAGTAATTAATATATTCTTCTGTATATTAAGGATACATATGTACATGTATATACAAGCACATAAAAAGGCATATTCATACATATGCATACATATACACATAGATATACATAAATGTATATTTGTTTAACCATCTTAAGCAACAAATTAAAAAAAAAGATTCAAAGCAAATAATACAAAATCAAATTGAAAAATGTTAATATTAATAGTCAAGTCTCTTGGTTCCACAAATAAAGGTGTGGACAGAGTTCATAATAAGTACATTATCATCAAAAGAAATCTCAGGTGATCCCTTTAAGAGTACATCAATGTTTAAGAAGTCGGCTAAATCTCTAAGGCCAAAATTAAAAATAAGTTTGTTTCCCCTTACCCGACCGACCCTGTCAAAATCGGCCAACTGATTTTTTTTTATTGGAAATTTGTCATCACTTTTTTTCTCTCGTTTCGCTCAAAATTTGTTTGGCTGAAAATTCCGTATTTTAGATTCGTTTCGCCAAAATATCGATATTTTCGCATTACCGAGCACATCTTTGTCGTCAAAAAAAAAAGTCTACCTACCTACCCACTTCCAAAATTGTGGGTCGGGTAAGGGGAAACAGAAATATTTTTAATTGTGGCTTCAGTTGAGTCAACAACAAAATTCTTTGGCAAATGAAAAATGGACAGACATAAAAGTAGTGAAAGTTGTCTTCAACATCATCCCCACAGGGACACCTTGAACTATCTGACAAGTGTGACAAGAACTTGTGTTGATTCAAGTTTCTAAGTTGACAATATTATTTTCTTGTACCCAAGGCAAAATAGGGAGGAGGGACAGATATATTAGATCTTATTTGCTTTTTGAACATTAGTCTACTATGTTGATTTTGTTGTCTACATCAAGTAAATTCCAACTGTCAATTACATTAGGAAAAAAAATACATTTGTATGAAGTGGTATTGAAGGTTAGGTAGATCTTGACATGCTGCACATTTTTGCAATTCAAACTTAACCTTTATCTCTTATAGTTTTTGAAATATAAGATGAAAAGTATTAAAATTTTAAAAATTTGATGAAAAAAGGGCAATAACTCCAAGATGGGTAATCAGATTTACTTCAAACTTGCAGGGTAGGTAGATCTTGCTGTGCTTATCATTTTTACCCCTGTCAGATTTCTGATATTATTAACAGTTTTTGAGTTATTACCCAAAAATCTGCAATTTTACCATATGTTCTATTTTTAGTAACAGCAGCCATGTTGGTTGGTGCACAGCATCACCGGTCACAATTTTGAAACTAGACACCCTAGTGATGATTCAGACAAAGTTTGGTTTCAATTGGTCTAGTAGTTTCAGAGGAGAAGATTTTTGAAAAAGTTTATGACGTACGACGACGACGGACGCCAAGTGATGGCAATAGCTCACTTGGCACTTTGGGCCAGGTGAGCTAAAAAAGTCAGTAGTACACGATTATTAATAATATTATGATCAAACCATACCAAAATGAACATTGGAATGTCTTTGTAAAAATTGATGGGAGGTGTAGGATTATACGTGTATTATCTATAACACGAATTTGGAGCCTTTGCTTGATTATTTAAGAAATTTTCATGGTCTATCCATCAGAAAAGGGGAGATAAAAAAAAAACCAATCTGTGTTGCTTAACATTTTCGGAAGTGCTATCTATAAGTCGCATGGTTTAAAGTGCTTGTTTGATTCTGTTGGTGTGAACCAGATCAGGATCGATATGAATAAGTTCCGGAAGCTATTATTATCTGAAAGATTTGCAACAATTTTCTGTTATTCGAACATAGTGACAACAGACAAAATTTAGCAAACAGTAGTTGAACAGGATATATTCAGGTAAATATTGCTACATTCATACAATAAATAATACAATGTTGTTGAATAATACTAGACACATTAATTAAGTTACTGGTACTGGTAGCAGAGTCTGGCATATAAAAACATGTCTCCGTTAATGTTTCGTTTAATACATAACTTACTTTATTCTATTGAATATTATCAGTTTCTGGAAATCTTTAACTAGTTTAGATGATCTCATATCAATAAGAGGTTAGAATGTTAAAACGAGTTGAAAATATTATCAAGAGATCCGTGCAGTAGATCATGTGCTATTTATTGAACTGGTGAAAAGAAAGATAACTCTTGATTTTTTATTATACTCTATATAAAAAAAATAAAAGTAGTTAAATTCTACTAGGAATTGACAAAGACATATGTGGTATTGTGAAAATAAGAAATAATAGTATATGACAACAAACAATATACATGTTAAAGAAATTGTTCACTTAATTAATTAATGGTTCATGTAAATACAATTAGAATGCTCGATTGATTGATAAATCCATGGATCATAGAATATCGATATACAAGACATAAAACTATCCAGGTTTTGATGATCCCTGGGTTTTCTGCACGGATTGAGACGATACCGGCGTAGATGTAACGGGTTGGTCGGCCTGAGGGGCGAATGTTACTGCTGAGATGTTCAGACGTGAGCTTGAACGTGCCTTCCTTCTATTGAGTTGGGATGATCCGTTAGTAATATTGGTATTAACACAAATTTTTAGGAATTGCCCCAAGTCAGATTCGTTTTGAATGTTGAATGTCCTGTCATCATGTGATTTAACTAGGATTTTGCCATCCGATGTCCAACAACTTGCAATTGTTTTGTCTTTGAATAACTGTCTGGTTAGTTTATACAGTTTTGCACGTTGTTGGGTAAGTGCCTCATTGATGTAGATTTTGTAGTGGTTGTTTGGATCGCTCTTGTGAGTTTTTAGGTTCCTTTTGTTTGTATAAACAAGAGCACGGTCGCGATAACTCAAAAACCTGACAATTATGTCTCTTGTCCTTTTGTCATTCATACTAGATTAGTTTGATGGTTTTCCAATTCTATGCATTCTACCTATATGACTCAGTGTCAGATTTCGTCCTGTATTTGGTCAAAGGAATTCGTTAATGACCTTGAGAGCAACTGATCAGTGTTTTCAATTTTACCTGATTCTCCTATACCAGATATTTTGAGGCATGTTCTTCTTGAATATTGTTCCATATCGTCCATTCTTTTATTTAGATCTGATATTTCACTCTTGAGATCATCAATGACAGAGTTGAACTTTTCAGAGATAGCGTTTCTGAATGATTCATTACTAATTAGTAAGTCTACAGCCTGCTCAGTTAGACTTTCATCATTTCTGAATGATTCGTTACTAATTAGTAGGTGTACAGTCTGCTCAGTTAGACTTTCATAATTTCTGAATGATTCGTTACTAATTAGTAGGTGTACAGCCTGCTCGGTTAGATTTTCATCATTTCTGAATGATTCGTTACTAATTAGTAGGTCTACAGCCTGCTCAGTTAGACTTTCACATTTCTGAATGATTTGTTACTAATTAGTAGGTGTACAGCCTGCTCAGTTAGACTTTCATCATTTCCTATACTGTCTATTAATCTACTAAAGTTGGATAGATCGGAGTTTGATACATCAGAGGTATCGGTCTTTTTCCTTTTATTGTCGGGTTTAGTAGATGATCTGTTACCTTTGTTTTTCGATGGCATTTTGAATGATAAAGTGACCAGTATTGGGCGGAAGACTAGATAATAATTTCATATGTGCATTGAGAATATAGTGAAATCTACTCACTCCATGTTTATATTTCTAATGTTGATTTGATATGTCCGTGATTTCACTTTTAGTCCTCTTTTTTCTTCATCTTTCTGTTTCTAAATAGTTCTATAAAATTTCCAATCAATACAAGAGAAACATGAGCACGGGAAGATTCACTTTACAACACATTAGATCTCCGATAGAAAAACACCTGTCAACCTGACACCATCTTGTTATGTTATTCATTCATATGAAAACTAGATTGTGTGACACAGACTATGTCTTTCTAAATGTCCATTGCCAGAGAGTAATACTAATATTGCAATAAATGTGAAATTTCTAGAAAAATGACCAATTCAGGTTAAAAAGTCGTGATTCTATTGAAAATCAATGAAATTATGTGGAATGGAACCATGCAAAGTGAGATGGGAAGATGTTAGATATGATAGCGTAACCCTCAGTGCGCTTTTGCTCCAGCGAGGGCTACGATTCGGTCCCATTCAATGTAATGGAGCAAATTAAAATTTTCGTTCCGTGAATATTTCAACTTTCTTTTTGCATATGTGGTCATAACTTATTATTCCCTACAATTTTTAAGTAATGGTGATACGAAATAAGTGTTACAATACCTCTTTCTACCTTCACGATCGATTTCGTATTCGAAAATTGTTTCTGGTCCGCAATGACACCTTACGTAGACTCTCGTGATGGGCGGAGCCTATCCATATATGGATCTGAATACCAAATATGGAATACTTTTACTACGATGTTTACGGCAATCGATCCAAATAAGGATATCTACAAAACGAGGCAAGTGCACGTGAAATAGCAACTTGTAAACAAAATGTCGGACAGAAAGAAGATTTCATGCATTCAAATGAATATAAGTCTACCATGGATTGATGCAGCGTTTACTTAACACCTCAAGCTTTACCTAAATATATTTATCTTTCACCCCCGTTAATTTTTCCAACCACTTCCAACGGAATTAGGACAAAAAACCGCCCGGTGTGAATCACTCTGGGCGCTGCTCCATTACGTTGAATGGGACCAATTCGTAACCCTCGCTGGAGCAAAAGCGGACTGAGGGTTACGTTATCGTATCTAGGAAGATGTCAACCAGTGGTTGTTAAAAGCAGCAAGATTCCTCGTTATAATGAAATTAGACATATTCGAGACCCATCATTTTCGGTCTTGGATTTTTATCATATAAGCAATTTTTACAAGCCCTTGTGTGGAATGTTTTGTCTTTGACTTAGCAACTACTGAACTGGGTTAATAATAATAGATAGTGATACTGATACTGATACCGATAGTTAGTTAACTTATTTATGTAGGTATGTATAATGTTTGGAATAGCAAAAGTAACTACATATTTTTTAATTGGTTATTGCTTCATTCTTCGCACCTGCACAACACCTCTGAACTCCACTTTGGAGGAGGGGAAACAGTCTGCCCTCCCTCTGCCATTTGTCTGCTGTTGTGAACGATGGTCGTTTTACGAAACTAACATTATGATGCAAGATTTCTAAATTGTTTCGTGTTAGCTTAGACATTTTCGGTGTCAAATTATTTATTATTTATTTTATGATAATTGTAATTAAAAGAAATCACCAACTAAATTTTATTTATATTAAACAATTATTTTCAACATTTTTTACGAAACTAAAAGTCCGCGTATACCGGCTAGTGGTAGTGCAGAAAACCAAAACTTAGAATGTACTACTTCCTGAAATTTAGGTCAGCCTCAAATGTTCAAATCAAATCAAATAAGTTTTATTTAAAGTCGAAATATCTATGTTATGCAAACAATGTCCACACTATATGTTTCAGTGGACAGATCAAAGATCACTTGAGATATTATCCTTCAGAACACATTACAACAGGCACTTAATACTAGACCACCACCCTTTTACTGTTTTAGTAACTAATTTTTACTATTAATATTACTAGTAATAGTAATAAGAAAGCCAGTATTACTATTAGTAATGGTAGTTAGCACTTTAACTAACGCAACCAGACAAGATTGTTCATTATTTTCATTCATTCAGATATTTGTAGATTTATCGACGTAATCGTATTTATAAATGCTCTGATATGTTATCATTAAATACATTTTTTATTAAAGATGTTTTTCATTATTATTAACGCAATAATGGCATGAATCTGATAAAAATTAATATTTGAGTGATCGATGAGCCCCTGGAACCTTCACCAGATCCTATTTTAGTGGACTTGGATTAAATATATGTTACAAGATACAAGATATTTTATTAACCAATCACGGTGCCCATAAAGAGCTGAATAATCACAATATATACAACATACATAATTGGATTGATTTGAATACACATAATATGAAAACAATTGACAGAATAAACATTCACAAAAAAACAAACACAGCATGAAATTCTAAAAGAAACAATATACAAGAAAACTGGAAACATGTTTTATGTAGCAGGGGGGGGGGGGGGGGAACTCCATTAATCATTAGTATCTCTTTCTTTTTTCAATGAGAGTAGCAATTTTGAAACAAGTAAATTAAAATTTTTATCTTCGGTTATCATTAACCAAGATAACTTTTGTTCACTATTTAATGAAACTAGATTATGTCAATTTCTTTTAATTAAATCGAAATAATGTTATCTGGTATTATGTAAAGTAGGACAATTTATCAAAAAATGTTCTTCGTCTTCAATATCGGTATAACATAGTTTACATAGCCTCTCTTCGACTATTAATCCAGGCGTTAAAATGAAAATACAATTACGTGTATTTTCAAAATATGCCCAAATACAATTTACCACTTATAATCAAATTGAATCTCTAATACCAAGGACGTATATATCATATATGTCCTTGCTAATACTGACCAAATCAGCATGGTGTCAAGGTCCCACCTCCTCAATAAGACGCCAGAAATTTCTTCAATGCAAAAAAAGAAAAGCTTTGAAAGGGAAATAATAATTTCAGTAAATGTTTGTTTGCTGTTTAATGCCAAATGAGCAATATTTCAACTATATCATGTTGAGAACAAGTTGCATTCGATGTGATGACGATGAAATCCCCTTTTGTACTAGACCAACATGCTAATTGGATTTTTATGGTGCTTGCTCACTGAAACAATATTCTGCAGGTAGTCGCTCCACTCTGACACGTTATCCTGATTCTGAGCCAAGCAGTCTTTGCTCTTACTTCTTAATGCTGCATTCTTAGTGGAGAAACAGCAAATGCTAATTTTGTAGTCTGGTTTAACCCCAATGAGGCTCGAACCCAAGATCTACCGCACTCGAGGCGAGAATGCTAACCATTACCCCACTTAAATTATATTAGTGATTTCAATAATAAATATTAATTCTTTATAGGATGTTTACTTGGAATAATGTTTTAGCAATTTTAAAACTTTGAAAAGGGAAATTATGATTGTATTATTTCTATAAAGAAGATTTATTCTTTAAAGAGTGTTTACTTGGAACAATTTTATAACGAATACATTTCTAGACTGTAACAAAAAGCATAAACAGTCTCGTTATCTATTAGTTTAAACTGTACACAAAAGTAATTTCTTTAATGTTGATGACGAGCAACAAAAATTGAGAGCTGCTTGATCAAATTTTAATACATTGCAAGCAATATTGATGCTACGAAAAGAATCCCACATCCCTTCTATAATCATGTCAAATTGAATTTTGATGAAAATGATGCCCCAATGCAGGCCTCAACCCCTCTGTAAACACCAAAAGTTTGTCACCTTTTATGGCCTACTATTTAGCTCTCACAGGTTGGCAGGTATGCAGTTCAACCAGGTGATCCAGAAGTGTTAGCATCTCCTGCCTCATTAATATTGCACTTGTCCATCTGTTGTAGAATAATATTACTCCAGTGTATTTTTTCTCGTGCTTATTTATTCCTGTATCATTTCATTAAATATTCAATAAGATTTTAAAACATTATTAAATATATTTTTTCTCTTTTATAGATTGTCTTTGGGAACAGAAAAGAAACTAAAAGTATCACACAACAGTTAATTTTTGCTTAATCCTACAAAATCTGAAAAGGAATTATTGTTTGTGGATTAGAACAGATCTGTAGCCATGGCTAATGTCTGTATTCAGATGTGTGAGTCTATGTATCAAATCCCAAGTAGAGCTTTATGTTTTCTCATCATACTGTTACAAGGATCAATATTAGACTACTATCTTATTTCCCACAAAACTGTGTATTGGTATGGATGGATTGCTGCAGATATTGCTATATTATTTGTGTTCATTGTGACATTTATAATCTCATATCGCCATTTGGTTTTGGTCCGTCACTTATCAAATTCACCAAGGTCTGTTCAGACAGGAAGTCTTCCCCTGGGCTATTTTGCCTGGTTTGTATATTCAGTGGCCTTAGTTGCTAGAGTTGCAATCATATTCAGTGACTTTGCACAAGATTTAATTGAAGATGACTTTTTTGGACCAAATACATTAAAAGTTTGCATTTCCTTAGCATGTGCTGTTTTCCTCCTTTTATTAATAATGCACCATGATGCAACACCGGGAACCAGTAGAAAGCATCAAATTGAAGAATTTAGTGGAACAGTTGTCTTTGACATTTTAGATTCTGTAGATATGTTGGATATTTTATTTGACAAAGCAGATAGAGCTGACCTGCCATCTGGAATGTGTCTAGCAATCATCTCAATTTCATGTATCAATTTCATTCTACCGATATTTCCGCTAATGACATTAAGCAATTCCCACTTTGGATACAAGTCTGCTTCAGAATCTCTTCTTATATTACATAAATTACTGCTAATTTTAGTTGTAAATTTGCCTTTACTTATCATGAGATTGTTAATCTGGCATGTTGTGCAAAAAGACATCTCAATATTCATTGTGAAGAACTTACTTGTGATTGTAGTTCTATTTTATCAGTTGTACGAGAACGAGGTGGAGAAGTACACTCGTTCTAACTGTCAAGATGAAACTGATGGCGGTGAAGATATAGAGATCAAGATTATACAAAGTGAAGATCAGATATAGATATAAAAAAAATAGGGCTGTTTATGTTATTTTTGGCTAATTTTTGGTTCAACAAATATCTGATGCATTTAGTATTCAAAGATAAAGCTCAGTATGTCGTGTATATGTAAGTAATCTCATGCAGAGTTAAAACAAAATTCTTTCACTAGAGTTTTAAAAAATCACAATATTATGTTGGAAACTAATGATCTGCAGAAATGTTTTATTTTATGTGCAGGTATTGTTTTGTGAATTAATTATAATGAAACCAAACCCTGAATAAACAGGATTTCTGTACACCAAATATGTGGTTATTTTCAAATCATATTATATTTTCAATTGCAATTTACAGACTTAATTGTAGCATAATTTTATGTATTTTTATTGTTGCATATTTTGTACTCATGGCAGTAAATGTTCTTGCATGTATGTCAAATTTGAAGCAAATGATTTTCATGTTTCCTACTTATGCAGAAACAATAACATGCCATAGCATGTTGATAAAACAAGACAGAATAAAATGTCTTTCTTATTAGTTTGCAGAAAATTGGTAAACCCCTTGTGTCTGTGATGCATTTTAGAATAGAACAATTTTGTAATACAATAATAAAACAAAAAGATATTGAATGCAAATTTTGATTTCCTGCTTTTCACAAGTTCCTGGGCTATTTTTGGGGGGTCATTTCCCACATCCAGTGCTACTACCTTTCCCATTTTCACATACATTATTCCCATGTCATGTTTAGACCCTACTGAGACCCATGTGAAAATGTCTATGTTTACAGTGTACCAAACATCCAATGTCTACATTTTTTACAGATGTAACCATCACCTTACAAATAAATAAGTTTGTTGGTGTCAGTGGTTTTCTATTCAGACAGGTTTCAATGTGCTTGCATAGAATTTTTTGTTGTCACCTGCCTAGGCAGATCTGACTAGATAAGGATCATTATACATTGTCTGACATTGTCATACTATTGTAAATCTATCACTGCTCTTACCACTGGTATCCTTGATTCAATCTTACCAAATTTTACTGCATTCCTTCTTGTAATTCTACTGATGCGCAACTCATATTATTTAACGATAATCAATTCCTACCATGTTTACAAACCAAATCCTTAAAAATAAATTTACAAAATGTTTACAAACAGTAGAGTTGTGCATCTCACAGTGTAGAGAATGCAACATGACCAAGGGAAAAATAAATTCAATATCGCTTGCCCAATGGACAAATTGAAATAAAAATTCTGTGTAAAAATTGGCCCATTTTTAAATAACTTGAGTACTAAGAAGGTCTTTATTATGTTATCTCTAGAAATTCAATCAGTTCTATAGATAGTTTATCTGTGTTACAGCAGTCCTCGAAATGAAAATTTGAATTTACTGGTCCGAATCAAATTCTTGAATTTATTTTATATATATATATATATCTTAATAAAAACTGAAAAAGGTATTGGTCCGAACCAGTTTTACTGGTCTTGGGTCGGAGGACCTGTGCTCCCCGCGAGGACTGTTACAGTTTATTTATTTTGTAGTTTCAATGATATTTTATTGTTATCTGATTGGTGTTAGTTTGTACAAAGATCTTTCATTAATGAGAAATCATGCTGCAAAAATTGTTCAATGTATGATGTACATGTACCAATGATCCTCCAGACAGTTCTAATATGACAATATTATGTAATCAACGAATATCTAGTCCATGCTATTGCTGTAACACCTGTTTTGTCCCAGCATTCTGTAGGTAATATTCATTTGCTCTATGATCAATTACACAGCGACAGGTGGAGCTTACAGAAGATTACTGACCTATGAAAATAACTCATTTCAGACAACTTTCTCAGTTGCTTGTGGTCTATTTCCATTGGCCCCGTTTGTTGCTTTGAGTGACTTTATTGATCTTCATGAGGGGGCTGTCGTGGTGATCGTATGGTAGTTGGATTTATAATTACCTATACAATCCGTGCCTATCACCACTAATGTGAGTTCAAATCTTGCTCAGGCGAGGTGTACTCGATACAACATTATGTGATAAAGTTTGTCAGTGACTTGCGGTAGGTCGGTGGCTTTCTCCAGGTACTCCGGTTTCCCCCATCATTAAAACTGACCGCAACGATATAACTGAAATATTGTTGAAAGTGGCATCAAACCTCATACATAACCCTAACCCTATTGATCAACATGTCTATAGCTATCTGCACATCTGAAACTGCAAAAGTATAAATCAATAATGTTGCAACCCAAAAGGTGTTTCAGCAATGGAACAGACTAGATTACTAGTATCATTGACTACAACATTGTCAAATTTGAGCTGCCAGGATGATTAAAAATATATTTTCAGTGTTGAAAACAAAAAGAAGCAAAATGACTTGCTGTATACTCAGTGATTTTTATATTTTTATAAATTTCTGGATGTTGTGAAACTCAGTTTTAACAATGAAATTGAAACAATAAATATTTCTTCACAGTCTAACCTTTTCAGTTTTAATTTGTATAAATATTTTTTTTTTTTTATTCAATTTGATTAAAAAATGTATGTTCTTGTAATAGATGGTACAGTTGACCATCACTATATAACTTTAAAAGTACACTGATACATGCAGCAAGAACAGCTTGTTTACATGTAAAGATATTAAACTTTATAGAATTGTTAATGTTATGTTCACAATGAAGTTGTGAATGATATGGCAAATAAGAATTTGATATTTTTTTCAGAAAAGAACTGGTAGATTGTTGTTGAACTTGTTCATTTTGTTGACATCAAATTTTTATCCATTTAATACTCCTAATTAAAATGTACTCATGATTATGAGTAAGCGTTTTTATAAATTTTTAAATATTAGTGCAAATATCAGGAAATATTGTATGCTAACTTTTGGTTACAATTTACATGAAACTTTATTCTGCCAAACAATAAGTATAATATATAGTATCTACCACAGTGGGATGGTTGTCTTATAGAAACTATTGATAACATTTATGCCACGTTTATATAAAATTGTTTTATGTGTACCTTTTTGTGGTGGCTTAGCCTGATCTGCTCTTGATATGACTTAGTTTCTCATGTGTCTTTATACATGTATCCTGGTTTATGGTATACATGTATGCATATGCAATATTTCCCTACTGTATTTACAATTACATGTAATACAATGTATATACTTAAGCAAAAAGTCTCAAGTCCATACTTATATTTGTCAGTGATCTGTAACAACTCTGTAAGTGTTTTGTCACACATGGTGGTTGATTTTTTTTTTTTTTTTTTTTATTTCAATGATTTTTTTTTATGTTTCCAAAATTTTAATCACATTAATGGCTTATTTCATGTTTACTTAATGAGAGGAGAGGGCTTATAATGATGATATGATTGTGCACAATCTGATTTCTGTTGCTGGAGCTAGGTTATGAGTGTTCAAATACTGCCATTTTAAACAATATTTCAGTTATATTGTGGCTATCAGTTTTATCGGTTGAACAAACTGGTGTACCCATAGAAAAACCACCAACAAGCCACAAGTCATTAACACACTTTATCATATCATTTTATTAAGTACACATAAGACTCACCAGAGTCAGAAATCAAACTGACAACTTTATTGCTAATAGCATTGGTAGAATTCAATCAAACCACCATAAAAATATTGTTAAACAAACCCCATTGGATATCTGTTCATACTTTAATATATATAAATCACCTTTTTATGAAATTGCTGAGTTCTCAAAAAATTAGCTTTTATGCACATTATTGATTAACCAGAAAATATATGAATTGTATGTGCATTTTTATATTAAATTTGGTTAAAACCCCAGCACTAGAAACTGGAAATTCCCCATAATGCACTCAGGATGGAGATTTTTAAAAATCCATATTAGCTCCCTACATATATGGACTCAAATATATATGGGCTCCATACGAAGTATTATAATTATGTTCATTTTTGTTTTATATTTTTTATTTTGTTTTTATTGTGTCTGCCTATACTTTATTTTTAATAAATATATTTGAAAACAAAATGGTGTTTCAAACCAGCATGCCTTCATATAGATTTGTGTATCATTTGTATCCATCTTTCCTTAATATGTACAGAGGGGAGAAGTTATGTGTTTATCAATATGGAGGGTATCTATTTGGATTGATGTGTTTATCAATATGGAGGGTATCTATTTGGATTGATGTGTTTATCAATATGGAGGGTCAATATGGAGGGTATCTATTTGGATTGATGTGTTTATCAATATGGAGGGTATCTATTTGGATTGATGTGTTTATCAATATGGAGGGTATCTATTTAGATTGATTGATTGTTGCTTAACATCAACTTTAGCAGTTTTACAACTATATTGTGGTTTAGTCAAATTTTATAAATTGTAGAAATTAATTTTCTGAACTACAAGATCTTTAAGAGAGAAAACTCTATTTGGAGTTTCAGAGTGTGTTTATATCTTCACAAGATAACAGAAAACACCCTGAGAACTGAGAGTTTTTAGGGAGTGTGTGTTAAAGTAATTTTCCAGTGACAATTGAAGATATTAATCTAATTCTGAAACTCTGAACAGAACAGTTTTTTCTGATTTGTGTCATTATTTATCAGGTGTATTACAGCTTATGATAACAAAAATGGTTTGTATTGTGCCTTGTTAGAAAAAGTCTTGAGTGATTGTTGTTTAATGCCAAATGAGTAATTTTTATAGGCCTATCTCGAGACAGGCCGTATTATGTGATTGCGTATGTTGGGCGGGCGTCCACACAGGTTTCCACACAATAACTAGTTCTGTATATCGGATCTTTACCAAACTTGGCCACATGATTCCCCTGTGGAAGGGGAAGAACCCTATTTATTTTGGGGTCAAAGGTCAAGGTCACCATTACTATAAATAGAATTTTTGACAACGGTCGTTTCCACATAACTTTAGTTCTGTATATTGGATCTTTACCAAACTTGACCACATGATTGCCCTGTGGAAGGGGAAGAACCCTATATATTTTGGGGTCATTAGGTCAAAGGTCAAGGTCACCATTACTATAAATATAATTTTTACTGTTTGATAATTTATATAGATGGGCATATTTTGTGATGCACACATTTCTTGTTCAGCTATGTCATGACGAGAACAAGTTATATTCGATGAGATGACAATGATGTCTGCTTTGTACTAAACCAACATGCTTAGTTGTATTTTTATATAGTGCTAGCTCACTGAAGCAACCATCTATGGTCAACATGTCACTTCACTTGGACACATTTCCCTGATTCCGAGCCAACCAGTCTTTGCTCTTTGTCCTTAATGCTGCATGCTTAGCAGAGAAGCAAAAAATAACAATTTTATAGTTTTTGGTTTGACCCGGCTGGAGCTCAAACCCATGATCTACCACATTCAAGGGGAGCTACCCATTACACCACGGATGCATGGAAATAGCAATATATTATATTGCATTTCTATATCACCATAGCAATCACTTTATATGTTTTAAGCTATTTTCCAACCATTTGACATTTTTGACTTGCTTGACTTATGCCTTTTTACTCCTGGGTGGAGCATAGGTCGTTGACAAATTTGACATTGTTTACCCTAGACAAAAGAATGCTAGCAAAGGCATGAGTGTCAGATACATTTCTGAAAGGGCATAGTCCAAAGACCATCCAAACCATGTACACAAGTATAGATATAGGTGAAATATTGTTTTATTTCATGGATAGTAATAGTGATTTCTATGTAATAAAATAATCATGTATTTAAACAGTGGTTAAAAATAATTGAAAAAATTACATTCGTTTGAAGTTGTCTGGTTACTGATTGGGTATTCAGAAGTTGTTATAGCAACATAACATTACTCAAAACTATTATAAAACCATGTTTTTTTCAGGTACTATTCAAATAAGATCTCGGGGTAGTTTAAAATCATTTCTGGTCCAGTACAATGTAATACAAATGCAAATAATAAGTCCTCCAAATTCAGTGGAACCAATCAGATTCTAGATGAATAATTCATGACTACGAGGATTTCTCTATCAGTTGACCCACGGGTGACGAGCTAAAGTATCAGAGTGTGATCAGCCATGGGTTACCAACGATGCATCTATCAATGCAATCAGTGACCATCACCACATACAGTTTAATTCACTCGTGGTCAGGTGTACTTGTACAACGTTATGAGATACAGTTTGTCAGTTACTTAAGACAGGACTGTGGTATTCTCTAGGTACTTTGCTCACCTCCACCAATAAATCTGACGACCATGATATTACTGAAATCAATACACGTTGTATATTGTAATTTGTTGAAAGTTAAGAACACAACTCTTGTATTTCCAATCCCTACAAAAATACTTTCAGTGGAAATATTTTTTTACAAACCTCCAGGGATGTTTCAAAATTAGTTTGTTTTATCATGACTGGATTAAGAAATATTTTCCACATTAATGTTTTGGATAAAAATTGTCCAAAATGATAATAATTGTGTTAAAAATGATCAATTTTTATTTTTCTACATTTGAGGTCAATTAAACAAATGTGTTTATTCACCAGCAAGGTAGAACTATGTATATTGAACTTGGAATGACCTACAGACAAATTATGTCCAACCAAAACAATGCTAGCTTGTCTCCTCTAAAAGGCAAGGCAGAAAGTGAAAAAAAACTAGAGGCTCAGCTCACTGAGCCTGTGTCGCTCACCTTTCATTCTGCTTTGAGGAAACTTAATACAGAACCTTCCATACATGTAGATGTTTCCTACCAAGTTTCGGTTCATATGGCTAAGCAGTTTCAAAGGAGAAGATTTTTTAGAAATCGACCAATCAGAAACAAGAATTGCATGTGGTGGCCATGTTTGCTAACCGATCGGGACGAAATGAGCAATCTTCATAGAGGACATTCCATAGATGCTTCCTACCAAGTTTTGGTGGTAGCCATGTTTGTTAACCGATCAGAACAAAATGAGCAATCTTCATAGAGGACATTCCATAGATGCTTCCTACCAAGTTTCGGTTCATTTGGCCAAGCGGTTTCAGAGGAGAAGATTTTTTTAAAATTGGCCAATCAGAAACAAGAATTGCCTGTGGCGGCCATGTTTGGTAATAGATCATAACAAAATGTGCACTCTTTAGAGAGGACCTTCCATAGATGCTTCCTACCAAGTTTCAGTTCATTTGGCTGAGGGTTTTCAGAGGAGAAGATTAAAATGTGAAAAGTAAACAGATGACAGACACCAAGTGATGGCAAAAGCTCATATTGCCTTTGGCAAAGTTTGCTAAAAAGAATATTGAAATGTGAATACCTACTTGTAATGTATAGAATAAACATGTTACACTATATCAGCATTAGTTAATTTCTAAGGGAGATAATGGCAAGATTTATCTTTCTTTTAACAGAGGAGAAGATTTTTTAGAAATCAACTAATCAGAAACAAGAATTGCCTGTGGTGGCCATGTTTGTTTACCGATCGGTACAAAATGAGCAATCTTTATAGAGGACCTTCCATAGATGCTTCCTACCAAGTTTCGGTTTATTTGGCCAAGCGGTTTCAGAGGAGAAGATTTTAAAAAATCGGCCAATTAGAAACAAGAATTGCCTGTGGCGGCCATGTTTGTTAATGGATCGGGACAAAATGTGCAATCTTTAGAGAGGACCTTCTATAGATGCTTCCTACCAAGTTTCAGTTCATTTGGCTGAGGGTTTTCAGAGGAGAAGATTAAAATGTGAAAAGTTAACAAGACGACGGATGCCAAGTAATGGCAAAAGCTCACATTGCATTTGGCAAGGTGAGCTAAAAATGATAGAAACAAATGAATATATTCAAAATATAAGTACTTTAATAAATTTTCTAAATTCATTAAATAAAAGAAAACATGTGTATAAATTACAAAGAACAATAAGACGGAATGTTTTTATCACATTTTGACTTGTTAAATCTTTCATCACAGTGCAATGTTTTACTTCTTCTTCTTCTTTTTTCCTTTCTTTCCTTTTTTGCCCTTCTTATCTTTACCTTTACCTCCACCATCACCATCCTCATCAGCCTGTGCAGCTTTAGCTCTTTTCTTTCCTAAGGGTGTCTTGGCATACCAACTCTGTCAATACAAATAATCAATGTATATATGTATGCATGATTTGGTGGTATAATACATATATCACAGAAGTTTCAGCCATTAAGCAACCTTCCTCAGTGAAAATTGCTTACAGAATAAAAACAAAAACAAATGACATTACATGACAACAAAACATTACAATATAGCATTATGACATGACAACATTACAATAGTGTTCATGACATTATGTCCACTAATATTCTTTCTACTTCTAGAAGTAAATTTAATGTCATTCATATTATGAATCTAGCTTCCAATGTTTTAAATTTTTTCTTCCAAATTATAACCAACAGCAAAAGACAAAGTACAGACTAAAAAGTGTAACAGGACATACATATAGCCATAACACTAGGCAGGTCTCGTGTCATGTTCTTATCAAGGGTTATGGTGTTTAATGCCACTTTCAACAATATTCCAGTTATATCGTGACAGTTAGTATTATTGGTGGAGGAAACCAGAGTACCTGGAGAAAACAAGTGATTAACAAACTATCACATAATGTTGTAACGAGGACTTCTCGCCATGAGCAGGATTCGAAAAGATTCCATAGGTAGTTGTAAATCCAACTACCATACAACAACGACGACCCCTGCTCTTAGCACAATCAAGAATAACATTCAGATGAAGAAATACAAACCTTGAATGATTCTTCTTCCTCTTTATATATAGGATCTATTCGAGCCAGTGGTGCAATAAATTCCACTGATGTTAGCGGCTTTTTTGATAATGCCTGTATACGTCTTTCTGTTAAAATTTGTTGTATAGCTGTAACCATATGACCAGGTGTGTAACCATCGGTTACTTTAGACAAGGAACTAACATCAAGGTGATTGGTGATTGTCCCATTGTGTTTAAGAATCAATCTTCTCCATAATACTGAAAGTAGGAATAAAAATGTTAATATCATTAGCACAACAACATATTGCTTATTTATGTCATTTCTCTTGGAAACATTTTGTGACAGAAGAGAAAATATCTAGGCAAGAAAGGGAAATAACTTCTTCAAAAATAGTCCAGTAAAATTGCTGCAGCAATATGCTCATTTCCATATGGGATCAAACATTTATGCAGTAAGTTATGTGAAGGACTGATTGACAGGAGAAAGAAGATATGCTTCCAGTAGATGGACTATAATCAAATAATAACTTCTAATTTCTATAACTAATATAACTGATTTTATTTTTATGACTCCAATGTTCTACCTTGATCACTGCTTTAATGCTATAACATTTCATATTGTAATTTTCTGTTTGATACAAACCTTCTTTGTTTAATATTTTCTCTATTTGATTAAATGAAATAAAACTACATTTTGTTAGCCCTGAAGATGTTGTAATTGTTAATGACATTAGTACAGTAATATATATTACAAAAGTTTATACAAATATTGGTTGATGGTTATATTTGGAGCTGTATATAAGGGAGATAATTATCAATACTGACAAAATCCCTTTGGTTTTTAGAAAAAGGGGGATAACTATGATTTTTGCAAAATAGTCAAACCTCATTATCTCGTAATAGGACATGTCAATTTTTAAGACTTAAAAAAAGAAAAATTGCCTGTAGGCTTTAACTTGGATAACTAATATTAGTTAGACTATAGTAGAGTATCCATTCTCAAGCTCTTGATTTATACAGTTATATATTCTCTTTGACTTACACAATCGATCACTATGAACTGAACACAAAGAGGTTAGACTATAGTAGAGTATCCATTCTCAAGCTTTTAATTTATACAGTTATGTATTCTCTTTGACTTACACAATCAAATTAAAATTAGATGTTTATTGGATGTTTTGATAGTTATACACTAACATCTAACGACATCTCGGATAGGGTCCTGTCAGGGGTCATATTTTCATCTGACCAATCAGTGACAAGCCTACATATTGAATTGTCTTGCACATGACTGGACAGTAAAAGATCAACAAAAGGTCACCTGTCATGACCCAATATGGAATGTTATTACATGTAAATGTACTACCAAGAAAATTCAACAAACATTTAATTTTAATTATGTTGTGACTTACAATGTCTAGAAGCATAATCAGGCCTTGGTATAAGAATAAGTCTCTGGTATGTAGATGTCAATGGCTTCATCTCACCATCGAATGGACAGCGTGATGTACCAATTAATACTATTCGATCTTCTCCTTTTATAGTTTTTAATTGTTTTGGAAGTTCTTTTTTCAGCCTTTTGGGGTCTGTCTACAAATATTCATAGAAGTTAAATAATAAATATGTGATCAAACAAAGTCCTAACTATAATGTGTGAAAATCACAACACCAAAATGGTATAATAAAGGGTATATTTTAATTTGATATGGCATATTTATTTTGTTTTTATTTTTACTTTGAATTCATTAATATTCATTTGGTACAAGTTTTCATGGTTTTTATGATTACAACAAAACAACAAAATATAGACTTATAGTTTCTACAGAATACTAATTTAAAAATACTTGTACAGAGAGTGATTGTTTATTTATGCCAAATGAGCAATTTTTAGCTATATCAATAATAATCATGGTGAGAAAAAGTTACATTTCAATGAAATGATGATGTCCACTTCGTACTAGACCAACATTCTTAGTTGAATGTTTATAGTGATAGCTCACTGAAACATTATATCTAGCCATGTGCAGGGAACAAGAAGCTTTATTGTAGCTTGTTTAATACCACATGTAAACTTATTAAGTTAAGTTCCTGTTGTATTTGAGTTATCTTATAAAACTTATTGTTATTCTACAATTTGTTATTTAATAATCATACATATTTTTTTTACAAATGATTTCATAATACATGTATGTGTGAATGAAATGAAGCTTATAAATTATTGACATCTTACTGGATCTGTCTTGGGTACTTTCTTTTTAAACATTCTTTCACAATCTCCTATATATATAACACTTGGCTGTAGTTCTCTTGAAACCTGTAACAAAATATTGAGTTATAGAAATGAAGCTATCTAATGTTGTGAACATGACAAGTTTCTGGAATAATCTTCATTAGGTATGATTAAAGTCAAAAGATTGAAAAGACTAATAATTTTAAAGTCAGGCTGGCCAAAATCGGCTAAGAATCCTATGTCTGAGGAAGATGAACTTTAGATTGAATAGTAATCACATTATTTTTATCATAAAGATATCATGATACTACAGTTAGTTTAAACATATTTTATTAATTAATTCAATATAACATTACAATATTCAGCTATATACATTACATAATAAGAAGAAATTAATAGGATTGGGAAACAAGTTACAAGAACTTATATTAATCCCTATCCTACAGTTGAACTTTGTTATGTTGAAGTGGAAGGGACCAATGATTTGACTCTGAAAGGGCTGAGTCTCTGAGTTATCCCTGTTAAAGTAAGCAATAAAAACAATTTTGAAAACAATTTTTAGGTTGAGTTATCCAGGGAAATTAATTATCTCAGCTTAAGATAACAAGTTTAATTGTATAAATATATAAAAATATTTTGTATAGCCTAGATTCTGTATTTTTTGGTATGAATCTGTTTTACATATCCCTAAGACCTAGTTCATGAATTAAAGGATGAGTCATGATAAATTCTCTGTTGCTTTTTTAGCTAGGACATTTACCAATTGTTCAATGAATATGGCTTATGGTGTTTAATGCCACTTTCAACAATAGTTCAGTTATATCGTGGCAGTCAGACAATTAATATGATAATCTTTGTAACTGTTTACCTTAAAGACAAGATGTATTAACATTTTGAGACCATCCTTTCCAGGATACTTCCCAGCAATATTTCCAGGTGATAAATCAAACATATTAGCACCAGTTTCATGACATATTGCCTGAACCAACATTTTTTTACCAGTGCCTCTAGGTCCAGCCAACATTATAGATTTTGTTAAAGGTGCTTTTTCATGAACTGAAGGTGAACCTATAAAATAAAAATTGAAAAAAAACCCATTATGATCTATATGTAGTATCATCCAGTATTTCATATGTGCACTATGTTCTCAATGTGTGCTTTAAACAATAATATCATTTTGCACTAAAATCTGTCATTTTCAATCAACATTTTATTTATACTTTTATTAGTAAAACAACAATACCAAATTTTACACGATAATTTACTAATATTGCATTTTAACAAATCAAAGCATAGCCATAGGTAAAGGAGTCAATTACAAATTTCTAGGAACAAGGAATTTCTTGTTGCATAATTTTCTAACCTACCAATTATAATATGATATCCTTCATGTGCTTCATAAATAAATTTGTTATGGTAAAAATCTGGTCTTACTTCAGTTGGCAAATAAGAGGTTCATATCGTTTTCCAAATGGTTTCTTATATATATTTGTTAACTTAAAAATGAAATGTAGTTCTAAAAATTTTAAAATGACATGTCAGTAACGGTCCATAATTGTTTTGATCACAAGCTGAAATGTAAGTGTAACTTTGTCCCAATCTTCAACACTAATCAAATTAACTAAACAAGAATAACCTTTTCAGTAACAAAATATGCTTACCTAAAGGTAATATACCAAATTCTGTGACTAGTCTTCTAACATCACTAAGTGAAGGCATAGGTTCAATGTTGGCTTGACGTAAAGTTGTACCTAGATAACTGTATTCTCCTTCGTAATCTGATAGTTTTATTGGTGGAGTTCTCACAATAATACCTTCCCTTACTAACTCTTCATATAAAGACTCTATTGTTCTGTAAACATACAAATGTTCAGTTTATAGTTAAACCATCATTAATAACATAGTGTACAGTCAAATCTTGTTACCCTGAATTATCTACAACATAACTAATCACACCAACATGAACCATTCCTCTGACTAAACTCAGAAATATAAAGGCAATAAACAATATACCGGTACTTGATTCATATATAATCATTTTCTCATTTTTTCGGGTAAAATTACCTTCATTCATGTAGACCTCAATATTAAACTACAATATAGTTGGCCAGTCGCCATCTTAGTTACAAATGTTGTAAATGTTCATCCAATGATTATGAATAAACAATAAAGTAGTTCCTCAGAAGAAGACACCAGTATCTATTTTTTCATTGTGTGTTAAACTATGTCCATACTGAGGGATTTATAACTCACAATAAAAATGAAATTGATTAGAGATTTATATAAGGAACATTCATTTTACTAATCATATGGCTTTTGAGAGGAATATTTTTCCATCAATTAGAGGACATTTGGTGTGTCAAATTAAAAAGACTTTATTGTTATATTAAAATGTCATTTGATCCATCAAAAACAATTAGAGTAATAGGGACAATCTGCTATTCTGATCAACAATAGGACAACATTATCAAATAATCTCCTGTTGATATTAGCAGGATATGAATCTAACCAAAAAATTCTTAATTTCTGTGTGATAAAGTTTGTTAATGAGTTGCGACAGGTCTGTGGTTTTCTGCAGGTACTCCAGTTTCCTCCACCAATAATTTGACTGCCATGATATAACTGAAATATTGCTGAAAGTGGCATTAAACACCCTAACCCTAATCCCTGTGTGAGAATATACACTTGTGAACTTCATCCCTTTCTCCCTAAACTATCAAAACAATTTTCAAATTTTATTCAGACATATGAATTATTAAGAAATAATTTGACAAGAATTAACCTGTCTGATGTCAGATCCTTATCCTTCTTCTTCTTTTTGCCTTTCTTTCCACTCTTCTTTCCCTTCTTCTTCTTCTTTTTCCCAGATTTTTTACCTTTGCCTTTCTTGCCCTTATCTCGATCAACAGCCTATAGAAACAAAATACATTTTAAACTGACATCTTACATTCTAGATACAAAGATGAAACACTGACATTTTTTTCTTTGTTGTCCGAAATTAGATGAATGAAATAAGCAAACCTTGATATTTAAATAATAATGTGATTTTTGTGGAAAAAATTAGAAATTAAAAAAAATCAGTTTTTATTTCTCAAAATGTTTCACCAAAAAGAAGAAAACAGGTGTTGCCATTCTTGAAAATGTTATTTGTTTAATGTTTGTTGTATGTCCAATAAAAACAAGGACCAATTTCCAATTTATTTTCTTAACGTACGAAAAGAAAGAAATTCATACTTACATTTTGTAGAAAGTTTCATGATATAAAAAAAACAACAACAAACTTTTACCTGCAAAAAGGTGTTCAAATACATGACTTGTGTTACCTTTTTTCATATGACATCAAAACTGATGACTGAAAGTGCATAAATTCATGAAAATGATTTTTTCCAAGCAAACTCCAAAATATTAAACAGAATCAAAAGTCGATAAGATATTAAAATGGAGGTCAATTAACTTACAGCTTTTAGATTTTTAAGTTCAGCTCTCATTAGCTCATCAACTTGTGCTCTAATCTCCTCTTCAACTTCTTTTCTTTTCTGTTCTTTGACTAATTCAGCATCATGTCTCTGAGAGAAATTGTCCTTCTCATCTCTTGTAGCCCATACTCCTGGAAAACAGTAAAAAAATATGTTAATGCTTGTAAAAAAAACTATAAATAACATATCCTCTAAAATAATCAATATCCATGTTTTAAACTACATTCTAAAATAAACAATAGACCAAGCTGAAATATTTGTATCACCAAATATGAACATTGTATTGTAATGTAGTGTATTGAAAATTTCATTTCAGTTATAAATAAGACATTATTAACAGGATCAGTATTGTAACAAACAGAAAGTTGTAATACCTTTATAGTCTTCATGGCCATCCTTTATAGCAGGAACAAAACTGGATTCCTGCATCTTCCATCCTTCTTCCTCTTCCTTGAAAATAAGATATGACAAGTGATCATAGGATTTTATCTCAATATGTTTGGATACATAAAACTAGTTTATCCCTGCCTAATTAAAGTCAGTGGCCATGTATATATATGTGTTAGAGGTATCAATTTTTTCTGTTTCTACAATTTTTAGATAGGATTTTGGAACTGTTCCGACAGAATGGTATTTTTGTTTTTCTTATTATGATACCCATTGTAAAATGTCACAATAATACACAAATATAATAGCATAGGATTAAAAAGTATTGGTTTAATAGGAAATACAATACTGAGTCTACAGGTAAATAATTATAATCTATGTTTTGTATTCTGAGTAATTTGATAATAATGAAAACTACCAAATTCTGTAACTTTTTACAAATCAACAAAATAACAGAAAAAAAATGATATTATCAAGACTTATGGTACATTGCCTTTATGTCTGTTCTTTATCTCATTCAGTATTCATTATCCATGTTTAGTATTAAATGTTTCAGTTTATTTATTCAATACAATATTTTTGGTTCAAATTAAATGTACCATTTGCTTACCATTTTCAAAATTCAAACAAAGTTTCAGACGAGAAATATTGACAATAAATACATTGTTTTTTAAACATAGAATAACAGCAGTTTTGAAGGTCAACAAAGTCACCAAGTCTGATAGGTCAAGCTGTGTAAATAGTGATAATCTATGTGGTGACCATCAAAACACCAAGTCTGATAGGTCAAGCTGTGTAAATAGTGATAATGTATGTGGTGACCATCAAAACACCAAGTCTGATAGGTCAAGCTGTATAAATAGTGATAATGTATGTGGTGACCATCAAAACACCAAGTCTGATAGGTCAAGCTGTGTAAATAGTGATAATGTATGTGGTGACCATCAAAACACCAAGTCTGATGGGTCAAGCTGTGTAAATAGTGATAATCTATGTGGTGACCATCAATACACCAAGTCTGATAGGTCGAGCTGTGTAAATAGTGATAATCTATGTGGTGACCATCAAAACACCAAGTCTGATGGGTCAAGCTGTGTAAATAGTGATAATCTATGTGGTGACCATCAAAACACCAAGTCTGATAGGTCGAGCTGTGTAAATAGTGATAATGTATGTGGTGACCATCTAAACTGTTGTTATTTTATTTATCTATAATATCATAATGACAATGTGTTTGAAGTCACACTGACAGATAATTTTCAGTATGAGAGTCAGTTCATTGGTACTGACAATATCACTATAGGTTAGATCAAAGGCTAAATATACAAATTATCAATAACTATTATCACTATAGGTTAGATCAAAGGCTAAATATACAAATTATCAATAACTTTTTTTATTTTTTATAAATACTTACATCGTCATCACCACCTTTCTTTCCTTTTTTCCCTTTCTTGTCCTTCTTTCCTTTCTTTTCTTTCTTATCCTTTTTCTTTCCCTTTTTATCTTTCTTTCCTTTTCCACCACCATCCTCCTGTAAAAACAATGACAATATCATGATATGCAATCATGAGAGTGTTTGTAGAGCATGATAGTTGTTTGTAATCAATTCCACCTTGCTAGATGAAGTGACAGTATAAAAAGACCACACCACAAGAAGATTAAGATATCACCCACATTCTTAAGGTCATTATTCAGTATGTCATATTTCAAATTTATCATTTCAGTCAAACCTGACTAAAAGGACACCTCTATATAACAAATCACTTTCTATTAAGAACAGCCTCATTTTCCCATTCATGAATGGAGCATATAATTTTGACCTGTATATAAAGGGTTACTGCTCATTACAAGCACATTGAGTGCCCTATATAGACATTGATAAAGTCTCTCGGTGTGACGAAAATTTTGTCATTCAACAAAGGGTTTAATTCTTTATCACTTTGTTTTGTGTATTTGGTGTTGTTTTACAAACCATTTTAGACGTTTATATATATATATATATATATATATATATATATATATATTAATTTCAAAATCTGAGTCTTCAAATCTTTTCTACAAATTTTCAATAGATTTTTAGCAAGATAAAACCCTACAAATAATAAAAATTATTTGAAATGCATAGCCTGTCAACTAACTTTTTACCATTACAATTATATTATGAAACGAAAATTAAAACTAAAAATTTGATTTACAAATTCACTTTCTGTAATGTTTGATCTCATTAGCAAGTTTGTATGTTAAAAAAACATACAGAAGACACATTGAATAATTTCATTTTATTATTTTGAAATTTATTCATAAAAAATCCAGTGCATTATGAAAAACATTTTTGTCTTAATTTCAAAATATCAGCACAACAACAAATAATGGATAATATATATTTATCTGTCAAAAGCAATACACAGTTGTATACAAAATATACATAAAAAAATCAAAATCAAAAGTTAGGCATGGTAGATAATACTCTTATCACTTTTTATGCCACAGTTTCAAATTTGAGGTTTATTTTTATTAGCAGTTTTTGTATCTAAAACCAAAGATTTATCAATACAATAATTATGGAATAAATATATTGAAAGTATCAAAGAACATTAAATGATCATATAATACTGTGTATTACTGCTCTCTGTTTTAAGTTGTGGGTAGCTTCAGGGCAGATAATGGTGGATGATTTACAATACAGATGGATGTGTGTTGTAAATGTCTTTTTCTTTTTTTTTCATAAGACTTCACAAAAGGGAGAGAGTTTTTTTTTCTCTCCAAGTTTTTGGTGCATAATAATTCATGAAAACTAAATGGAAACATTTTGCACCATAACAATGAAGGGTTTGTATAAAAAAAAGGTAACATTCAACTGATAGTTTCTTGCAATGATACCTGACTCTCCACATCCCTTTTATGCTACATAAGAAAACAATACATGTATCAACCTGTATAAAATGAATGATGTATCTTTAGTCATTTTCATGATGATTGTGCAAACTTTTTGAATATTTTTTGCTGTAGTAGCTAGTCATTACCTCATCTCTCACATTTAAAAACATGCACATCAAATTTGTGTGAGATAACAGGATTCATGTGTATTGGTGACATAGAGTTGTCTGTCAGTACAAATAATTTATTGAAAAAAAATGCTAAAAATAATTTGTTCGTATTAGTTTAAGAACATTTTTCACAACGACTTATTTACTTATTTACATGGATGTACATTTTCTTAATTTCTTTAGTTAGTGAAAATGACCACTACATTACATTCCTCCATTGAAAAGGACAAAAGTATAACAGTATGCAATAAAAATATACAAAATAAATAGGTAAACAATTAGTTTGTTAAAAATTGTCAACAGAAAATATTTTCCATTTAACTACATGCATACCATTTTCTCAAAAGCTATAAATATTATACAAGTTTCAGAAATGTAAAGCAATAATTTCACATGTTACTCTACTGACCTTTTCTTTCATTTCAGCTTCTAATTCTTCAGGACTTTTCTCTTTAAATATGAGAGCTGATCCACCATCATCTTCATCTGGGTACTCAGGGAATTTACCTGTGGCATCTCTATTAATGGCCAAAAAAATACATTACTAACGGTATATCTTGTTTATAAAGAATCTTTAAAGATTGATTGATTGATTAATTGGTGTTTAATGCCAACTTTAGCAGTATTTGAGTTATATCGTGGCACTTCTTCAAAGACATTACAGAGATTCTTTGCAAATTCATTCTATATAATTTTTTTTATCAAAAATGTTAAACAAACCAACAAATCTTTATCTGGCTTCATTATATCCACGTCTTTGAGGATAAAAAAAAAATACACACTGGTTCTGCAACATTTCATTGGATTTAATGAATCCAAGCATGTTGACATGATCACAGAATGACATGGAGATCATATTTATACAGGTATGTGATATGTGTTGTTGATTCCATTATTTATATCTTTCAAAGAAGTTTTGGGAACTTTGATTATCAATGTCTTTACTATCATTTACTGATCCATTCATGTTAACAGGGTAACATGTAAATTGGTCGAGAATGTTGTGTATTTTTGTAGGGTATGGATTAATTGATACAAATGTCTATTTTAAAAATAACCATTCTAAGGAGAATTCAATAGGTAAGCTCTGTCTGATTATCAAATTTATAATCATCTTACAATGTGAAAATAAAATGTACGGTCTGGATTAAAATTGATTCTAATATGACGTCCTTTATTGGCTAAAATTCCCCATATAAGACAATAAAAAACTGTTCTTAAGAGCAAATTAAGCATTCAGTTGACTGGAATCAATTCATGATATGCGATATATTAAATATTATCTTCTAGTGACACTACATCAGTGGTGTAATGGTCATCGTGATCGCCTCAAGTGCGGTATATCGTGGGTTCGAGCCCCTGTCGGGTCAAACCAAAGACTATAAAATTGGTATTTGTTGCTTCTCCGCTAAGCACGCAGCAATAAGGAGAAAGAGCAAAGACTGGTTGGCTCGGAATCAGAATAATGTGTCCAAGTGGAGCGACATGTCTACCCACAGACTGTTGTTTCAGTGAGTTAACACTATTAAAATCCAACTCAGCGTGTTGGTCTAGTACAAAGCGGACCTAATCATTATCTCATTGAAAATTAACTTGTTCTCGCCATGATATAGCTGAAAAATTGCTGAATTGGTGTTAAACAAAAATCACTCACTCGTCTAATGACTATTTCAGTAGCATGTTAATAACGATTTTAAAAATAAGTGTGTGCATTTTATACACACAAGCAAGACTTTTTCCAAATGAGTAGGTACAGAAATGGTGTATGTACAATAGATCCATGTGTACTATGCACACCTTAATATGGTACTAACTTAATGCAAAAAAAGATTGATAGTGTTGAGGATTACTGGCATATCAACCTTGTATGTACTTAACAATCACCTGCATTCTATAAACCACTGTCTTATTTGGTCCATCATTGACTCTTTGATGTCTGGTCCTTCAGATTCTTTAATCTTTTCTTTTATTTGCACCAATGCATTTTGAAATTCAACTTCATAGTTTGTTTGTTTAACTCGTCTTTCTGACTCCCTTTTCAATGCCAATGCCTCGTGAGTATTTTTCAAATTTGTAGGTCTGGGTGGAGGAGCCTATAATTAAAATAAAAATGTAGCTATCTAATATCGTGCATACATCTCTTTCTAGAATAATCGTCATTGGGTACTATCAAAGTCAAAAGATAGGAATGCCAAATAATTTGTAAGATATTTGGGAGCAAGAAAATCAAAGGGCCTGAACAGAATAACCAAAATCAGCGTTACACTATGTCTGAGGGAGATGAACCTCAGTTTTAATAACAATTACATTATTTAAGAATTGTAAATTTCAATAATAAATACATACTAATCATAATTAACTCACATATCAGATAGATGCCATAATATGCTTTTTCTTAATATACCAACTGACAACTCAAACAAGTTTATCAATAACTTAATTTAACCAATTATGGAGAGAGAAAAACATCTCATAAATCTAACTTACATACAAAGTTAACATCCTATTTTTCTGAATTGTTTTTAATTATATATTTTATATATTTTTCTAGTGAACATTTCACTGACACTGTGAATACTAATGCAATTAATCAATAAATAATTAAACAATCATGTTTCCAGAACTGCATCTTAAATTACAAGAAAAAAATCTTATTGATGTACCTACCATTCCAATAAACATCATTTCTTCCTCCCTGTCACGTTTTGTTTTTCTTCTCTGAGAAAAACCTTTCCAAACCTATCAAAGATACAAGTATACTTATATATATGATATATGTTAGTCACAACACTCTTACATAAGATAAAATTCTCTTGTTACATTGTTAAAATTAACCATCTTATTATCACAGATACTAGTTATTGTTCAGACAGCACATTTGCATTGCATTTGTGTGATGATACAATGTAGCTTGTCTTTCCCTGTTAAATGAAAATCGAAATTTAATTATTGAAAACATTTATGTCTGATCAGCTAATTAATCCATTTCATGTAGGTAATTTTCAGAATAAAACATGTTTGAATTGGAATTAAAAAAAATTAAAATTCAAAAAGAAATATTTGAATATAAATGTAGCTTTTAATATTAATTACAGAACTAAATTTATATCCACATCTAACAATAATCTTACTTTTTGAATTCTGACAGCAGCTACATCATGGTCTAATGTTGGGGCACCTGTTCGTCTTTGGTTTTTGTCTTGAAGTTCTTGCATTTTAATTTCTTTCATGAATTTTGCACGTAACCTTCCTTGTCTGGCTCTCTCATGGATCTGTACAATGTGAATGGCTTCTTCAAAAGACATTTTTATTTCTTCTTTGCGCTGTAATAGATGGTGCAAAAAAAGTTTTACAGTAGTGAACACAATTTTATTATTAATGCACATGTTCTAATCCTTAATAATATCATTACCAAAAGTCATCTCTATTTTCTTTCATTAAATAAATAAAGCCAGAGAGAATACTGACTAAAAATGAATAATTAGTTCAAATATTAACAAATAATTGTTTAAATAATATCAGAAATATAAAAAAGATTTTCAATATCAATATGAATGAGTGAGTGATTGCTGTTTAATGCCAATTCAACAATTTTTCAGCTATACCATGGCAAGAACAAGTTAATTTTCAATGAGATGATGATGATGAGGTTCGCTTTGTTCTAGACCAACATGCCGAGTTAAATTTTTATAGTGCTAGCTCACTGAAACAACAGTCTGCGGGTAGACATGTCACTCCACTCTGACACATTATTCTGATTTCGATCCAATCAGTTTTTGCTCTTTCTCCTTAATGCAGCGTACTTAGCGGAAAAGCAACAAATACCAAACTTATAATCTTTGGTTTGACCCGACCGGGGCTCGAACTGACGATCTACTGCACTCGACAATATGATGCTGAGGTTGACAAAAATAGACAATAAAATAAAATAACTGTTAAAGTGGTAAAGACAACTTTTTTCATTTGATATAATATATTGATAAAAATCTTACATCGTCTTTATCTTGTGGTCCCATCTTGGCAAGAATTTGACCAAGAGTTTTCTCCCTTTTTTGTAGTGCTTCATGTCTCTCATAAATGAAGTATTTAGGAATAGGTATTTCAACATCATTCTGGAATATATTTATGTATATACAATTACTAAAAATAAACAAGCAAAAAGTAATATCTATAGGATAAAAAGATACCTTCAAATGTATTTCTTCTTTCATAATACTAAATTTAAATTTATATGCACTAGTCTGAGTACAATATATTTTAAACATGTAATATACAGGGGCGGATCTAAGATTTCAAGTTAGGGGGGGGTGCACTTAAAAAAATTGTTCCGAACGCAGGGAGGTGCGAACATTTTTGGGGTATTTCGCGCCCCTGATATATGACATGTGTGCATAATACATTTTACACTTCCACTTTACTGATTTTGGAATTTGGGCCCCTTTTAGAAATAAATAGCTAATAACAGTAATAGTTACTGTACATAATAACGATAAGAATTTTTCTGAAATTGATTTTCCTAATGAATGCATTAAAATCAGATGAACAATAAAAATAGAAAATAAAAATAAAAATAGAAACACTTAATTTGGCACCTTGGTGTCAGAAACAGGTAGGGGCTTCAGAGCGACAACAACAGACTTATGACATAATATGACAGCAAATTGTTCTCATTAATATAAAAAAGAAATAAATGCAGGTCTATAAGTACATGTATAACATATTTGGGAAACATGCCAACTAACGTAAATTTGTTTTTGGTGATTAGTTTTTGATGTAACTTATGAGATAATGATTTTCACAGATTTAAATACCAATGTAGAAGCTTTTTCTGTGTTTTTAGGTTTCTTCAACAAATAAAATTACCATCACTGGGACAGTTCAGATTAGATCACTATTTAACTATGGAATTGTATTAGTGATGGGAATCGGTCACATTTTCAAAATCAATGATCGTTATACCAACATCGACCGATGATCAATCATCGGTGACAATGACCTACTAAATGTATTTACTGACTATAATGACTTTATTTCATGAGTATGCTGGACAAAAGTAAAGATTTTAATAAAATCATATCATATTTTTACAAACTATAATTTTTCTATTTGTAAACATTAACTTAGAACAAAACAAAAGATCGTTTTCCATATGTGTAACACCTGACATCAAATGGACTATTCCGGGCAGTATATAAATAATAGACTAGTCCAAATATGTGCTTGACAAAAGTAAAGGTTTGAATAAAATTGTATGGTACATGTATATTTACAAACTACAATTTTTCCATTTGTAAACATTAACTTAGAACAAAACGAAACATTGGTTTCCATATGTGTAACACCTGATATAAAATGGACTATTCCGGGCAGTAGATAAATAATAAAATGGACTATTCCGGGCAGTAGATAAATAATAGACTGACTCTCCGATCCATTCTATTCAATGTAAAATATGTTCACATAATCATTACAATCAGTATGCTAGAATGTAAGGTGTGAGAAAGTGATTTGTATAAACGAGATGGATGAATGTTTTTATTGTATCTTGGAAATCTAGTCTTTTGTCTCATTATTGTGATTGTGTTATTGTGTACATTGTAGTTTAGTTTATGTTTCTATCAGTTTGGAATTTCTATCTTTATATCATATGTATTCTTGTTTGCCCCTTGTGGGTCCAAAATTGGCAATAAAATATTCTTATTCTGTATTGACTGAGTGTCAAAAGTAAGCTGGGACAAAACTGCAAGATGCTTGTCAGTATGAGGAAAAAAACAGCTGGGATAAAACTGCAAAATGTTTGTCAGTATGAGGACCAAAAAAAAACCCAAAGAATAAAGTTAAGCATATTTAGACAATAGGAATCAGAATCGACCACAAGGTATAAGAATCGATCATCGGATTGTATGATGACGTCCGACTGATTAGTCGATGTTTCTGATGATCAGTGCACCACTAAATTGTATACATTTATACATACTGGTGTTAACTTTAAATCTGAGAGAACATCATCAAAATAATGATATTCTGAGAATTCCAGATTAACCATCTCATGTTTTAATTCCAAAATTCTTCCCATAGCTCCATCTAAGACATGACGTAAAACTCTCCTCTTCTGTGGGTGAACAATCTGATCATAGGACTGCTCCAATTTACGGAAAATTTGTATGTACTTAATGTACATTGTAGCCAGTAACTGGAATGCAGCCAAGCGATCCTAAAATTATACAATAATAATAATAATAAATTAATACAACAATATGATAAATACAATTTTCATATCATGGAATGGAAACTTTGACATTTTTAATATTTTAATAGTTGTCCAAATACATGTGTTGTGGTAGAGATAAAACTATGGAGGATATTTTAGCTATAAGTATATATAGTAATCTTGTTTTACATATAAACCTTTAATATATCCTTATCCTGTTTAATAAGATCTATTTTTCAAGTCACTTAGTTTGCTACACCTTTATGTTAATTCGTAAATCTGTGGGTAAAGATACTGCCATAATTTTTCGAAAAAGAGACAAGATTTCTATCATGAGGATTGATCCTCAAGAATTCTTATACAAGTCAAGTAAGCAACAAATATGATTACAGGATATACAGGTACAATATTTATCTTGAGATGTTGCAAACATCTCTGTTAGTGTTGTGATGATCTTGTCCATATGAACAGATCGTAGCATGTGTGCACGATACAAACTAATGAATTGAATACTGTACATGTACAAATAAATTAAAAAATGTATTTCTCTACCATAATTTATATGAGAACTAACCTTCTCCGGTTTTGGAGGTTCTTCTGGAAGTTCCTGCTGCAGGAGATCCTGCAATGCTGATTCTCCCTCTGCCCATTGTTTGTTGTATGTACTGAGAAATTAAATATGAAAATACAAGCAAATTGCCACAGGTCATCATGTTCAAATACCTCTAATATTATTTAATGCTATTATAATATGCTACAAAAATTAAAATTCAAGTCAATTTTTAATTATATTTGTATAGTTGTGATCAGATTTTATTTGTTGAAATGCATCTTCAATTGCTTAAAATGGCAAGAGATTATCATTATTCTTGCAGTTTTGAACTAGAAAATATGTCTCTATCTGTGAAATCTTACCCGTTCCTGATCTGACACATCCTTCCATGACAAAATATGCATCAGGGAGTTATTGTGTTTGAACGCCACTTTTAACAATATCGCAGTTATATCGTGTCAGTCAGCATTATTGGTGGAGGAAACAAGAGTATCCAGATAAAACCACAGACCTGCCACAAGTCAGACAAACTTTTTATCACATACGATACATCATGTAATGTTGTATGAAGTAGACCTACTGTATCCATGAGCCAAATTCGAACTCACAATCCAGAGGTCTGATCACAGGGCCTTGTCACTATCCACGTAAATATACTATCAATGTATAAACATTTACAAGGGCAGACACCTTTTTTACCCCCACTCGCTTCAAGTCATGTTTGTTTTTTAAATTCCTTCTAATATATTCAAAAACCTGTTTGGTACAACTCCCAAGACCTTATTCTTTTCAAAAAATATCATGACCTCCCCTCGACTACCTCTTGTGAAGGTGCAGCGGTCGTTTTTGTCAGGAATTCGCCTAAGTAGAGAACTCCATGGACCCAAAGTAAAAGTAACAGCGCCACCTATAAAAAAGACGGAAGTTCAGAACTCTCTGGGTTTTAGCTTTGAGGTAAGGAAAATACCGTTAAGATTCAAACATCATTAAACGAGCAGGACGATTTGAAGTGAAAACTGAAATTTTTTTACTTGTACATACAATGAATGATAAGGCCATTTTCAAGACTTTCTTGAATGCTGTCCATTTTCTTTAATTTATTATTTCGTCTGTTATTTCCCGTGTTTTTTTATACTTAGAAACACGATAACTAGCGAGAAAACCAAATATCGAATGGTAAAACCCTGAGAGTTTCAAACTTCCATTTTTTCTATATTTAAAAAACAAACACGACTTGAAGCGAGCGGGGATAAAAAAGGTGTCCGCCCTTGTACATGTTTATACATTGATAGTATATTTACCTTGAAAAGTGAGTGACAAGGCCCTGTGGTCTTGATTATCCATTGGATATTGCATAATTAAATTTATGCATTTTATTCAATAAAATAATTGAATTGAAGTGTGGAATAAATCATTAACTACCATCATGCGAACTGTAGAGTGGTTGTTTTTATTTAAAAAGTGCTGTTGTTTGAGCTTCTTCTTCTACTTCTGTAGTAATCTCGTTGAGATTAGGATTCCGAAGAAATTTTCTGTCTGTTCTTCATCCTAATCTCGTTTCAAGCCCTATCAAGGGTATTCTGGAAATTTTAAATTTGACCACCCGGTGCATTCCGATGGATATTTTGGCATGGATGGATTGTGTCAGATCAAGTGCAGGTAAGATTTCATAAATAGACATATTTTCTAGTTCAAATCTGCAAAAATATTGATATTTCCTTACCCTTTACAGCGTAAGTCCGACAAAATAATCCAAAATCCACTTTAAGCTGACCGCCATTTTACTGAACTCATGAACTACACCACGTGATCAAAATCGTCACGAATTTTGCTACAGCATGTTTCTAAATGAAAGGTCGATGTCAATTATTTATTGTGTATATGCAAGCATATCTTTTATGGGCTGTTGATTGGTTTTAATAAAATATTTATAACAAAATTACAAAATTTCAAGCCGTGTATATGGGATTTTTAAATTATAATATAATATTTGACATCGACATCTCGAACTACGAAACAGACTATACCAAAATACGTCACGATTTTTGATCACGTGGTGTAGTTCTAGAGTTCAGTAAAATGGCGGTCAGCTTAAAGTAAATTTTGGATTATTTTGTCGGATATACACTGTCGCTGTAAAAGGTAAGGAAATATCAATATTTTTGCAGATTTGAACTACAAAATATGTCTATTTATAAAATCTTACCTGCACTTGATCTGACACAATCCGTCCATGCCAAAATATCCATCGGAATGCACCGGGTGGTCAAATTTAAAATTTCCAGAATACCCTTGATAGGGCTTGAAACGAGATTAGGATGAAGAACAGACAGAAAATTTCTTCGGAATCCTAATCTCAACGAGATTACTTCTGTAGGTGCAGAACTCATGGTTGAGTATAATCACACTGTTCATATGACAAATATCCATCGGAATGCACCGGGTGGTCAAATTTAAAATTTCCAGAATACCCTTGATAGGGCTTGAAACGAGATTAGGATGAAGAACAGACAGAAAATTTCTTCGAAATCCTAATCTCAACGAGATTACTTCTGTAGGTGCAGAACTCATGGTTGAGTATAATCACACTGTTCATATGACACAATAAAACTGCCCCCCCCCCCCCCCCCCCTGTACAATTAAAATGTCCAGTATATACAATTAAAAACAGAACTTCAGAAGGAGTAGTTCTATGAGACTATGGTACAATGGTGGTGTTGGCCAGGCCCAGGGCCTGTCGGAAACCCTCCCGGGAAGTCATACTGGCCAGTTGCAGCTTTACGGTGTTAATCAAATAAATTCAGACTTTTAACTTTCTTGAGTTCAACAATTTACCTGTGAGACATCTTGATGTCAAAGAAGAATATGTAAACACACGTTTTACGCCATGTTGTTTCTATGTTTCTATAACAACGTTTAAATCTCGCAATAAAATCAATGCGAGATTATGAATTGTGATTCATTATCGCCTTTGCGCTTAATGAAACAAGCCAAGACAAGAGCAGAATAAAATATTTGCGTCAGTACTGAGCAACGACTAAGGAAATGTATAATGAAATGTAATGGTGACATTTAGAGAAACATAAGATATGCTGTTTTATTCTAAAATTTAGATAAATAATGCACGATCTGATGACAGTTTTGAGTTTAATTGTTTTGATATCTGAAATTAATATGTATACTTAATTATATCACTATTGGTGAGTTTAGATTAATTATTTTATACTTATTCATGAATTATCTAATAAATATTAGTTTTTCACAATTCAGCATCAAGCTAAATATTATTTTTCCATTTACTGTATAATTAATAATTTCTGAGAACAAGATTAAAGAAAGACCACCCACATTAGTCATTATTAAACCAAGTTTGAAAATTGTTTATAAAAACATATTCACTTTTAGAATAATTTAAGATATCATCCATTTCTTTCATACATCTTGACTTTTGTGTTTCTTTCCCCAATACAACACTACCCCCTGTTCAGGTCAAAATTTCCTGAAAAGGTTAAAAGAACGAAATTTAGATTTCTTTCGTCAAATTGAAAGGTAAAAAAATCTTATTTTTGTCAGATACAGCTTTATCATTGGATCAGTAACAAGAACGTTTTTTGTGTGTAAAAATTGCAATCAATAATAATAATAATAAATTCTTTATTTATAGAAAATCATAGAAGGTTACACAGTTGGTTAATAACTAATCTTCCTCGACATATTTAGACATACATTGTAAAGTACACAATATAAAGTTACACAATGCATTGTAATAAGGCTATACACAAAAGATTTAGTAAACATTTAATGGTAAATTAAGATACAGAGCCGAATTAGTACCAGATTGCCGAATACCATATTGCCGAGTCCATTTTGCCGAATCCCATATTGCCGACTTTTGTTCAAAATGACAAAGTTTCATAATATTATTTTTTATTTAAAAAAAAATATTTATGATGTGTACATATTTGATTGAAAGCAGTAATTTTTCGTGCAATTTTAATTAGAAAAACCACAATCAAATGCACTGATGAATAGGAGATGCCGATCCTCATTACTCAAATAATTGAAGAACAATGGAAATAAACTACAAATAAGTAAATGTTTATTTAGAGTTTTACTAAGTCTCGTTCAAATGCAAAATTTGGGACTTATTTACAAAACAAAAAATGTGTATTCTCTCATGTTTATGCTAGTTATTATTCACAGAGCATATGTTTTGAAATTATTTCTTGGCATCCTTCATCTTGACAGAAATCATGGTTGTCTGCAGGACTAATCTACCGTATATCCTTTTGACTTTGAGCTCGAATGCTATAATTTAAACTCCCTTGTATGTCGGACCATTTCAAAAGAAATATTTATTTAATTATTTACAATATTCCTTCATAAATTAGAAGCATTATTCTACTTGCAATAACAATATTTTTCATATGTCGGCAATTTGGGAATCGGCTAATTGGACTCGGCAATTTGGGATTCGGCAAACTGGGAATCAGCAATTTGAGATGCTACCACAGAGCCGTCCGATGTGTTTGCACAACTAAGGGTTCAGTGGTTAATTTCATAGCTTACCAAAATTTTATTGAATTAATTTAAATCATCCTCAAATACATTGAAGTATTATCTTCATGGTCTTTATCCGGATTCCGCTGCAATTTTTAACATTTCAGTAAAAACGAAGTATAAATAAACCAACCCTCGATTTTTGACAAATGTTACAACGTCCGGTGATATCGCACATTCAACAATTTTTTTAAATTTCTATAGACTATAGAAATATGTGTGTCTTTCTTCACACTAATTTGCTCACTTCTAGTCATACATACTGGATAATGATCACTAACAGAGTATTGGACCACATGTGATTCTTGAAGTTTTTCTAAATTGGTGATATAAATATGATCTATTAATTTGTTGATTCTTTTGTCACTCTAGTTGGTTCATTTACTATTTGTTTAAGATTGTAAGTTTCAAGAATAGACAACCATTTTTGTGATGGTTTACAGGGGGGCAAAAAATTCATGTTAAAATCACCTGTTAAAACAATATCAGAATTGAATCAAATTGCATTGTTTAGTTCAAACTCAAATTTGTCAATCCATTCAACTAGTTCACTAGGTTTCCTATAGACAAAACATAGTAGAAAGGATCTTTTATGACATGGTTTAATTTCAAACCACATTGTTTCTATATTACTCCTTTCAAAATCTAGTTTTCTTTTATATTCTAAATTTTCTGATATGTATGCTAACCAACCACCACCACAATTGTCTGTTCTATCCTCTCTCCTGTACAAACCCATTAATATTCAGAGAGTCATTTGAAATATTCTCATGAAAAAAAGTTTCACAAAAGCCAATAATGTCAGGAGGGTATTTAGATCACAATAAATTGTTTTTTGTTTCATCAAACTTACTTTCCATTCTATTTACATTATGTGAACAAATTTTGTGTTTTTAAAATCATATACAAAAGGTATATTAAAAGTCTCATTCTGTTTGTTATTAGGTGTAATAAAAGACATATGAAAAATTGCATTTAAACAAGAAATATTTACAATATAAAATGCAAAAATCATGGTTAGAAAATGGTCAATAAAAATGACCACATGGTCATTTGAGAATTCATCATAATTACATTCCTGTACATTATCAATAAACATACATTATCAATAAACACATCAGAAGATGACATAAGTATTTGATTTTTGGCCACCTGTAGAGATTGTTCAATAAATCTGGCCCCAGTGACATGACTTGATACATTACATCTATTAATACAAGATAAGGAAGATGGCATAGATGAGACAGTGGACACACATGGAGAATTGTTTAATGTTTTTTTCTGGTTTTTATTAGCTGAAGATGTTGACAGTAAGCCTCTATTCTTATCTAAACCATTAATTGTCTGGCAATAAAATCTTTCCATTAAACATGTGCATTGGTAATTATCACAATTTAAACAAATAGTATTGGGTATATCAAAGGTATTTAATGTTTTAGAGATATGTAATGAATCAGCTGGATATAGGGCTAACTCTTTTCTACTGCCATTACAATTTGTATTAATTACTTCAGAAGATGACAAAGATTGCACATTGGGAGCCTCCTGTTGAGGGTGGACAATAGGATTATTATTTATATTCATTGTTTTATCTTCATCAGTTTTTATTTCATTATGTGTTTTATTATGTGGAAGTATGTAATTTCTTGATCTTTTATCAGTTAATTTAAATATGCATGGAAAAATGTCACAATTAGGACAAAAAAAATATAAATTTTCAAATAAATTGTGTGTGGGGATTGAAATACTTAGATTAGATAACTGTAAGGAATTCTCTTCTTTGCCATTTTCCTTAAATAAAACATTTCCTTGACGAAGAGCATATAAACAGGACAATATTATAATATAATAAGTAAATATATACACAATAAAGATATCAGTAGACACGGCCGTAGGCTGGGTCTGAATAAAGTGAGGCAAAGGGGGTGAATTTAGACAAATTTTGAAGAAAAAAACGATTTTATTTGCTTTCAAAGGTTACACTTGCCGTTTCAAAAGTGAGGCATTTGCCTCCATTGCGCTATGGCCATGGTAGAATTGGCCTCGGGGAACTGATACAGTACAATATTATTACATGATGCAATGATTTCTTCAGAGGATGGCACAGTGACCTGCTGTGTTTGTTTGATCTTATAATTTGTTGCTTTTTTATCACTAATAGAAATATTTTGTACATTGTTTAATCTTCTGTCAGGGGTTTTATTTTTCATAATTGACATACCGGGTACATGATCTAATTGGATAATTAATCTTAAAAGGATCAACAATAATATTATCAGTTTCATGACATGAACAGTGGAGATTATCACAATGGGAGCATATCAAATTTAGTGTTTCAAAAACATTTGATATATTAATATTAAAATTTGAAGCAGATTTGTTGAAATTATAAAGGGGTAAATTTAAGGCTATGTCATCTTTGCCATCTTCCTAACATGAATAAAGCTCACCAAATTTTTCTTTATGTCCATATTTACCACAGGAATAACACAAGACTGCCTGTGTATGTCTACATGTTTGTTTGTTATGTCCACCTTCACCACAATAAAAACAGTACCATGTTTTTGCCTTACACTGTTGCACAAGTGTTTATATTGTGTAGGAAGGTTGAGGTTCCTTTCTTGGAGAGATGTATTCCATCAGGATGAAAAAGTTGTTGCTTAGCATATCCATGTCTATCATTAAATACCTTGGTGTGGTCTATCATTAAATACCTTGGTGTGGTCTATCATTAAATACCTTGGTGTGGTCTATCATTAAATACCTTGGTGTGGTCTATCATTAAATACCTTGGTGTGGTCTATCATTAAATACCTTGGTGTGGTCTATCATTAAATACCTTGGTGTGGTCTATCATTAAATACCTTGGTGTGGTCTATCATTAAATACCTTGGTGTGGTCTATCATTAAATACCTTGGTGTGGTCTATGAATTGTTATTGTCACATAGATCATCAAGTATCATATTTAATGGTTGAACATTTGTTCCATATCTGGGAGGTATCCTAGACACCATCAACACAGTTTCCATATTTAATGGTTGAACATTTGTTCCATATCTGGGAGGTATCCTAGACACCATCAACACAGTTTCCATATTTGATTTAGCTCTAAGGAGGTATAATAGAGATTGATAGTTTTCATAAATGGAATCTAAAGAATAACCATTATTTAAGTCATTACCTCCAATGTGAATGATGATTGTTTTGTACACTGATAAGTTCCTTCTTTCAATAATGTTGATTAAAGTATTTATATCTACACCACGATTAGTACACACATCAGTATTTATCGGCCCCCTTGTCTTAATTCCCTTAAGAATAGAACTTCCAATTATTAATGTTTTTAGTATTGTGATCTTTCGGCTTTGGTACATTTGTTGCTTTACCTTTCTCATTTTGACTAGAAACTGAATTCGGCTTTGGAATATTTGAAGAAAAACCAATTTATTGCAATCTAAATACCCTCCTGATATTATTGGCTTTTGTGAAACTTTTTTTCATGAGAATATTTCAAATGACTCTCTGAATATTAATGGGTTTGTACAGGAAAGAAAGGATAGAACAGAAAATTGTGGTGGTGGTTGGTTTGCATACATACATGTATCAGAAAATTTAGAATATAAAAGAAAACTAGATTTTGAAAGGAGTAATATAGAAACAATGTGGTTTGAAATTAAACCATGTCATAAAAGATGCTTTTTACTATGTTTTGTCTATAGGAAACCTAGTGAACTAGTTGAATGGATTGACAAATTTGAGTTTGAACTAAACAATGCAATTTCATTCAATTCTGATATTATTTTAACAGGTGATTTTAACATGAATTTTTTGCCCCCCTGTAAACCATCACAAAAATGGTTGTCTATTCTTGAAACTTACAATCTTAAACCAATAGTAAACGAACCAACTAGAGTGACAAAAGAATCAAAAACAGTAATAGATCATATTTATATCACCAATTTAGAAAAACTTCAAGAATCACATGTGGTCCAATACTGTTAGTGATCATTATTCAGTATGATACAAGGTTTCTGATACAAGATGTTGTATCACCACACTGTGGTGATAAAAGAATGGTGCGAGGTTGCACGAGATCCTCCCTGCCGATTTATTTTGTCATAACGTCATATCATTGGAATGCAGGGTAAAACACGTCAATGTGAGCAACGTAAACAAAGAATGAACGGCAAAAAACGTGAGGTCATGCACAAAATGTAGTCTCCCTCAGATTTATTTCTGATTATTGTACAAATTTGTTAATCTTATTTGGACCCTTATTATTTGCTTAAAATTTGTTTTTATTGAAATGTTAGATAAACTTATTACATAGATAGTGTGTTTGTACAAGACCTTGTATCAGGTCTTGCCTGTTTTGTCAACAAACCGCATCACAACTCGTCGCGAAAGCGACTCGTAATGATACTGGTTCACACAACAGGCTCGACCTGATACAAAGTCTTGTACCACCACACTATGTATGTAATGGGTATATATATATATATATATTTGTGTGTGTAATTATATGTTATGGTCTTGTTTGTATTTTCGTTAACAGAAAAAGTCAAAATGACTAACATGCAAAACATTTGCACACATACCGTATTGAAACTTAAGGTTAGTTTTATTACAGTGTAACAGTTGAATAGTAACTACCATGGTTGGAATACTATGGTCAAGCATAGCTGGTTTTGTTTATGTTGAAGTTGCAACTGCAGCTATACTTTTATTACCATTTATATCTTCACAGAGGTAAGAGAAGAATGTACTGGTAGATTTCAGCTTCTTCATTGAGTTAGATGCATGTTATTTAACAAGACCTATTCTAGACTAGTCATTCATCAAATTCAAATACAATACATGTACATATATACCAGTATTATGTATATATTATGTCATATAGCATTTTAGATGTGTGTTTTTTTTATATTACAGGAACACTGCATTTTATGCTTCTACAAATATTTCTGTTTAAATAATGCTACATTCACACTGCAATCTTGGTTCCTGTACTCAATTAAATGTTTCATGGTATTGTTACACAACAATTATCAATACTTATATTAAATTCCTGGATATGATAGATTTGACAGGTAAATTTAGAGGGTGGGGTGGGGTCAGATCAGGTTCAAATATTTGTGTTCTGACTTAGATTGTGTTTTTTTTAGCAAGGGGTCCAAAAGGTCATTAATTTAACAGGAGTTTCATTTCACTGATGGATATACTGATAGAACAAGAATAATGGGATTTATATTGGAATGTAGAAGTGAATTATGATAATTCTGAAGATTTACAGCCCTTTAACATTTAAGGTCATGAGTTATAGTGATTATTATTGAAGACGGTACTAAGACTGTGAAATGTATAAAAGCAATAAAAGCGCTGTTCCTTTACTTTCGTGTAAAATTGAATAGTCTCTCTCTCATGTTCATTTACATCCCTATCATTTCTTACTTATATACAAAATATTGATGATCTCATCTTTAATTCATGTGTTTTTGAATTTGAATGTTCATTTCTAGAATGGATCTTTGTTAAAAACATATTTTTATATCCAGATTTTCATGATATGGGTGCACACACAGACGATATGTTTGCAATTGACATCACAAAATTGTAAAAATTAGTAATTAAACAACATAATACACAATGTACCTAATATGTACAATTATATGTACCTATTTGTAGGTCCATTGAGTATATACTTTACATTTTAAGCAATGTCCTTGCTCAAATTCATGAAAATCTAAAACCACCTGTTTCTGATGATTTTTGTTTTTGATATATTGTCGTTGAGATTAGAGTGTTTTCTAATGCATGCCAATCCAGTATCTAATCCTAGAATGATTGACCCTATATATTATGTCTTAAGTTTATTTAATTTATATCTTCCCATACAGGATAACTTAATAAAATGACTGGTTTCATATGGACTGCCATTTCTGGTTTTATGTATTTTGAAATATTTGTATCAGTTATGTTATTGGTACCATTTATTTCTCCATCTCGGTAAGCACTAGCCTATTTTTTTTTAAGATAGTGGCATTTAGCCTTCTGCAAAAATTGTCTGAAATAGAAAAAAAATCATATCTCGTGTTTTACATTTGTATTTTGTTTTCTAGAAAATTAGATTGTCTAAAAAAATAACATTTGAGTGATTCAAAATAAACAAGACAAATGTGTGAGCTGCTTATAATCTAACTTGCTACAAAATGTCAATTGAAAATGAAATCCATTTGTATTTAATTGTGACATTTTTATGGAAGATTTGATGCACTATCAAATGTATTTATTTAGCTTTGCTTTTAACTTGGATTTTTAATATCACTGAAGGAAACGTATGGCTTTTGTCTGCTATTAAAAATATTCTTGCATTTAACACTGAATTTTTGAATTATCTGAATAATTTAAGCTAAACTTATTAACTTTTATCATCTTTTGGGTAGTCAACTTTTGTGTTCAACAGATGATTATTTCTCGATTTTCAGTGGAATTAGATGAAAATAATAATATAGTGTTCATACTGGGACTTTCTTACTAACTTAAAATAAAAATTGAAACCAAAATATATGTCGTAACATATGAGTAGTTACTGAGATGTTAAGACATTCTGTATTCATGTACATGTGTATAAGCCATATTTTTCCTGTTTTTAAACAGAATTGGTTTATAAAAAATGATGAAAACATGATTTAAAAAAAGAAAAAGTAATGATTTATTTATATGTAAATTGTTACTATAGATTTTTATAATTTACTGCAGGTTGTCATCATTTTTTTCAAACAATTAAAAAATTTGAGGGATTATTCATTTTCCTCAAATTTTCACTTTTTATTTTAGATTTTGAAACAAAAACATATTCATGAAGCTGCAATATAATACTATATTTAGTAATAATTATAAAAAAGGATAAATAACACCTACCATTTTATTGATTTCAATCAAGTATACACGTATATACTTTATGGCCTTTTGGAAACAAAATTGCCGGAATTTCATGAAAAATTAAATAAATTTGATAAAATCTCTACTTTTTTTAATAATACATGAACATGTGTTTTGTTTGATTATCCTAAGTTTTATTTACCCTAACAGCTAACTACATTTCAGTATCCTGAGTATGTGCATTGTGGTACTAACCTTGAATGTAAACAATGTACATGTGTGTATTGCTACGAATCGTCGATTGCATGTTATGAGTATGTGGTATCTTGAACAATAGTACAAATGTATGATACCGCTGTGTAATGCTAGATGGCGTGGAGTATTTTATTAACTGGAGATTTGTTTTTCTGGTAACAAACATGAATGGAACTGTCAAAAAATTAACATAAAAACAGAAACATGTAACATGTTTTATTATTTAAATTTGGTATTCTTACTGGAAATTGAAAGCATGGCTCCATGTTAATTGATAAACTCCACCCGTTATTTAGATACCCTGTATACAGTGGCATAGTTATTAACCCACGAGGGCTGATCACATGCTGGTTTATTTCAGGTGCACGCCTCCTAAATGCTTTGGACATTGATAGCTTTATTCCTGTACTTGGAGATATTCCTCTCAGCTATTCTATTACTCCCTTTTATCCCACCATCCAGGTAGGTGGGGGTATTGTAACATTCTTCTATATCATTCAAATTTCTCAATGATCTCTAAACAGATTTATTACAGAAAATATTTAGCATGTACATGTACCAGTATATGATATGTATTTTACAATCTTATTACGGGAAGGTTTTGAGAAATTTAGTGATTTAGTGAACTCTATATACTGTATATATAGGAAATTGTGGTACAATTTAATTTGACTCCATATAATGTTTGATTATTATGTAAATGAAGTAATTTTTAATGTTTTCAATTTCTTGATTTCATATACATATAATGACATTGGCTTATGAAAACATGTGATTTTCTAATTTTGATTTTGATTTCATAGATTGACTCCAATAGCTTATTTTATTTTCTGACATTTCCAAAATCCAAAGTTTATTTCTGATTAAATTAACAGGCTGAACATTGTTGGAATATAAAGTTAAATATTATATACTTTTGAGAAAATCACACATAAAATAAACATAGTGGAAACAAAAATAGTGTTTATAGTACATGTATGATATTTTCTTTTCAGGATAATCTTATTTTATACATTTCATTGTGGTAATTGTTTTTAAAAATCTTGCAATAAATTTAAAATCTCAAGTAGTTGAAATACTTTTATTTTATTTCTCAATTCAGTAGTAGATAATATGATATGTTAAGAAACAAGCATAAATATTATATATGTAATTGAGTTGTAACTTCTTTGTTTTTCATGGATGATTTTTCTTTGTAGATGGCAGAAGATTTTTCGCTCCAACCTTGTACAGAAATGTGCATCATATTCTCATATCTACTTCAATGTATTTATAGCAGTACTGTCACTAGTATTTCTAGGTATGTTAGTAATTATAGAATTAAAATATATTATCCTCATTTAAATTGTCAAATCTAAACTACATATGTATGTTATTTATCACTGCATGTACAAAAACCAGTCTTCAAAATGAAAATTTGAATTTACTAGTACGAATCAAATTTTTGAATTTATTTTTATATGTTCTAAATAAAAACTGAAAAAATTACTGGTTCGAACAAAGTTTACTGGTCTTGGGCCGGAGGACCGGTGCTCATCGTGAAGACTGAAAAACCACTAGCATTCTGATCCGAAAATTGAAAATTGTCAACATTGAAATTCTGTTTGTCTATTAGGTGACAAATTTAATTATATATATGAAAAAATAAGATAATATAAATCAGGCAGACATACTTCTATTATTTTCTCAGTAGAAAGAATGTACCCATCTGGCATCAATGTTACTGTGCTACAATTAGAATCATATACTTCATGAATACCTATTGCCTGGCCAGTTTACCAAACTGGAGACCAAGTTAGAACATTCATACAATCCCCTTGATCATTTCAGTTCAGCATCTTAGAATTTAAAATCCTATCAGGACTTCAAATTGTAAGTTTGAACAATAAAGAATGAAATTTATACTCACCTTAGCTATTTTCTTCAGCTAACTGGCTGATTGAGTGATAGAAACTGTGGGTATACAAAATACTTACTTACTGTATAATAAGAGGGTAATTTTTATATTTGACTACATATACATGTACTAACAAAAATTCTATATTAAAAAAAACCACAGTCGCATAAGTTCAGAAATGTCCCAATAATTTGTAATTTATTATTAAAACACATAAAATTTACAATTGTACAATTTTGGCGGGAAAAAAATTGAACTTGAGGACTTTGTGAATTTTAAAAATCAAATGATCTTCATTGTCAAATTTCTTCAAATTTTGTTACATGTATTTAGTATTTAAAATTTTCCGTTGGATTCTTTCAATCAAAACAATGATAACTTTTTTTCTTATTTTGGAGGATAATAATTATTTTTGTAATAAAATCGTTTGACAAATACAAAAAGTCATAGTACTCAGTTATACAATATCTATAGAAAAGTACTGTTATGTTTTTCATGTTGCTGACTTGACAGATGAACATTCAGTAAACCATGATCTTATTGTTTGTCATCATTCAACTTTCTTCACTTATTCATGATTTTAATTATTTCAGAGTCAATACGAGAAATGAGGAAGTATTCTTCAGCTTTAGAGGATGTTGATTTGAAGAACAACAGAGAAACTGAATTGTCTGCACAAGTCAAATTGTTTCGTTCTCAAAGAAATTTCTATATTTCTGGATTTGCCCTGTTTATGTGGTTGTATGTATTTTATGTAAATTAAGTCACTTAACCGTATTTTATCTAAATGGACAGGTTTATTTGTGTATACCTTATAGTGTATGTGTATGTATTATATGTAAATTAAGCCCCCCTGCCATATTTCATCTAAATAGTGAGACCTTATAGTGTATGTATTTAATGTTTATTATGTCGTGTTGGGTTTGATTATCACTTACAATCAAAAGTTGATCAGTTTAGAGTACTAGTAATTGATTCTGATAATCTATATTAAAGATCCATAAACAATTGCTAGGTAATCTGAAAAACGAAAAACAGGGAGAATGAGACTTTCTCTATTAATTTATATTGGTGTTTGGTTTAACATATCCAATTAAAAACCGATAATCAATTCTGATTTTTTACTTATTGCCCAACACTACTATTTGGATGTTAAGACTATATTTCTTGCCTATTTGTATTATATATATGTATTGTTGAAAAAAAATGTAAAAACACATGTAATTTTAAGCCCTTTAAATAATTCTTCATTTTTTTCTTCAGTATTTTAAGACGTCTTGTAATACAGACATCAAAACAAGCTCATCTAGAAGCTGAATGTGAAGCCAGTCAGAAGCAAGCCAAACAAGCTAACGCTGCTGCTCAGCTGTTACTGGATCAACAGGATAACACTTCTAATAAGGTATCTTGTAGGCTTATAATGGTCATAAAACTACAGTGTTCTGATTGGACGAATGTTGAGTACAAGTGAGATTTATTTCCCTAAGGCCAGAATAAAAAACCATTGTACTCACACACTTACTCACTATAAATACAGTGAAATCTGTTTTGAGACCATCTTATTTACCATTTGAATATGGCCTCTCAAGATAGGTGGTCTCTTAAAAGAGGGTGGTTTTACACAGTAAATGAAGAAGTTTTGACATTTTAAAGTGATCTCTTAAAAGTGGGTGGTCACTCATTGTAGAGGCCTCTCAAGACAGGTATAATTGTATTCACTATTCCATGGAAGTACATGTAATTTAAGAATTCTAGATTTTTATTAAATAAACACATGCTTAGATATTGGTTATTCGTGAGGTTCTGTTTTACAGCTCACTTGATGAAAGTCTTGCCATCAATTTCACTTAAAATCTGTAAACTTTCTATACTTTTTAATTGTCTCCTCTGAAACTTTTGTTCCACATATACTCACTTAAAAGCTTGGATTGTCCTTGAATGATCCCCATTTGATGTTACATGTATTTACAGTCCAATCTCAGTTAATAATTAATCCAAATCCTCCCATACTGATAGCTAGATCTCCAGTCACCTAACACATTTAAAGAAACAATACAAAAATCTCCTCAGATTGACTTCAACTCAAGACCATAAAATATCTATTACATGAAATATATTCTTAGCATATACATGAACTTTTATATTACTCATTTAGTAAAGACAGGTTATAAAACTAACAAGTTTAATATACATGAACTTTATATTACTCATTTAGTAAAGACAGGTTATAAAACTAACAAGTTTAATATACATGAACTTTATATTACTCATTTAGTAAAGACAGGTTATAAAACTAACAAGTTTAATATACATGAACTTTATATTACTCATTTAGTAAAGACAGGTTATAAAACTTAACAAGTTTAATATACATGAACTTTATATTACTCATTTAGTAAAGACAGGTTATAAAACTAACAAGTTTAATATACATGAACTTTATATTACTCATTTAGTAAAGACAGGTTATAAAACTAACAAGTTTAATATACATGAACTTTATATTACTCACTTAGTAAAGACAGGTTATAAAACTTAACAAGTTTAATATACATGAACTTTATATTACTCATTTAGTAAAGACAGGTTATAAAACTAACAAGTTTAATATACATGAACTTTATATTACTCATTTAGTAAAGACAGGTTATAAAACTTAACAAGTTTAATATACATGAACTTTATATTACTCATTTAGTAAAGACAGGTTATAAAACTAACAAGTTTAATATACATGAACTTTATATTACTCATTTAGTAAAGACAAGTTATAAAACTAACAAGTTTAATATACATGAACTTTATATTACTCATTTAGTAAAGACAGGTTATAAAACTAACAAGTTTAATATACATGAACTTTATATTACTCATTTAGTAAAGACAGGTTATAAAACTAACAAGTTTAATATACATGAACTTTATATTACTCATTTAGTAAAGACAGGTTATAAAACTTAACAAGTTTAATATACATGAACTTTATATTACTCATTTAGTAAAGACAGGTTATAAAACTAACAAGTTTAATATACATGAACTTTATATTACTCATTTAGTAAAGACAGGTTATAAAACTAACAAGTTTAATATACATGAACTTTATATTACTCATTTAGTAAAGACAGGTTATAAAACTTAACAAGTTTAATATACATGAACTTTATATTACTCATTTAGTAAAGACAGGTTATAAAACTAACAAGTTTAATATACATGAACTTTATATTACTCATTTAGTAAAGACAGGTTATAAAACTAACAAGTTTAATATACATGAACTTTATATTACTCATTTAGTAAAGACAGGTTATAAAACTAACAAGTTTAATATACATGAACTTTATATTACTCATTTAGTAAAGACAGGTTATAAAACTAACAAGTTTAATATACATGAACTTTATATTACTCATTTAGTAAAGACAGGTTATAAAACTAACAAGTTTAATATACATGAACTTTATATTACTCATTTAGTAAAGACAGGTTATAAAACTAACAAGTTTAATATACATGAACTTTATATTACTCATTTAGTAAAGACAGGTTATAAAACTAACAAGTTTAATTTTGTAGAAAAAAGAAACTGATATAACAGAAGAAAAAAGTGTGGCTCAACAACTGGACAAGACTAAAGAAGATTTGGTTAAAACTAAAATGGGTAATATATAAAACAAAGTATCCCTTTTATTAGCTCACCTGGCCCTTTGGGCCAGGTGAGCTTTTGTCATCACTTTGCGTCCGTCGTCGGTGTCTGTAAACTTTTCATATTTTAATCTTCTTCTCTGAAACCACAGAACAGATTTGGACCAAAACTTGGCAGAAATGTTCATTGGGAGGTCCTCTACCAGATTTGTTATTTTGGTGCAGATCGGAAATCCAACATGGCTGCCAGGGTCAATAATGTGTTCTCATTGGTTGAAACTTTGAAAATCTTCTTGTCAGAAACTACTCAGCCGAAGGAATTGTAACATTATAGAAATGATGACTGGGTGGTCCTCTACCAAGTTGGTTATTTTAGTGCCGATCGCATATCCAAGATGGCCACCACAGGGCAACTTAGTTTACCATTGGACCCTATGGGAATTTCATTGAAAAACTTTTTTGTGAGAAACTACTTGACAAATTGAACATTTTGTCTTGGATGGTTCTACACCTGATCTATAATTTTGGTGCAGATCGGAAATCCAACCTGGCTGCCAGGGCCAATAATGTGTTCTGATTGGTTGAAATTTGAAGATCTTCTTGTCAGAAACTACTCAGCCGATGGAATTGTAACATCATAGAAATGATGACTGGGTGGTCCTCTACCAAGTTTGTTAATTTTGTGCCGATCGGAAATCCAAGATGGCAGCCACAGGGCAACTTAGTTTAACATTGGACCCTATGGGAATTTCATTCAAAGACCTTTTTGTGAGAAACTAATCAACAAATTGAATATTTTGCATTATTTGAATGTTCCTTGGATGGTTCTATACCTGATTTATTATTTTGGAGCAGATCGGAAATTGCCAGGGCCAATAATGTGTTCTGATTGGTTGAAACTTTGAAGATCTTCTTGTCAGAAACTACTCAGCCGATGGAATTGTAACATTATACTTATAGAGATGATGACTGGGCGGTCCTCCACCAACCTTTGTTATTTTTGTGTGGATCGGAAATCCAAAATGGTCGTCACCAGACGATTTATTTTACCATTGGACCCTATGGGAATTTCATTGAAAATAGAAGCCTATGGCCGTATGGGACCCTATGGGAATTTGTACTAATTTGTTCTTCTCAGAAAGTACCAAGCCAGTTGACTTGATTTGTTCCAAGCTTCTCCTAACTGCAAACAGAAAGACTTGAAAAATATGCTTGTTGATAACCTTCTTCCAGAATTAAAACTTAAGCAGTCTAATATACTTACCATGGGAGATTTTAATTTTGACTTGCAAAACAAAAACTTTAGGTTTTCAGAATTTATGGAACACACATTCAGGGTAAACAAATTGTGTCTAAAGTCACAAGAAAATATTAATCTTTGTTATACTTAGCGTTTCTACAGGTTTACCCTGCCAAGTTTTACCAGGTGAGCGATTACAGGCTCTCTAGGGCCTCTAGTTAAATCACTTGATCATATTTCCAGTTTAAGTGCAGAGGCAACTGCTGTTTTTGCTTTTGCTTAAGTTTATCACTTTCTTCTGATGTATCTAAATATAATATATTTTCAGATTCTATTTATATTTCTTGACAATTGAAAGTAGTAAAAGTTAAAAAAAACATTTTAAAGTTCAATTTCCATAAATACAAGACCCTTTGGTATAAAACATCTTTTGTATAATACAATCAAGTTATTTATACAAATAAAAGAAATGTTAAAGGAAAAAACTATATATATGTATTTATATTTTAGTAAAATGTATGCAAATCAATTTCTTTTAAAATTTCAAAATTATGTCACCTGTGACATTTGTTAATAACTCAGATGAAGTGTTCAATGTCTGACGTATATCAGTAACATCTATACAGTCAATTAAAATACTTTTCAGTGTATAACTGATATCACACGGAATACATTCCAGTCATTCTTCATTATTTAATAAATGTACAAATGTATAAGAAATACCAATAGAAGATTTCAAACTATTAATAAAACAATAGCTTTCTGGAAAAAATTGGTACACACAGATTAAGATACAGTTAATGAAGTACATGTATGTCTTTAATAATATGTGTTTATAAAAATTGGTACACACAGATTAAGATACAGTTAATGAAGTATGTCTTTAATAATATGTGTTTATTCAACAGAATTAAAGAAAGCCCTAAATGACTTGGAAGCATTTCGTAAACAAGCAGAAGGAACTAACAGAGAATATGACAGACTGCTTAAAGAACATGCTAAACTACAGGTTAATAATCACTCAGTTATAAAAATAAATGTTGAAAAATTATTAGCAAGATAATAACTTTTTTTACTTGTAAGATTTAATCCTTTGGAAAGTTCTCAAAGGTTAGCTTCTGAATACCCATTTATGTCTTCAAACTTTCCTTAGAAATCACTGTTTTCATCATCTATTTTGTTTACAGAAATTACAAGGTAAAATGTTCAAGCCATTCGATTTCGAGCTACCGAAGTTTTTACTGTATTTATTATTTTTCAACTGCTAAGAAACCAAATGTACTGCTTCAGAGAACATTAACATGTTAGAATACAACTTCTGCTTCAATTTTATTGTGTGGAAAGATAACAAGTTCAGGCAATAATTATGTAGAACTCTGTAAACAATCTTATATATTTCAAGTGTTTCTTTCTTATATTTGCAGGATGCAGCTGGAGAAACCAGCACCAAAAAGGAATGAAGAATCAAAGCATTTTCTTAAGATGGGAAAGAAGACATTTCTTATATTATATCATTAACTTAAATGGGCTTTTCTGACTTCCCTGCCTTGCAACACAAAATATTTGTGAGCATTTAACATTAGCATATTTATTATAGTATTGTTTATTATCATAACATAGAAAGTTTGTATCACATTTATAGATGACTAAATTTTATTAAAGCTATTTAAGGTATTCTTATGTGTGTATTGATAATGTATATTTGTGTGCAATCTACATTTTATTCATGTCTTTCATGCTGTACAGATGATGCATGTAAAGTTAATGTTTAATTTGGCATTAACTTTAAAAAAATGAATTTTGAAATTGAAGTTTAATTTTTGGTATTCATTGGATTGTCTAGCTAAAGGTCATGTGAGTTTTAATTATCGTCTATCTGTTCTTAGCTCTTCTCTTCAGAAACCACTAGGCCAAAGTTAGCAAACCTTGGTAGTGTTGTTACCCTTTGAGCAATTTGACAGCATAGTTCTCCATTCAAGATGACTGTTTATGCTGAAAAAAGAAATTTCTTTAAAGGCATATAGGCTGTCAGAATTTAATTTTTTTTTATATTAAAAGTTGCCAATATTCGATGTTTTATACTAATTGCAGTTGAAATTTTTTTCATAATATCATACGTAAATAGCCTAGAACGAAGGAAATACGTCGCTTTTTGATTTTCCTGCATCCAGTTAAGACTCCAATGTTTACCCGCACAATATTCATACTATTCATATGACCTGACGGTGAACTCATTCGGGAAAGCGTTTGCACATGTGCGAAATTGTTTGTTGATGAAATGTGCACATGGCACAAACAAAATTATTGACAGATTCTACACGAAAAACGACACAAAAAGGAGGATTCAGCAAGCTTTGTGTAAAAATTAAAATAAGATGTTATACCGACCTACTCCATTTTTTAACACGTAATCATAATTTAGTATATTTTTTCAGCCGAATCGTATTTTGACAGTAGAATTGCATCGTAGTTTTTTATATATTCTTTTTTTCAGGAGAAAGCGCTAGGTGATATATCTTTTAAATTAAGAGACTAAAATAATGAACTTCATGTCTGGTTTTTTTCTAAAAAAAAAAAATATAATCAAGACAATTTAAGTGTTGTCAATAATATGCAATACACTATGTTTACAATTTTTCCTTTATCGGGCCCCTTTGCAGAGTTTGGGTTTGTTTTTATTGATATCATCACGTATTTCCGATTTTAAGTGTCATTCTTACTAAATACCATTATATAATATTAACTGATTACCCGGGGATCCAATTTCATAGATATATTTCTTAAATTATATTAATTCTAACGAATTTACATGCACCATGCTTCCTTGGTTATTTATAGCAGTTATCAGTGTTCGGAAAAGCAACTGACTTATGATTAGGTGTGTTAATGGCAATTCCGCCGACAGACATTCGAATCGAATATTTGCAACTTTTAATATAAGCAAAAAAAATCAATTCTGACAGCCTGTATGCCTTTAAATGGCCACATTTTAATTTATGATGAAATTACATTCTAATGTCACAATGTTTTGCTGTAAATGTTTGAATTTGTAAATTTTTGTTGATTATGCTAATTAGGCCTATTTTCCCCCCTGAAAATCTACTCTGAAGCGAAATATGACTATGATGGTTCTTAAGTAGTTCTGCTTCAGAAATGTACATGACTGTCGTTACTTAAAAAAGAAATTTCTTTAAAATGGCAAATATTTCTATCTTTTAAGCTGGAATGAGTGAAATCTGAGTGATAGCTACATGATAATGGTTCCAGATTTATCTTTAAAATGTTTACTTTGGAAAATAGGTCTTTAAAAAAATATGTACATGTGTATCTTCAATATTCTTTTTGTGCAAAGTAGCATTGATTGTATTATGTAAAACAAATTGTCAGTTTCATTATTATTTTAAATCAGAAAAATTTAGTTTTCTTACTTTGTTTGATTTCTTGTCTTTAGAATATATGTCAGGGCTCACCAAACCAGGTAAAGTGAGCGACATTGTTGCCCTGGTTTCAATGAAATCGCCTTATTCCTGTCCAAAAGGCGAAGTTTTAGTCACCCATTAAGTCTTTGGAAGTCATCTTTTTTTCCACTAATAATCAGACTTTTTCTTCCATATTGACCTATCCAGGGTTTGATATTTAATATTGACCTATCCAGGGTTTGATATTCAATACTGACCTATCCAGGGTTTGATATTCAATATTGACCTATCCAGGGTTTGATATTCAATATTAACCTATCCAGGGTTTGATATTTAATATTGACCTATCCAGGGTTTGATATTCAATATTGACCTATCCAGGGTTTGATATTTAATATTGACCTATCCCGGGTTTGATATTCAATATTGACCTATCCAGGGTTTGATATTCAATATTGAGCTATCCAGGGTTTGATATTCAATATTGACCTATCCAGGGTTTGATATTTAATATTGACCTATCCAGGGTTTAATATTCAATATTGACCTATCCAGGGTTTGATTTTTAATATTGACCTATCCAGGGTTTGATATTCAATATTGACCTATCCAGGGTTTGATATTCAATATTTTATTCCAAGCTTGTTGATTACATCCTATTTAAGATCGTTGAGAAGAACGTTTGTTTTGTGCAAGATGGGCGACATTTGGTAGCGTTAAAAAAAAGGTTCAAATATCTGCAAGCTTTTTGAAAGTCACCCAGATTTTCCCTCACTACACCCTTAGGTCACATGATAATGAAGTCATATGGCCCTATTTTTACCAAGTGTAGTGAGTCCTGATATGTAATCAGTGCTGGATTTACCTATATGCTCGATAGGCTGAAGCCTAGTGCCTCTGGCCAAAGTGTATAATATTTTTAGAACTGTTATTGGACTTTTACACTTATGCTGTCATATGGTACTGTACTTTCTAAACAACCCTTCAGTAATTTTCCTTGCACAGTTGCACTCCATTTCAGAATATTGCAGAATTTTAAACACCCCTCATCATCCTCACCTTTATTGAAATTGATTGAACACACTTCCTTCTTCCTCCAGTCGTTAAGTTGGGGAATTGGAAGGGGTCTCACAAGTGTGATAGCCTAGGGTCTCTCTTTATCTAAATCCGGCAGTGTATGTAATACACATTTTTTCTAAATTCAGACATATATTGAAAGAAAGTTTATTCAGTGATGGTTAAGATTCCACCAATGATTGATTTGATTTGATTTTTGGTGTTTTAACGCCACTTTCAACAATATTACAGTTATATCATGGCGACCAGTTTTAATGGTGGAGGAAGCCGGGGAGAACCACCGACCATGGGCAAGCAACTGGTAATCTTTATCACATGGGACTGCAAGTCGAGTGCACCTTTTTTTGTAATTTACAAAGCCGGGTGCGAACCCACGCCATATTGGTAATAGGCTTGTATGAGTTGTTAGATCCAACAACCTAACTCATTGAGCCACCTGGGCCCCTACACCACCACCAATATCAACAAAAGGAACATCTCACCTAAAAATTAGACATCAAAAAAGAGATCTCTACATATGATGTTAAAATTACTTTCAAATGTAATCGATTACATTACAATTACTTTGCAATTTACATTACGATTACATCAATTTTCAAATGTAATCGATTAAATTACAATTACTTTGCAATTTACATTACGATTACATCAATTTTCAAATGTAATCGATTAAATTACAATCACTTTGTAAATGTAATCGATTACATTACTGATTACATTTAATGTCATGACAACCAATATATTAGTGTTTTATGTTATTTTGTCTTGTGTGCATCTGTCCAATGTCTCTTATTTTTTTAATGTATTTCTTAATCAGAACTATGAATTACAATTCAGTTGTAATGTGATCATTACATGCAATAACAAACAGTACATTGTAAATTATAAACAGCAATTCTCATTTTCCTATTTTTCATAAAATATGTCTTCTCTTATTACTAATATATGACCAATATTGATTCCAACTTATACTATTAGTAAATATTGTAACATACATTTGCACATTTTAATAATATATATCAAATAATTTCAAACATCCTGTGAAAGTCTATTGGGGATAATAAACTAGCAGTTAATTACCTGATAAAATTTGTAATTAAGGTATTATTTAGGACACCAAATTATGTAACAATCACCATTGACATTACTAAATTTCACACCATTTGAATGTTTGTCCTTGATATATAATTCAGAAGATAAAAAAACAAAAATCATTCTGATTCTAAAAATGTACATAATTTCTGACAGTTTAAATATGAAAACTAAATCCTTAATTTATGTAAATAGGTTTAATAAAATATCCATTACACGTTGCATAGTAACCCACAAGTAATATTAAAAGGAAAATCAGCACCAAAATAAAAAGCAGAAATATCACATATATCTGAATATCAGATACAAGCCCCATTTAATAGAATATTCTTCAAACAAACAAATCCAAAATTTTACAAATATTACAACTTGCTATTTATCAGTTAATTTGTAATATACATGTATGTACGAGCATCATAAATAAATGTTTCTGAAAATCATAATTTACATTTTGCTTTTTATATAATATCTTTATTGAAATTTAAATCTCTTTTTAAACTTGTACGGTATTAGAAATCTTCATGAGATACCTATGTTTTGGTTTATATAAAATATTTCTTTATCTTATGCGAATCATGAGAACATGGTGATAGTCTTTTATAGAAGCAATTTCATGTATGAAATCTTGAAAGTTGTGTCGGATCATTTAAAATTTTAGAGCTTGTTGTGTTTTACACAAGCCGACAAACTGTTTTCACTGAATTTTTGAAACCCTAAAGAAATTGAAATTGAGATATTATTTGTTTGGATATCAAGTCTTTGAAGTCATAATTTATACTTAATATTTGTTGTAGCTGTGATAGTTTTGATTGCAATTAAGCATATAATAATATCTACATTATTTGTTTATTAAATTTCATGAAGAAAATTCATTTACATAAATCATACATTAAATATCTAAGGAGATATACAGGTATGTTTCAGTTAAGACAAAATAAGTCAAAATGATGAAAAGTAATCTAAATGTAATCAGAAAGTAACCATGATTACAGGATCAAAATGAATGTAATCGATTACATTATGATTACATGTAATCTAAAAAAAAAATGTCCAATTACAGATTACATTTGATTACATGAAAAATGTAATCGATTACAACCAATTACGATTACCCCATGTCTGGTCCTAACTTGGGACAGGCACAAAAATGTGGTGGGATTAAACCAATTAATGGGATCTCAGCCCTCTCCCTCTTAATATTTGTTTTAGAATTAAGGTAGTTGGATGGTTAATGGTTAAATTATTTATGATAAAATGTCTTCATTTTTATGTAAAAGTTTAATTCATAGCTATTTAAAATGTATATACAACCAAAATATGGTAGCCATTACTAAAAACAGAAATTTATTTAATTGTCTAATGTTACTTTAATATGTGAAAATGAGATCAAAATTTAACTGCAACTACATGACAAATCAGAGACATATAAAACAAATGCAGTTTTTAGCAAAATAATCATCTTAATTGGTTATTGATGCAACATAGAATATTTTTTAGGCATTTTATTTCAATAAAAAGGTCGACATTTTTCATATTTCGAAAAGGTGTAATATATCTGGGAAAATTCTTATTTTTCATCCAATTTTGATACTGGTTTTTTTTTCCTGTGAATTGACTTGGCCACAATCTCTCATTAATATGTCAATGGATTTCCTCCATCTCTTATGATTTCAGAGATAAACCAAAAGGGAACAACAAAGGCTGAATTTCAAAATTTGAACTTATTTTACATCCAATTTTAATGCAGTTTTTATGCAAAATTATAATCTTTATGGGTTATTGATGGACCATACAAAAAAAATTCTTTCTTATTTTGAAAAGGGGCTCAGTGCATCATGTTTTGCTCTGGGTAGCCCTTTATAATAAATATATTTCGAAAAGAGTAGGTACCGGTATATTTTAACCTCTACAAAAAGCTAAATGTTCCAGGCATCCACACCCATCTTTCCAAACTTTTTACAATGGCAGTCAAAGATTGTCTGGTTTGTCACAATCCTCCCTCATTTCCCAACAAAGTCAGACTTGACTATGAAACTATAATTCTCAGGAATTTTAGTATTTGTTTGACAAATTAGAATTCCATTTTATACAAAACTAGAGGCTCAGTGGGTTGAGTCTGTGTCGCTCACCTTTCATTCTGCTTTGAGGAAACTTAATACATGTAGATGCTTCCTACCAAGTTTCGGTTCATTTGGCTAAGCAGTTTCAGAGAAGAATATTTTTAAGAAATCGACCAATCAGAAACAAGAATGGCCTATGGTGGCCATGTTTGTTAACCGATCGGGACGAAATGAGCAATCTTCATAGAGGACATTCCATAGATGCTTTCTACCAAGTTTCGATTCATTTGGCCAAGCAGTTTCAGAGGAAAAGTTTTTTTTTAAATCGGACAGTCAGAAACAAGAATTGCCTGTGGTGGCCATGTTTGGTTATGGATCAAAACAAAATGTACACTCTTTAGAGAGGACATTCCATAGATGCTTCCTACCAAGTTTCAGTTCATTTGGCTGAGGGGATTCAGAGAAGAAGATTAAAATGTGAAAAGTTAACGGATGACAGACAACAAATGACGGATGCCAAGTGATGGCAAAAGCTCACATTACCTTTGGCAAGGTGAGGTAAAAAGAATATTAAAATGTGAATGTAATGTATAGTATAAACATGTTACACTACATCAGCATTAGTTAATTTCAAAGGGAGATAATGGCAAGAGTTATCTTTCTTTTAATAGTTTGCACAATGGCAGTTTTTAATCATAATCAATGTATAATGATCAAAGAATTAATTTTTTTTTTTTTATATCAAGAGCTTATTATTGCTTTTCTAAGTAACTCTTAATTCTCTTATCCACACATCCTGGCATCTGATTATTGAAGGTGGCAAAGCCAGCCGGTATCATGATTCAGATTTTTTTTTAGAAATCAACCAATCAGAAACAAGAATTGCCTATGGCGGCCATGTTTGTTAACCGATCGAGACAAAATGAGCATTCTTTATAGAGGACCTTCCATAGATGCTTCCTACCAAGTTTCGGTTCATTTGGCTGAGAGGTTTCAGAGGATAATATTTTTGAAAATCAACCAATCGGCAACAAGAATTGCCTGTGGTGGCCATGTTTTTAACGGATCAGGATGAAATGAGCAATCTTTATAGAGGACCTTCCATCGATGCTTCCTACCAAGTTTCAGTTCTTTTGGCTAAGGGGTTTCAGAGGAGAAGATTAAAATGTGAAAAGTTAACAGACGACAGACGCCAAGTGATGGCAAAGGCTCACATTGCCTTTGGCAAGGTGAGCTAAAAATGACGGGCCGCCGTGATCGTATGGTGGTTGTATTTATATCTACCTATGCAATCAGTGCCAATATATCATCATTAACGTTGTGAGTTCGAACCCCGTTCATGCGAGGTGTACTCGATATAACATTATGTGATCATAAAGTTTGTCAGCGACTTGCGGCAGGTCTGTAGTTTTCTCCGGGTTCCTTCACCAATAATATTGACCGCCTCGATATAACTGGAATATTATTGAAAGAACCATACGATACCGACCAAGATGGCCCCTTGTAAATTGAAATAAACCATGTATCTGAAGACTTTATATAAGAAATTGTGTTCTCTAAATTCATTTAAAAATACCGCAAGAGACAAAATTCCAACACTATGAAAAAGAAAGTTTAAACAATGAAGGTGAACAATTCTACCAATATCAACAAAATGAACAATCACTCTCATCTCAACTCATTGTAAATATAAAAAAAGACCATAAAATATGACATTGAAAATCCATGTCCTGGATTGGGGTGTTTGTAAAAGATGCATCTCCAGTTCTAACTAAGCCAATCAACTATATAGTAAATCTTTCTATTACGAGTGGTATAGTTCCCGATCAATTCAAATCAGCACAGGTTAAACCAATATTAACAAATTGTGTCAATTTTTTTTCGAAAAAGTAGTATATAATCAACTAGAATCATATTTGATTAAAAACAAATTGATGTGTGAATTTCAGTCTGGATGTAAAAGTGCTTATTGCACCTATACTTGCCTTATTCACTATACAAAGGCCTGCACACCGGCAATGTTATGATAACTCCTGTGCATATGCAATTCCTGTGATTGCATGATAAAACTATCTTGTACATATGTATATGTAATTCCTGTGGTTGCATGATAAAACTATCTTGTACACATGTACAATGTATATGTAATTTCTGTGATTGCATGATAAAACTATCTTGTACATATGTATATGTAATTCCTGTGATTGCATGATAAAACTAGCTTGGTTCAGGCTCCAGGAGACAACCAGCAAATGGGGTGGGGATGAGAGCTCCAAGAGTTGACCGTAAAGGGGGCTACAAACTCCAGGAGAGGACCTGAAAGAGGGAGGGAAAAAACACTTTTCAAAACTGACAAAAAGTCATTTGGCATCAAACACTGGGGGGGGGGGGGGGGGAGGAGGGGAGGGGCGCAAAAGCATAATTTTGCCTCTCCCCTTTTCAAATGGGTAAGGGGCATGTGCCCCCTGCATTGCGTGACGACGGGTGCTACTGGTGGGACAGGAACTGCTTACCCTTCCGGAGCACCCTAGGTTTTTAGTGAGGTTCGTGTTGCTTGATCTTTAGTTTTCTGTGTAGGGTTTAGTAGATTGTTGTTTGTCCTTCTGTCCTTTTTAGCTCACCTGGCCTTTAGGCTATTGTCATCACTTTTCGTCCGTCGTTCGTCGTCCGTCCGTCAACATTTCACATTTTAATCTTCTCCTCAGAAACCACTAAGCCAATTGCAACCAAACTTTGGTGGAATGGTCCTTGGATGGCCCCCTTCCAAAATTGTGTCCGGTGATCCCGACTTCCAACCAAGATGGCCGCCAAGCTAAAAATAGAAAAAAGGGGGGATGAAATTTTAATTGTCCATTGCTGCTTTAATATAAGTCAAAATGAGCTCAAATTTTAACTGCAGCTACATGGCAATGAGTAGTTTAACATATATTCCGGGTTTTCCTGTGAAATTTTTCTTTCAGCCAATTTATACCGATTATGCAAATTAGGCATATTTTGATAAAAGATTACATTTAAATCTTCTTCTCTGAAACCGCTGAACCAAATTAAACCAAACCTGGCAGGGATGGTCCCTGGGTGGGTCCCTTTCAAAATTGTGTCCGACAGCTCCGCACTCCATCCAAGATGGCCGCCGTTACTAAAAATAGAAATTTCTTCAAATGGCCAAAACTGCTCTATTTTAAGCCAGAATGTACCCAAATTTGAACTGTTAAAGCATAATGATGAGCCTTTAAACATATATTACGGGATTTTTTATGAACTTTGAACTTTTGCCGATTTTGACCGATTATGCATATTATAAAAAAGGGGGGATGAAATTAAAAAAAAATCTTCTCTGAAACTACTGAGCCAATCTCAACCAAACTTTGCTGAAATGATTCTTGGGTGGTCCTCTTCCAAAAATGTGTCCGGCATTTCAGAACTTCGACCAATATGGCCGCCACATCCGAACTTAATTTAACATAGGACCCTATGGGAAATTCCCATAAAAATCTTCTTTTCTGAAACCATTTGCTCAATAAGAATTTTTTTTTGATGAAATAGTCATTGGATGGTTCTCTTCCAAAATTTTGTCCGGCGGTTCGGCCCTTTGACCAAGATGGCCCCCACAGCCGAACTTAGCTTAACATAGGACCCTATGGGAAATTCACATAAAAATCTTCTCTTCAGAAACCACTGGGCCAATTGCAACCAAACTTTGGTGGAATGATCATTGGGTAGCCCCCTTCCAAAATTGTGTCCGGTGATCCCGACTTCCAACCAAGATGGCCGCCAAGCTAAAAATAGAAAAAAGGGGGGATGGAATTAAAAAAAAATCTTCTCCTCTGAAACTACTGAGCCAATCTCAACCAAACTTTGCTGAAATGATCCTTGGGTGGTCCCCTTCCAAAATTGTGTCCGGCATTTCATACCTCCGACCAAGATGGCCGCCACAGCCGAACTTAATTTAACATACATGTAGGACCCTATGGGAAATTCCCATAAAAATCTTCTTGTCTGAAACCATTTGCTCAATAAGAACAAAATTTTGATGAAATAGTCATTGGATGGTTATCTTCCAAAAATGTGTCCGGCGGTTCGGCCCTTCGACCATGATGGCCCCCACAGCCGAACTTAGCTTAACATAGGACCCCATGGGAAATTCACATAAAAATCTTCTTGTCTGGAACCTGTGAGTTGCTCAATTGGAACCAAACTTTGATAAAATAGCCATTGGATGGTCCTCTTCCAAAATTGTGTCTGGTGGTCCCGCCCTCTGACCAAGATGGCTGCACAGCTGTACTTAGTTTAACATGGGACCCTATGGGAAATTCACATAAAAACCATCTTGTCTGGAACCAGTAGCTCAATTAGAACCAAACTTTGATGGAATAGTCATTTGATGGTCCTCTTCCAAAATTGTGTCCGGCAGTCGTGCTCTCCCACCAAGATGGCTGCCGCAGTGCAGTTGCGTTGTTATTGAAAGCAGCTTTGATCCAGGTGAGCGATTACAGGCTCCTGGGAGCCTCTGGTTCTTTTGGCCATTGTGTTGTTTGTCCTTCATCGATTTACGGATCTTGATTGCCCCTTTGGTATCTCCAAACTCTTCTTGTACTAGACCAACACACCTAGTTGAATTGTTATAGTGCTAGCTCTGACATGAAACAGCACTCTGTAGATAGACATGTCGTATCACTCCGACACATTATCCTGATTCCGAGCCAACCAGTCTATGCTCTTACTCAATGCTGCATGCTTTGCCAAAAAGCTGCTAACACAAATTTGGTTTGACCTGACCAGAGGGCTGAATCCAAGATCTACGACACTCGGGGCGAGCATGTTAACCATTGTACACGTCATCACTTACATTATTACTTGATCCAATATCTTTAGCTACATTTATAAAAAAAAAAAAAAAAAAAAAAAATGATGGCGTCTTTGCAATCATCAACCATTTGTTTACCTGGGTGTTTAGGATTTGTCGAGGTCTTTGGAATGGTTTTAAAAATTGAAAATATCATTTCTGTAATCATTGTATTCTATAAATGTATTATGTCTGTGTGGTTATTCTGCTTGCCACTGATTGACAAATAAAGAATGTGTTGTATATTGTTGATATTTTTAACGTAAATATATTTTACCTTTCACCTTTTTGTAAAATTAGAAGTTTTGCTTAGTACGCCTTTTTGCGATGCATTAACATCACACACAAAAAAGGAATTTTTGTTTATTTCAGTTAGCATGCTTGTTTTATTTATGAAATAGAGTTATCCTTCTTGGTGTTATGATCGAAAGGTACCGCGACCGCTAGAGGGCAGTCATTTTCATTGAAAGCAATAGAGTGTTTACGTACAGCACACAGCACACATGTAGACGAATATTGAGCAAGTTTGGGGATGGATTTCTCGGCTTTGATTGCCGAATTGAGGACAATTGCAAGTCGGTACAATGGCAAAGATACCGATCGCAATGTTACAACTGCTATGTATTGCGAAATGTTTCGCAAGGTTTGTAAATTTCCTGTTTAAACTAGGTGGGGGCCCTGATCGTTTGTTATTGGCCACCATAATTTTTCTAGTGTAGTGTCGAAGACATGATGATCGTGTCGATTTGCACGTATGTCAGTCGCCCGATGAAATCACGTTCCATTTGCTATGGATCATGTAACAAATGCTACTATTAATGCAGTTGTATATTGAATTTATTGCTCAATTTCTATAAGATAAATAAAAAGACTTAATTTCCGACTGACATGCAAAATATAAATAAACTTTGAGAGGACCCAACAATGCTCTCCACTTGAGTTATATTGAGTTCATGTATCTAAAATATGACTGAGAATTAAAAATCATATATATAAACAAGATTCGAAATGTTTTGTATATTAATTACTTTCATTTTTATCAACTGAGTCTGATGATTCACTGATTATGACAGATAGATGGTAAAGTCTAGAGACATCATGCAAGTGACTCTTGCAAAAATATACATTGTGAAGAATTTTAAGAAATGTCTCTGTTGTTTTGACTGATTCTAGGATGAATATTAAAAAGATATTAAATCATAACCGACAATTTAGTTTGGTTTTATGGTGTTTAACGTCACTTTGAAAATTATTTCAGTTATATCGTGGTTGTCAGTTTTATTGATGGAGCGACCCAAAGAAAACCACAGACCAGCTGCAAGTCATCGACAAACTTTAGCACATAATGTTGTGCACATCTCCCTGAGTGGGATTCGAATTCACATCAGTAGTGATAGGCACTGATTGCATAGATCTATATACATGTAGGTAGTTATAAATATGGAAAAATGGAACTCAGAAATGTCTAGAACGCAGGATTTTGCACCTTTTATCGACTGCGGCTGAAATTATTTTTGACTTACTACACTCTGCCGTACCCACCTACTTCAAATATTTCTCTTCCTACTTTAAAATGTCTTGAAATCACAGGTATAAGGAGTGGAACGATACACATTCCTCACGATACGATAGATATTGTAAATTTTTCTCACGATACTGTTACTTTTGATACAATATGATACTTCATATGTAGTAGGTAGTTGTCATTGCAGATGCTCCATATATGTCTATATATATTTGAAATATTTTGTTTTATTTAAGTTAACAAGGCCCTCATGTCTTTTGTAATGAATCCTACAATAGCTTTTGTAATACTCTGTGCTCTAGCGGAGTTGAAAGATAGTGAACCTTTCGCAAACATAGTGTCACTTATTCTCTTACTCTGTCTCAGCTGACTAGTCTTTGTCACTGTAATTGGCGGATTCATTTGAGCCATAGTTGTTTCTGTGGGTCCACTGGAACTTCCAGAACTGGACGTAATCTCATGTTTTGGTCGAAGATGGGTTGACATGTTGCTAGTATCACAGTGGATATCCGTTACAGATTTTTTTTCGATCAAATCCACATTCCGTCGTTTCTTTTTGCACAGACAACAGATACTCGCGGCATTTCACGAGGTAAGTGACACCAGCATCTCCAAAAAACGCAAAAACGTTTAAAATGTTGTTTGAATAATCAGAAAGAAAGTATTCCACGGAACTTTTGAATGCTTTGAGCGTAACATGGTATCAACTTGTTTATGATTTGTATCCATGTTTCATTGTTTCTAGCCGATTTAAACTCTCGTTAGGTCTTGAACTTCTGTCAATAAATATTTTCAAGACGAAAACTCTACGTCTAGATGAAACAGGGTGAACTAAATGTATTTTTGATTGCTAAATATCCTGTTAAAGGGATATTAAAGCTCATTTTGGTAATTTTTTGCATCTCATGAAAACTTGCAATTAGTTCAATAAATGATATTTATGAAATATTAACCCGGTTTTTATCAATGAAACTTTGTAAAAGTGACATAATTCGTTGATAATTATGTTGTATATGTGATTTTTCCAATAATTGAATTTTTGCTTCCTGGACAAAAATTCATTTCGACCCTTTTAAGTGATATTTAAACGATATTAGGGATTATATGGGCATGCAAAGTATTTTTGGATTGTTTTTACAATTAAATTGAAAAGAAACAACCTTCGTCACGAGTTGAAAAAATATATGTTAAAACGAGCTTTAATATCCCTTTGTGTATTTAATGCCAAAGTAATGTTGTACGAATTCATTTTGGTGACAAAACAGACGATTTATGTCTATTTGTCATGGCAACAGATTTTAATGATTCAGGATGCGGAATCGTTTGGATTTGTTGAAAATGTAACGGACACGATGAAGTTTATGAAGTTTTTTCTTTTATCATTCATGTGCTATATTTAAGCGGGTTAGAAACTAGTACGTCATATTTAATTATAAACCATTTACGGATTTTCTTCCTTGTTTTCCATAAAATAAGTGTTTCCCATTAAAATATCATAGTTTCGAAAGTGACGTGAAGTCTTACCCTTAACTGGTCATGCATGCATACAAATTCAATGTCGTTTTTTAGGCTGCATTATTTGTCTACTGCCCTCCAGAAATGTTTGTATAATTAAAACTTATTTCTAACCCTCTTTGTTGTAACTGTTTTGAAATATACCAGTCCTTGATCGTTTCTGTTTTGGTTTGTGCAACCACAGCTGGTTTGCCTTACATTTTTGGGGTTTTCTACAAAGAAAAAACCGAAATAAAGTATAAGTATGAAATACGGTCACTTTATATTAGCCAAAAATCAGTTGATATTGATAATATGGATTGCTTATAATGATTTCCCTGCTAGGATTACATTATGAAAATACTTGAACAACTGCACAGTGGCGGAATCTGAACTGCTTCATTCACGATTTGCATCATATCTGGAATAAAACGTATTTAATCTGAAAATATCCGTTGCCAAAAAAATCTGAAAGATTCCTATTCCATGAAATTGGACAATTCTACCCGTTCTAAAAGAATCTGTTGCATATCCGAAACCACTTATTGAAAAATGTATTCATACTTTCATATTTTTAAGTTATAAAATTCTGTGTATTGTTTCCGATATGTATTCTGCTCCATGTAAACGTATAACTTCTTCAACATTCATTCTACATTGTCTATTATTTTGGAAAAAGAAATCACGTTGTTGGTATTTCGAGCCTGACTAGTAAAAGGACAAACCTGATCGATTTGTTCGGTTAAGATATTGCCGTGTTCAGTCAAATAATAAAATAAAGCAAACTGTACCTCAGATGGTCCTCTTTTGTAAAATTTTCGTCACTCCCTTGGAGGGACATGTCCATTTGTGCGACAAAAATCCGGTGCGTGAGCGAAAAGCAATAAGGAACGCAGATCTGATAAAAAAAAATCTGTAACGGATATACTGTGTAGTATTGCAGGTCTTGTAGATCATGGTCGTCATTCATACATATTTTACATATGATACGGTTTTATCTTTGTCCGTATTTTCTGTTTCATTTATGTTGACAATTTGAAATTGAACATACGTGAGATTGGTACTTTGTAAGTGGACCTTTTTCAATTTTACGTTTATTATTCTCATCGCCGACACCAGGGGATGCCAGGTCTGTATCTCCCCTGGGGATGCAGACACGATTTAGCACCTCCATTTTTTATTTTTTTCTGTGTATCTTCCTCCATTCCAGGAGAGTTGCGTTCAAAGACGCCTAATATAAGTATTCTAACCTAGGATGCCGACAAAAGAATCGAACACCGAAATTGATAAAAAAAAAATAGAACATTTTCGGTACTTCAGAGTATCGTTTCACCCCTCACTGGTATGGTCTCAACATTTTAATTTAATTGAGATTTTGTAGCTATTGTTGACAGTTACATTCAACTTCTTTTAATTCTCTCAAATATGATTGTCATGATTATTTAAAAAGGGATTTGATGAAACCATATTTTGTCTAATGGGACTTGTTGCTTCTCTATATCACTAATACAAAACAAGGAGATGATAGGAGGGGTCCGGGTGGCTCAATGAGTTATGTAGTTGGATTACCTAACAACTCATACAAGCCTATCACCAATACGGCGTGGGTTCACGCCCGGCTTTGTAAATTGCAAAAAAGGGTGCACACGACTCGCAGCCACAAGTGATAAAGTTTACCAGTTGCTTGCCCATGGTCTGTGGTTCTCTCCGGCTACTCAGGCTTCCTCCACCACTAAAACTGGTTGCCATGATATAGCTGAAATATTGCTGAAAGGGGCGTTAAACACAAAATCAAATCAAATCAAATCCGAGATGATGAGTCAGAATAGTTGGATGACACTCCTTATTAAAAATACAGATAGCATATAACAAAAATAGAGATATGTATTGAAAAATGATTTATTCTTGTGACTGTCACACATATTCCGGTACATGCTCGCTATAAATACAGTTTATGGATGACAATGGCAGAGTTATTTAGAATGTTATATTTTGTTGTACTACTCTTCCGACAGCAGAGAATAGTTTTACATGATCTTTGGGTGACAATGTCACAGTTTTATAACCCACTATTTTATTTATAGATTCTACAGAAAGCAGAAAATGGTGTTACAGAGTATGGTGACCAGATAGTCATACTATGGATGACATTATCCCAGCTATGTAATACGTACCAAACACTGACGGCATGTCCAGCAAGAGACAGTCTCTATCAACACATGTTTTTGTAAGTATATATTTCACCAGTCTTTCGGTAACAGAAATAAATGAAATTGTAACCTAATATAGATATAGAAAAAAGAGTATATGTATGTGGTTTAAAATGCTAATTTGATTGTTGAACTTGTTTTCATCCTGAATACACATGGACTATTTGGTGCCTCCCTTGCAATAGGCCTGTGGTTTTCCTCTGGTACTCTGGCTTTATCCACCAATTTAACTGGCCACCATGAAGACCCTTCTAACATTAGATGTTAGGTATATATGAGACCTGAGGTCACATTGCTTTGAAGCTTGCCAGGCATTTACATCGAATGGAAAAAGGACAAAAAGGCAATGTTCCACAAAATAGTACACAGTAAAATAAACATTAGGCAACATGTACCCCAGAAAGGGTAAGCAGTTCCTGCTACACTAGTGGCACCTGTCAAGCAGTCGTTCAATCAACCAATTGATCCAGGCACCTGTCAAGCAGTCGTTCAATCAACCAATTGATCCAGGCACCTGTCAAGCAGTCGTTCAATCAACCAATTGATCCATGTACAAATCAATGGCAAGTCCAATTCTGGTAGTACTTTAGTAGATGATTCAATTAAATTTATTGTCAAACTATCTTCCTTGAAGTTTAGGTTAATCTTGATATGTTTTTCTACAGATTATGTGCAAAAGTAGTGCTGAATATAAAATGGCAACAGCTACCAGATGATGACCAGGGCAAGGCAAACTTTTCTCAGACTATTGCCAATACACATCAACAACTGGTTAACACTGGATTCAATCGGTTTGAACTACTGACCCAATTGATAGAGAATCCATGGACAGATCCTACTCTCAGTAAGATCATGTCTGGAGATGATAAGGAAGAGTCCTCAGGAAGTGATACTGAAACAGAGGAAACAGAAAGAGGTAACATAATTCATCTTATGTTGGAAGCAAATTTAATCCCTTATATACAAAAATGTCATGATCTTTCTGTTAAAGATATTAGCCATATAGCATGTTTCTTTCATACCTTTTATGTGATGGTATTCATGGTATATACCTTAGAAGAATATGTTAATTCAAATGTTCATCTTCCAAAGTTAAGGTTAAATATTTATATTTCCATACAAATACCTAGATGGATTTAGCCATTGGTTTGACCATATTCTTGTGGATTATAAATGAAATCAAATTATTTATGTTTCTTACAAAAATACCACAACATATATATGTATATAACAATAGTAAAGGACTTATCTTATATAGTAAAATATGATCTAAAATTTATTTAGTATATTTTTGTATAGTGTACATGTTGTATTTTAAATTTCCATTCAGAGAAAGACAGAAAATTGAAGGAAAAGCTAGATGAGATTGCTAGCTATATCAACAAGGAAGATCCAATGATTCTAAAATTACGTGTAGAAATGTTAATCTTGGAAAATTGTGAGGATTTTGCCTCTAACCTATGCAACTGCATAATAAAGTATGAACAATTCAAAGATGACTTAGATTTGAGAGAAATGCAGTTTGTATTACTACACAAATTGAACCAGATGGAAAATCTACAAGAAGAGGTACAATTAATTTTTGTTATTTAATTAAGTTCTCAATCATATGTCCATACCAAACATGTTCTTGGCTTAAAAAAGGATGTCTTGAGTTAAGTCTGTGAAATGTTATTATGACAATTTTGTCTGACTTAATATTTTGTTATTTACAGAATCTGCATATAATGGGGTCAGTCCTATAGTAACTAAAGAATTTAATAACATTTAATACTCCTTCAATATATGTAAGATTTTGTCAAACGTTGTTTGTATACAGCACATTGTAACAGAATACCTAACTTTAAGCATAACATTTCTGTTATTTAAGGAACATTATACAGTGGAACCTGTCTAATCCGACACACCAAGGGACCAGGGAAATGTGTCGGATTGCACAGGTTGTTGGAAAATTCAGGTTTTCTTTTTAGTTAACAAAAATTTGCACAAATTTAACAAGAGAAGAAATTGTGTATGCTTGATTATATAGGATGGTTTAAATAATTGGAACTTACTACAATGTAGATGAAAATACATTTAATATTTAATTTATACAAAATTAATATATTTAGAACAATTTCATAATCTGATCAGATAATTGTTGGTTGTAACCATGTCCTTTACAAAGCAAGTGAAAACAGTTATCTGTAAAATTTTAATTATTATATTCTTGGTAAACTTACTTTAACCCTTAATAATGAGTCTTTAATCACCTGCCAATCAATAAATTAAAATCATAATTTATTTGTGTACACAAGCCTAGAACAATTTCATAATATATCAGATAATGGTTGTAGACATGTCCTTTACAAAGAAAGTGAAAACAGGTAACTGTAAAATTTTAATTATTACTGTATATTCTTTGTAAACCTACTTTTAACCCTTACTAATCAGCCTCTAATTGCCTGCCAATAAATTACTTAAAATCACAAGTCTGTCAATTTGTTAATGGTTTATATTTAATGATACACATGGAAGGATGGTAATTTATTAATGAGCAGATCAAAGGGTCGGATAAGACGGGATTAATTAAGTGTAATTAATAACATTGGGACTGTAAAACAGTGTCGGTTGTCGGAATACTCAAGGTTTTTTTATCAAAGAATGTTAAAGAAATATTTTGGGACCTGAATTTCTTGTCGGAAGTCACAGGATGTCGGAACGCACAGGTTCCACTGTAAAAGGAAAAGTTACCGTTATTAGTTGGTTGGTTTTATGGTGTTTAATGCCACTTTCAACAATATTTCAGTCATATCGTGGCGGTCAGTTTTATTGGTGGAGGAAAACTGGAGGACCTGGAGAAAACCACTGACCTGTCGTAAGTCACTGACAAACTTTATGACATAATGTTGTACACCTTGCTCTGATCGAGATTTGAACTCACTACATCAGTGGTGATAGGCACTGATTGCATAGGTAGTTTAAATCCAACTACCATACGATCACAACCACGACATCCCCTATATAACATTTCTGTTATTTAAGGAACTTTAAAAAAGGAAATGTTAATTAGTGAATTTATAAAAAGCTTAGGTTTTGTTGATGTGTTAAAACCAGACTCCTGAGGCTTTGAAATCAGAGAACTGTAGAACAATCATAAACTTATGTGTTAAACCAGACATTCTCCTGAGGCTTTTGAAATCAGAGAACTCTAGAACAATCATAAACTTATGTGTTAAACCAGACTCCTGAGGCTTTGAAATCAGAGAACTCGAGAACAATCATAAACTTATGTGTTAAACCAGACATTCTCCTGAGGCTTTGAAATCAGAGAACTCTAGAACAATCATAAACTTATGTGTTAAACCAGACATTCTCCTGAGGCTTTGAAATCAGAGAACTCTAGAACAATCATAAACTTATGTGTTAAACCAGACATTCTCCTGAGGCTTTGAAATCAGAGAACTCTAGAACAAATCATAAACTTATGTGTTAAACCAGACTCCTGAGGCTTTGAAATCAGAGAACTGTAGAACAATCATAAACTTATGTGTTAAACCAGACTCCTGAGGCTTTGAAATCAGAGAACTCTAGAACAATCATAAACTTATGTGTTAAACCAGACATTCTCCTGAGGCTTTGAAATCAGAGAACTCTAGAACAAATCATAAACTTATGTGTTAAACCAGACTCCTGAGGCTTTGAAATCAGAGAACTGTAGAACAATCATAAACTTATGTGTTAAACCAGACATTCTCCTGAGGCTTTGAAATCAGAGAACTCTAGAACAATCATAAACTTATGTGTTAAACCAGACAGTCTCCTGAGGCTTTGAAATCAGAGAACTCTAGAACAATCATAAACATGTGTTAAACCAGACATTCTCCTGAGGCTTTGAAATCAGAGAACTCTAGAACAATCATAAACTTATGTGTTAAACCAGACTCCTGAGGCTTTGAAATCAGAGAACTCTAGAACAATCATAAACATGTGTTAAACCAGACATTCTCCTGAGGCTTTGAAATCAGAGAACTCTAGAACAATCATAAACTTATGTGTTAAACCAGACAGTCTCCTGAGGCTTTGAAATCAGAGAACTCTAGAACAATCATAAACATGTGTTAAACCAGACATTCTCCTGAGGCTTTGAAATCAGAGAACTCTAGAACAAATCATAAACTTATGTGTTAAACCAGACTCCTGAGGCTTTGAAATCAGAGAACTGTAGAACAATCATAAACTTATGTGTTAAACCAGACTCCTGAGGCTTTGAAATCAGAGAACTCTAGAACAATCATAAACTTATGTGTTAAACCAGACATTCTCCTGAGGCTTTGAAATCAGAGAACTCTAGAACAAATCATAAACTTATGTGTTAAACCAGACATTCTCCTGAGGCTTTGAAATCAGAGAACTCTAGAACAAATCATAAACTTATGTGTTAAACCAGACTCCTGAGGCTTTGAAATCAGAGAACTGTAGAACAATCATAAACTTATGTGTTAAACCAGACATTCTCCTGAGGCTTTGAAATCAGAGAACTCTAGAACAATCATAAACTTATGTGTTAAACCAGACAGTCTCCTGAGGCTTTGAAATCAGAGAACTCTAGAACAATCATAATCATGTGTTAAACCAGACATTCTCCTGAGGCTTTGAAATCAGAGAACTCTAGAACAATCATAAACTTATGTGTTAAACCAGACTCCCGAGGCTTTGAAATCAGAGAACTGTAGAACAATCATAAACATGTGTTAAACCAGACATTCTCCTGAGGCTTTGAAATCAGAGAACTCTAGAACAATCATAAACTTATGTGTTAAACCAGACAGTCTCCTGAGGCTTTGAAATCAGAGAACTCTAGAACAATCATAAACTTTTGTTTAATACTATGTTTAATTTTTATAATGAGTTGATAATTACTCAATTTGTTTTGTTTTAGTGTGAACAGATAGTGTGTCATACTGGTATCAAGGTTATAAATAGACTGGAGCAAAAAGAAAGTAACAAACAATTATGTATCAGACTAGTCCAGATCTTTCTGGTTCAAGACTGGATTAATCCAGATCGTAATTGTTGTACAAAGGTAAGCTTTATCATTATATAAACTTTTATGTATTTACTGTATTTCTACAATATAACTGAAATATTGTTGAATGTGGCATTAAACACCATAAACCAAACCACTATATTTCTGACAGTATTATTCTGTATAAATTTTATCATAGCACCATGGAGTAAATAAGAAAGAAAGATAATATGATTGTTCCATTTCTCACATACAATACATGTAATTCAAGGACCCAATCTAAGGGAAACGAATTGATATAAGTTTTCTTAAACTTGTTTTCGATTCCCTTTAATTATGTGTATTATATCATATTGAAATTTACCTTATTGTACAACATTAATTATTAATTAATAAAATATGTTTAAACTAAGGACCCAATTTTAACGGTCACACATGGTGATCAAATTATTTCTTGAGCAACTGAAAGTTGTGAAAAGTTAGTTCAGCTGAAGATTTGTGTAAATTTGATAGAAACACTTATTATATAAAACTGAAATGTTTGAAGTATGTTTGTTAGGAAACTTAGATATTTTGAAACAGGAAAACAGTCTTTCTTCTTGTCTGATGTAATTTAATCATAATTCTAGTTGGCTTACACCAAATTTCTCGTAATGTTTACATTGCTTCAGGATTGATGAAAGTATGGTATCTTATGATTTTGAAGGTTTTTATTTTTACTGTTAAAGATCTGGAGTTGAGATACTTTTTCCAATTAAAAAATAATATTTTGTAAACTTTTTGTGGGCCAACTATACTTTTTCCGTCGGAAGTTTGACAGTAGTAGATATCTTGATGAATTAGCATTTATTATTGTAGATATGCATGGTTTCATAATTGAACAAACATAATTTTCTTTCTTGATTTGCAGGAATTGTTAAAGCTTTGGATACGACATCAGTATATGGCTGACCGGGACAGAGTCAAATTCTTGGAAAATGTCTGGTCCATTGCTAAATTGTCATCAAAAACAGAACAGATTTGCTTACTTATCAGTGGGTTACAAAAAGAGGTATGATACAGATATTCAAAATAAGTACAGTCAAACTTGTCTTAAAGGACACCTCTAGATAACAAATCACTGTCTATACAGAACAGTCACATTTTCCCCATTAATGAATAGTGCATTTAATATTAACCTATATATAAAGGGCAACTGCTCATAAAGGCCACATTTTCAGGTTCACTTGAGTGGCCTTTATATACAGGTTTGACATGCAAAACCTGATATTGGTGGTGGTGGATGAGGGGGCAAGGAGGATGTTTGAAAAGTGGTAAGAGACCCAAATTTGCCAAAAAGGGTATTTTCTGTTGTGTGTGGATCGCTCACTTTTTAACCAATTTTGATATAAAAAAAATGTATACAGCTGCAATTTTTTTTTCATTTGTCATCATTTTCGTCCATCTGTAGACAATGGTTTCAGTGTGATAACTTTAGTTCTAGTCCTCGGATCCTTCTGAATTTTGAGCACAAATATCCTTTGCATAGAATAAATGTTGGTATTGATTTTGGAATATTTTAGTCATTCCCAGAGGTACAAAATGGTTGGTTCTGTTTTTTTGTTATGGAGAGTGTATTGTTCATTTGATTTTGATGAGGATTTAAATTAATTATTTAGTAAAATTTCATTGAGAAAAATGCATAATAATTGTAATGCATTTTTTTTTTGTGTAAAATGATCGTCTTTGATATTGATGGTTTTTATTATACCCTCCGTCCATGTACCTTGTAAGCGCAACAACTCCTCCTAAGTGACTTATTGGATTTTTATGAAACTTTACACATTTGTATTACACTACCTGCAGATGTGCATGAAGTAATATGGTTGCTGTCCAAAATTTAAAAGGGGAGATAATTCAACTTATACTTTCACGAAAAGGGGAGGGGGGGGGGGGGGGGGGGGCGGCATGTACCTCCTACTAAACTGCTTATTGAATTTTTATGAAACTTTACACAGTTGTAGTACACAACCTGCAGATGTGCATGAAGGAATACCGTTGCTGTCTAAAATTTAGAAGGGGAGATAATTCAACTTATACTTTCACGAAAAGGGGGGTCATGTACCTTGTAAGTGCAACTCCTCCTAAACGGTTTATTGGATTTTTGTGAAACTTTACACAGTTGTAATACACTACCTGCAGATGTTCTTGGTGAGTTTATTTTGTGATGGGATGTTGTCTCCTTGACATAACTCCATATCCGTTCATTTTTCATAGGTAACTTGCTAATATACCTGTATTCCAAAGTTTGAAAATCATAGTATTGCAAGCGGGGGGGGTATCACTCAGTGAGGTCACTCACAGTTCTAGTTTATTTTATTTCGAAAAGTAGCCTGATTTCCATAATTTTGCTTAATTAAAAGTGTTTTAGGATTTTTTGATCCCCTCGGCAACGAAGTTGCGAAGGGATATAGTAACGCTTCCGTCCGTCCGTCACATCCTTGTGAACACTCTAGGATCAACATCCTTCAATGGATTTTGACCAAACTTGGTACATATTTAGTCCTTAAGAGAATCTGGAACCCTATTGATTTTCAAGGTCAAAGGTCAAGGTCACCAGGTCAAATTTTTACCACATAACATCCTTGTGAACACTCTAGAATCAACATTCTTCAATGGATTTTGACTAAACTTGGTACATACTTAGTCCTTAGGAGAGTCTGGAACCTTATTGATTTTCAAGGTCAAAGGTCAATGTCACCGGGTAAAATTTTTACCACGTAACATCCTTGTGAACACTCTAGAATCAACATCCTTCAATGGATTTTGACCAAACTTGGTACATACATAGTCCTTAGGAGAGTTTGGAACCCTATTGATTTTCAAGGTCAAAGGTCAAAGGGTCAAATTTTTACCGCATAACATCCTTGAGAACACTCTAGAATCAACATCCTTCAATGGATTTTGACCAAACTTGGTACATACTTAGTCCTTAGGAGAGTTTGGAACCCTATTGATTTTCAAGGTCAAAGGTCAAGTGGTCAAATTTTTACTGCATAACATCCTTGTGCACACTAGAATCAACATCCTTCAATGGATTTTGACCAAACTTGGTACATACTTAGACCTTAAGAGAATCTGGAACCCTATTGATTTTCAAGGTCACAGGGAACCCTATTGATTTTCAAGGTCAAAGGTCAAGGTCACAGGGTCTAATTTTTAGGCGAGGGGATACGCCACGCTTTGCGTTGCCCTTGTTTCATCCTATTTTGAAAAGTTTATTAATTTTCCTTTAGTCTTGCTTGCAGCAGTATTTTGACATAATTCCTCTATCTCTTATGGTTTCCAAATTAAACCTGACTAAAATTTAAACTTTTTTATTTTGCATCCCATTTTAAATTCATTTTTTTTTTATCTTAATGAGTTACCTTTGAGTCAGGACAGAAAATTAGCTAGTTTTTGTGGAAGAGAGGCTAAAAGGGGCCCAAATCAAAGATATACACAATTTATGTTTTTGACCCGTTTTATTCTTTGAAATAATCATTTAATTATTTTCAGTTATATTACTTAAAACATTTCATATCTACTATGCATTTTTCAATCAGATTTCACCTATCTAGTTCTTATGTTACAATAAGACAAATACCCAAAATACAGTGGGAGTAGTAAATTACCTTGTGCAAGACATTATTGATTCCAGGAATTTATTATCTTGGGGAAAATACTGTGTTCACACTTGCTCTTGATATATTGCACTTATTCAATTTCCCTTTGTCAACATACTGTGGTCATATCATACAGTGCCCGTCATAGCCCTTTATATTACAAAGTAAAGAAGATGCCACTGTGACAATTTTCACAAACATTTGTTGACAGCTTGTTTATTGACCTTATATTAATTAAATGGTGTGAATTGTTATTTGGGGAGAACTGCTAGATGACCAGTAGAAGTTAATCAAGGAGCATGTGCATTGGTACATTTTTTCTTTGCTATTTTACATGATGATTGTGTAAAACATTTAGACTTGCCAACCAGATTAACATGTTCCACTCATCCGACTTGCCCCAATCTACACAACATAATCTGACATGCAAAAATCTAGGTCATGACTTGGGATAAGTTAAAAAATCTAGTAAGGTTTTCAATTGTTTTAAATTCTCTCTTTGTGAAGACCAGTAAATTAGTTTTAAATGTCAACAAGTTTTAGTCGTTTCACATGAGGATAGCATTGATCTAGCTGATTAAGGGGGAGCTGTTTAATGTATGTCTTTGATTTAAAATAAGGAAAGAAAATGTGAAGTATACAGTTTACATAGATGAAAATTAGGAAACAATTTATTGTGTGACACATATTTATATATTTTAATTATATTTTCAGTGTGGTGCAAAACTACGTCAACTGTACACAGATCTGTGTGTTTATGCTATCAACATAGATAAAGGTGGTTGTGAGAAGGAAATGATGCAAGGAAATATGGATGTACTTAAAGAAAGACAAAAATCAATGGCTGCCACATGTGAAAAACTAGCAGGAATTGTTGCCATGACTAATTTAAAAGCTGCTAAAATAAGTGCTTTAACAGCATTTGCTTTAAATCCATCTAGAGCAAACTTGCATCTCGTAGAAAAAATGTACATAAACAAAACTATAAACCAAGCAAATCATAAAAGAAAGGAAAGGTCATCTAAAGGCAAAAAAGACATGAGGGAAACTCACGATGGAGATGTGAATCTCGCTACGATCTATGAGGTCGAGAGATTATTAAATATGTTGAGACCTTACTATCTAAATCCAGATTTACAATGGGCAGAGTTATTTCCAGTTTGTCAAAAATTCATGGCAGAAAAAGGAACCATCGACATTAAAGATTTCAAGAAAGAACCTAAGGAGAAAATGTCAAAATCTCTGAAAGATGGTTTGATGCAGTATTACTGTGATGATACTTCACAATATATTCCAGCTAAACAGTCAATAAAAGGACCCACTGGTAACGCTCCACCAAAATCACCTTGGACTACTGTGTCAGCCACACAAAGCAACAAGCAATTGAAAAAAGAATCTACAAAACTGATTCCATATTCAAAACTTCAAAATATGTCCTTACAAGGTAATCCTATTGATATGTCAAAAGCTGGTTCTAAGGTACTTGAAAAACCAATGAATATGTCAAAAACTGAACCACGTATTAAAAAGCCAAGAGGTAGACCCATGAAAAAACCAAGCTTTGATTTTGCTAAACTACTTGAGGCCACCAAAAATATGCCACAGATGCAAACACACACCAAAATATCTGTTGCTCAAGGGAATTTACATTTGCCATATGTTCCTGGTCTCACAACACAGGAAGTTGAACGAGCAATGGTACAACAGAAAAAGAATTTGAGTCGTTCTATTTCCCTAGATCAACTGTCCGGACAGAAACAGGCCATAAACACATCTCCTCAAGCATTATCAGGGTCACAGTCACATAGAACTAGAATATTATCGTTAGAGAGACAGCATTCTGAACTTTTCCAATCAGGATCTGGCTATTCTAGCAACTCAGCTACTGATTTGAGCAAGACAGCACACCGACCACGAATTATTCCAGATCGTAGTCCAGATAAATCATCGTCTTTAATGTCATTTCAAGATTCATTTGCCAGTAATGTAAATCAAAGATCATTGAATAATATTATTCAAAGTAATCAGATAGAAGTAGCTAATGAAGTAACACTGTCTAGTTCTACTGGTTCAAAACCTACAACAGCTGCAGCAACCACACCTATGCCAGCACCTCATAGTCGACAACCATCAAAGGAAGAACTGCAGTGTATTGTCGATTGGTTGCAAACTGGGACAGAAGATGCAAAAATAAAACCACAAATTGTTGTCTCACAAAAAAGTGATCAATCAACCGGCTTAGTACCAAAGCAGAAAAAACAAAGTTCAATTGTCAAGTCCTGTAGCATTGACAACATGATTCAATATGTTACATTTGGCTCCAGTCCAAATCAAGCAATACAAAATGCACAACATCAGCAAGAATTGAAAATAAAATCGGGTGTCTCAAAAAACTTTGCAAGTCAAGTTATGTCAAAATTTGGAATAAAACCTGGAATGTCTGAGGAAGAAATTAACATAGCTAAAATTAAAGCTATCATGGCACAAAAACAGTTGGAAAAAGAACAACAACAGCAGCAGCAAAAACAAAAACAAACATCAACAAAAACATCATCATCTAAAGGATTCCTTCTCATTCCTGGATCTGCACAAATGGTAATGCAAGCAAAAATGCAAGGACAAAAAACTAAAATGCTTTCAAGTAAACAGAAACAAAAGAATGGTGAACAGAGTGTTCCAAAAACTATGACAGGAACTTCTGTGACAAATTCTAAAACTGCTGTTAAAAATGTTTCTCATGATGGGTACACATATGTCAATCAATTGATACAATCAACAAAACCCCAAACTGTAACTACAAATCCTGCAGTTGAGTTATCAACACAGCCAAAATATAACCTTTCTGCTCAGCCAATCAGCAGTCAAGCTGTAACTGTTTCAACAGCTGTTGATGGAAAAATGTCAGCATCTTCAAAATCCACCAAACGGTATCGTGAGGTTGACATTCAGCATGCTTTACAGTCTTTGTCTAAAGTCCTTGATAAATCAAATAGTGTATTAACTCAAAACCAGTTATTACAAGGAAAGACAAAGAAAGAAGAGAAAGATTTGTTACAACGCCCTGGTAGACCTTCATCTTCCATGCCAAGTGTTATGTCAAATACAACTATAGTAGTCACAACACAAACAAAGTCTACCTTTCTTCAGTCTGCACATGGTCAACAAACAACATTGAAGGCATCACAAAATCAAATAAGTCAGAAAAGTTCAGGACCAAGTTCTGCATATCAACTATTGTATTTGGGTCAGGTCAAAACTGGAAGTCTTGGTGAAACTGGACAAACAGTGTCTCGGGCACCCCCTATCCAGCAACTGAGTAGTTCAACCGTTATAGTTCCAAGTGAACAGTGTATTAGTTTTCCAGCTGGTTCTCTGGGTTCAAATTCTGCTAATTTATCAAGTCAAGGAACAACTGTTCAAACATTTGAAATACCAATGCAAAATTTAAATAACCTACAAACAATGAGTACTCAAGATGTTCCATTACAAGGTCTTGGTGCTCAAACAGTTGGAATTCAAAATGTTGGTACTCAGAATATGGTGGTACAGGGAATTGGTGCTTTGCCTAATGTACAAGGAATCAGTGCGCAGACTTTGGGAGTAAATTCAGTGAATACTCAAAATTTGACAGTGCAAGGAGTTAATTCTCAGACACTTGGAATTCCCACTATGAATCCTCAAAATGTAATGGTGCAAGGTTTTGATGCTCAGGCAATTCAAACAATAAGTGCTCAGAATCAATCTGTGTTGCAAGGATTTAATGCCCCGACTTTAGGAGTTCAAACAATAAGTGCTCAGAATCAATCAGTGGTACAAGATATTAGTGTTTCAACATTTAACATGCAAGGAATAAACAGTCTGAATGTTAATTTACAGCCTACACCTGGTATCATGGGTTATCAGACAGTTGACACAAGCTCTCAACTATTTGGACAAAATAATCAAGGACAGAACAGTGTTGACTTGAAAACAATAACACCAGTTTCTGAGATAATTAGCAGTTCAAATCTACCTCATGGTGGCATAAGTATGAATATTAAGCGAATAGTCCCAAATACGACTGTTACTTTTACAACCTCAACAGGCTTGATGGCATCAAAGGTATCAACACCCACAAATATATTACCATTAAGTGATCAGAACTTTACTTCTGTAAATAATGTGATTGTTCCCCCAACCAATATGTCGTTGACACAGTCTGCCATTACAACACCTGTAAATTTTGTTTCAACAAATAATGGTAATATCTCTAACATTTTACCAGGAGGAACTTCAACAATCATAGGAAATGCACCAATATGTAATCGGATATCTACGGTGCCCTCATTTAATCTGGTCTCCACGAACTACGCAACTAACCCATTCATTGGGCAGCAAGGAGGAATCCTGTTTTCTAATTCAACCAGTGCACAACAGAATATTACTTCAGACATGGCAATTTTACCAGCAACAATGGGAAGCATAGCAACAGAGAACTTCGCCTCACCAAGTCTTCCAATGACCTCTGTTACATCAAACATGGCAATTCAACCAGTATCAATTTTACCTAATACCGCTACTACAAATAATGTCCTTGTCGGACCATTCCAGTTTGTCACTAATACGTCCATTATTAATACTGCTACTGCACCATGCGTTTCAGTCATGAATTCATCTGGATACCTGATTCCAGGCACTAGTACACAGAATTCTTCTGGCATTTCTCCTAATGTCAACCCAGTAACAATATTGCCTCATGTGGCAGATAACAATGTTTCTGTAAATTTGGCACAAACATCCTCTTCAGTAACGAACAATGCTGGACAATCATCAGTGTTGGAGGCGATGCTTGTAAAAGGGAAAAATTCAGATAATGAAACTAATAAGAAAATGCAAAATCAAACATATTGTTGGCAAAATGCTCAGAAAAATAATGGATTAGAAATTGTAAGAAGAGTTAGTACGAGTGAGATCCAGTCCAGTATAGAAAGTGGGCAAAAACAAGAAAATGTTAACTCGTTACCTCAAGAGTATCCTCAAATGTCAGTGTGTTCTCATGAAGGACAGAATGAAACTAATAAAAACATTTCATTAAGTACAGCAACAACTTTAAATGATAACCGGAGACTATTTGGTAATATCAGTGATACATTAAATCCTATTGACAATACTGGATTAGAAAATTTGTTGACAGATACTGTTACACCCAATTCTTCTGTTTTAAATATCGTAGATGTGCATATCACAACTTGTCAGAATAACAATGAATTAATACAGTCACAGGAAGGCAGTCAATTAGAACAGTCACAGGAAGGCACTGTAGTAGTACAGTCACAGGAAAGCAGTCAATTAGAACAGTCACAGGAAGGCAGTCAATTAGAACAGTCACATGAAGGCACTGTAGTAGTACAGTCACAGGAAAGCAGTCAATTAGAACAGTCACAGGAAGGCAGTCAATTAGAAAAGTCACAGGAAAGCAATGAACTAATACAATCACAGGAAAGTAATGAATCAGTACAGTCACAGGAAAGTAATGAATCAGTACAGTCACAGGAAGGCAGTCAATTAGAACAGTCACAGGAAGGCATTGAAGTAGTAAAGTCACAGGAAAGTAATCAACATTCAACTATTAATACACCTTTCAATCAAGGAGAACGAACTGCTCACAGAAGTGTATTGGAGGAGAAATCATTGTCTGGTTCTATTCAAGAAAATTTTTGGAAGGACTTCAGTCGTTTTAAAGAAAGAATGGCAAGTTGCAAACTGCCTGTGACATCCGTGCAAGTAGATGATCCCAAAAGTTCAAAAGAAATTACAGATACCAAGTGTAAAAATGGAAAGACAATTTCGGAGGAGGAATGCACAACCACAAAAGAGTTGATTGAATTAGATAGCTCTGGTGATAAAAATAGCAATGAGGTAAATAAGTATACATTATCATCAACCATTAAGGAAGAACTACGAAAAAAAATGGAATTTACAAACAAGCAATCAAAAGTAAGTCCTTGTCATATTTCTGAACCAAAAAGTACTATAGACAGTGTGTTAGATGAACCACTCGACCAGCGACAAACCAGGGGGAATTCGTTAGGTGACAAAACACCTTCAAACTCCGAAGTAGATGACATCTATGTTGAACAAAACACAAACATTTTTGAAAATGCACATAAAACCTTATGTGAATCTCAGGGTTACAATACAGATCAATCTAACATTGTAAAGTCTGTTTTGATTCCTGGTTTTGAAGAATCAGTACAGTCAAATGTGTCAGTTGTTCCAAGTGATGTGATACTAGACGAAGAGTCTAATAATATAAACAATGAAATACAAGGAAAGATTTCAACTGATTCTGATATTACAGAAAAGTCAGTTGACGATATAAGGAAGTCAGTCAAAAAATTAAATAATGAAGTTGAAATTTCAAAGAATTTGGTTGCTTCTAAGATAACAGAAAATGGAATTTTAGAATCAAGAGAAATGGAGGAGGTTGACAGGGAAAATATAAAAACTGAAAAAGTTAGTGAAGTTATTCATCAACAAATTGATAATAAATCTCTTGATATAGCTGATGGTAATGCCCCGGTTGTCACGGAGATTGCAACATGTGATGAAGTTCGTGAAGATTATAATGAATTGAAAACAAAAAAATCCTTTAAAATCGTTGAGTACTCAGAAACATCTGATTCTGACGAATATGATAACACTTTACAGAAAACAAAACCTAAGGAAGTTGTGAAGTCATTAACAACAGAAAATTTAAATGAAGACCAAGTAGAAGATTCATGTATAGAGGAAAAGGATGTAAAAACTGTCGAGATTTCAGAGGCTAATGAATTGCAGGATGTAATACTTAAACCAGATCAACATTTGATATGCAATGAACAACCAGATAGTAATACTGAACAAACAGTGAATCAGATTTCTACAGCTTTTGGAGAGAAAAATCGAACTGAGGAGGATGGGATAACATCTGATTCTCACAATGAGGTAATTATATTGTTCAAGTGTACATGTAATGTTTTGGAAAGGTAAGAAAAGAGTTTAGAAAAAGCACTTGTACATTACAATAATATACAATTATTGACTATGGAATAGGTTGATAAACCAGATATCAACCTATTCCAAAGTCAATGATTGTTTTATTTCATGAACATGTTTTATTGTAATCTACTTACAAATTCATCGTCATACCAATAAAATATCGCGATTTTGAAGTGTTTGTTTATGATTCAGCCGAAAAACAAATGTTAAGCGCAATCTCATTGGTTATTGAACAACAAATTGGATAGGATAGCAAAAGTCCGGTTTTTCACAATCGATTTTTATGCCTTGCGAGGGTGATATCACTTTCTGGAAACCTGCTGATAACTATTTTTAGTCGACAGGGTGATATCGCAAGTACTCAAGACCTCTTAATCAGTTTTAAGCCAATCATATGCAAGCTAAATTACAGTCGTATGATAATATATATTATTCCACTCTATAATATTTATTCTACTTATATATAATTTGATTGGTCGAAACAATCCCACGTGACATTTATCAAAACATCGTATTTCCCTCTCAACAACATCGTATTTCCCTCTCTACAGTATCGTATTTCCCTTATTCAAAATTCTCAAGATTTAACGCTTTGGTCATATAACGGTATTAACTCCAGAGATATTCCGAAATAATAATTTTGTAAACAAAGATGGCCAAAAGATTTCATTTGGCAAAATTCACCAAAACGTTGGCCTGGTGGAATAAAACATTTATTTCCCTTGCATAAGGGAGATATGATGATTTGTTCACCATCAGGAAATATGACTTTTCTCGGGTGAACAAATCTTCATATCTCCCTTATGCAAGGGAAATAAATGTATATTATTATACCTCATAGATATAAGAGTGTCTGTGATTAGATAAAAAACGTCACATGTCAGGAAGACAAAACTTCATGTATCCCTAGACCACGTGCTCCGGGGAAATAAATATCATGTATCCCGCTGCGGCGTGCCCCCATGGCGACGTCACATTTTTCGGATAACTGCAATGTAACCATCAACATAAACATCTACACAAATTGAATAAAATGTTAAATTAGTTTAAAAAATGTTTAATTTAGCTGTGTGTGTAATTTCGGTATAATAAACAATGTATGGCCCTTGTTGTAGGGAAATATGAAGCTTTGTTTACCCTCAGAAGTCATATTTCTCTCGGGCTTCGCCCTAGAGAAATATGACTTCTTCAGGTAAGCAAACCTTCATACATGTATCTCCCTACAACAAGGGCGAACATACATGTATCTCCCTACAACAAGGGCCATAAATGTATATTTATTATACCTCATATATTAATTACCATAGATAGATTAATTTGATTGTACAATGGGTAAAAATCAGAACACGTGATCACACAGGACAAAAATCATATATATTGATATCATTCATATTTCTGAAGTTAAAAATATGATATGATGTCGTATTCGTTAATAAGTCGTGAACAAGGAATAAACATGCATCATAAAATGTATAATGTATTATATAACAAATGCTGACAAACGTAAGAGGGAATCTGATGGATACTTTAGTATTAGCATCAAAGCATTGCAATTTCCAGCTAAATTCAGAGGCATTCATGACGTAGAGACAGGGGTACATACTCATGCAGATTTTAATCCTGGCTTTATGTAAGGAACATGAAAGAGTTTAATACAAATGAGATGAACACTTTTTTTTTTCTCAAATACAAACAAATGAGTTGCCTTCTTTATCATTTTGGTGAATTGAGAATTTTACATGCTTATTTTAATTTCAAGTACAATGTATAAGAACTACAGTTACGTTTGAACTGTTGATCTGATGTCAAAATATTTGATTTTTCAGATGAAAAGGAAAGATACTAACCAAATTGAAAAAAGAGTCCCGGAGGATGCTGACTTTACTACAACATCTGAGACAGCATCACTTGAAGTGGAAACAGGAGTCGCAGAACATACTGACTCAATTACTGATGAGCAATCTTTGCATGAACAAACAGAAAGTAAAAATGATGATGAATCTACACATGAGAATATAGGAGACACTGATCCAAGCCATAGAGCGGAACATGTTGATTTGAAAATGGCTGCAACAGCTGACAGTAGTATTGAACAAGATGAGTTATTTAGTGATTTAGGTAAAAATGGAAAGAAAACTAACATTCTGATTGATTTTAATGTAACCTCGTCAAATAAAACAGAAAGTTTTGAAATGGATGATAAAGAGGAAACCAATGAATTTATTGAAGTTAAGACAATAGAGAAGGAAGATAGCATTGTCACAAATCAATCTGAAAATCAAGTTCAGAGTGATATACCTTCAAAAAGTGACGAAAAAATAACCGTTGAAAGACAAACAAGTGTTCACACCCTGCCAAAAAATTACGAAAATATAATTGAATCAAAGAAACAAGCAGATGACAACACTCCACAAAAAAATGATTTGATGACCAATTACAAACGATTAATGGATGAGATGTTAAGCTTATCATATTTAAGTGAAAATGACAGATTTTCTGCAAGCAAAAGTTTTGGATTTGATGAATTTGAAAAATTGAGTGGAAAAAAGCAGAATGGAACAAAGGATACTTCTGATGAAAGTGTTCAGTTTTTTACTGCAAATTTAAGGAAATTGCCCAAAAACTGTATATCTCGTCGTCATTTGGCTCGTAGTTTACCGGATGACTGGACACCAGGCCAAAGCTCGAAAAACAAGTTTGAAAGTTCTGTTTTAAATGAGGAAAGAACATTAAAGAGATCCTACTCTGATATGGATCTTTCACAAAGTGATGACAGCTACTCTGATTTTGACACTCGATCTGTTATTTCTGATCGAGGATTTCAAGGGAAAAGTAGAAACGAAATTAGTGAAAGTTCAGAAAGACTTGATGCCAAATTATTTACAACAGCTGAATGTAAGAAATTGTTCTTCACGTGTAATAATGGTGGAGAGTATAGGTTAGCATATCCACAATTAGCAGCGAGACAGAAAAGGCCTAAGCCAGAAAGCTGTTTGTTATCTTACAGTGAATGGAAAAGTAAGGACAATTCTCTGGAAATTATAACCCAACTGAATGTACCGGATCCTGCAAAAAGCAAACATGTAGTTATTGAAGAACCCAAATATGACTTTCAAGAAAAGGGACAAGAAAAAAGATGTCTGATATGTCAAAAGATATTTAAAACAATGGAAGAGCTTAGACAGCATGTCATAAATCCTTGCAGACCACCAGAGTTTAGAAAGGTTACTACTGAAGAAAAAGAACTTGATCTTGAAACAATTTATACATGTACCCTATGTAATACTATTGCAAAGTCTGAATATGCTGCGAAACGTCACTCAGAAGTCTGTATGCAAGCATATAAGCCTTCAGATCAAAGAAACTATAATATGGATTCCATTTTCCGATGTAAAATGTGTGGAGAGACTTTCAAATATCAAAAAACTGCTTGTGAACATGTAAATCTTCATAGCAAGGTCAAACAGAATAGTTCACCAAAGATGTCAGTTATAGACAATTCAGAATCGTCTCCTGTGAAAATGGAAAATTCTGTTAAATTGAGTGAAGAAACACCTCTGAAGCACAAAACATCCCCAGATAAATCAAAGGAGAGATTTGTGTGGGATCAAGTTGAAATCGAAGAAAAAGTATCGGAACTTTCAATCAAACCGGAATTGCAAATCAAGGAAATGCATGAAGATGTTGTAACAGTAATCTCAGATGACATTCCTGGTGATTGTCATGATGAATCTATTAATAATGAACTGATACAGGAGAAACCAGTGAAAAATAGTAAGAAGGATCATAAAGTGATTAAAGAGGAAACCATGAAAAAGGGGAAGAAGGATAAAATAGAGATGGAGATACTGTTATCAGAAGAAACAAGACATACACAGGACAATAAATTTAAACATAAGAAAATTGAAACAGAGAAAGATATTGATAATGAAAGTGTTAAAAGTTTTTCCACTGAATCGTCATATATGACTATAGATGCTAGCGAGACATCATCAATTAAAAGTGGTGAATATAAAACTCGGTCATATCCTCCAAAACACTCGGTGAGATTAATTTCAAAACAAATCGGTAAACGGGTGATAAAAGTGAAAAAGTTCTTTGGGGATCAATTTGAAGTACCTGAATTTGTAGAGACTCAAGTGAAAAAGGCAAATTTAAAAAGAAAATTCAAACCTGGAAATAAGTCTACCTTCAGTATTTCACCAAAACTTAGACGAGCTTTGAGAAAAAGAGAATTATCTAATGCAAAGAAAAAATTAAAGATGAGTCGACAGTGGAATGATAATGGGGTAATGAAAAAACATGTGAAAAGTAGTGAGAAAAGAGTACCTGTACATACCATGGTTGAAGACATTGACAATAGTAAACATCCAAATGTCAGAAAGGAATATATTTTGAAAGTGGAGAAATATCAAATAGAAAATTTGAGCAACAAAGATAGTATGGCCTTATTTGAAGTTTTAAAGTGTCAAAAAGCTGGGAGAACAGTTTATAGATGCCCAATCAGTGCATGTAGAAGTAGTGTACGTGATGAGAAAGCTATGATCCTACATGTAATCAATATGCATAAAAATGTACCATTCAAAACTATGAAGAATCAAACTTTTGAATGTAACTATTGCAAAGAGAAGAGAAGTTGCCATGACGATATCATTAAACATTCAGTTGATCATTATATAAAATTTGTTGTTGATAATATTGCACACTGTTCAATAAAACCTGTTATGTTTTTATCATCTCTGGTCGAAAAGAAAAATTTCAAATGTAAAACGCTTAAAGCAGTGAAATCAGAGAACAAGAGTGAATCGTCCAGTGATAAACCAAAAAACAATAAAAAGTCAGGGTATGAAAGTGATAGAAAGGCAATGGAGAAAACACCTGAAGATCTTTGTAACCATGGTAACCCAAAACAGAAATTTACTAAGACAAAAATTGAGAAATCTGTAGAACTATGTAAAAGAAAACTAGAAATCAATTTGGGAAAAAGAATTAAATCTGAAGAAGTGATTAAAAGAAAACCAGAATTCAGTGGGAGAAAAATGAAAATAATTGAAACTCCCTGTAATAAGTCTAATGTTAATAAAGTTAAGAAAAAAACACCAAGGCATCATGTTAATAAAGAAACAGTTGTACAAGGCTTAGAAAAGTGTAAAGACACAAATCTGAAACAAATGAATAACGTTCAGACCTTAGAATTGGATCAAGCATCACAACGAAGAAGTAGCCGTAAGCAATTTTCAGTAGACCAAAATTTTGAAGAATCTATTAAACAGAAAATGGTTGTATCAAGTCACAAGAAAAGTAAGGATAAAATAGTTGACATTAAATCTTTGTCTGAAAAAATGGATGTTTCAGAATCCGAAGAATTTGAAAAAACGTTTGATTCCTTTTCTTCACCCGATTCTTCTAGTTTAAGAAGAAGTTGTCGAAAGAAATCTGATAGTATTTTTGCATATAAAGATTTTGAAATGCAAAATAAAAAACAGTCAAAATCTGTTGATGATGATTATGTAGTTGATTGTGATCAAACCCAGTCAGAAAAGGAGAGTAATGTCAAATTAGAAAGGAAAGAGAAGGATCTTGATGAATGTAACAGACGATTTAGCACAAGGAGTAATAAAAGGCACAATATTAATTCAGAAGTGGTATCGAGGAAAACACCAAATAAATCTAACGTGAAGAGATCTGTTTTAAAAGATAGGTCGGATGAATCAGAAAAACTTTGTGTACACAATACGAGGAAAAGGAATCATAGTTTAGAATCTGATACAAGTAAAACATCTGATGTGAAGGACATCAAATTAGAAGATTCAGAAACAGGGTGTAGGAGAAATGTCAAAAAAAGACATTTAAGTTTGGATTCAAATTCAAGTAAAACATCCGTTAAATCAGAAAAAGTAAAGGAGAAATGTAGACCATCTTCTAACAACATTGTCCTCATGGAAAAAAATGTTAAAAAGCATAAGAGGAAAAGTGCTGATAAAGAAATAATGGCAAATCATGATCCATCTCCGAAACACATTTCTCTTTCAAAATCAGATGAAATTGATGGTTTGGAAAAATCTGCCTCACAAAGAAACCTGAGAGAAAGAAAAACTGTGGAACCTTATAAAGTTGTCAAACAAAAGATAAATGCTGGTAAAGAACTTGAGAGTTTATCAAAAACATTGCATACTGTAAACAATGATATACAAGAAGCAGGTGAAGAATCGCAAAATGCTTTTTTTGACAGTTTTAAAAAGTTTGTCGGAATCTCAAATAAGTCGATAACCAATCAAATTAAAAGTCTTAAACAAGGGAAATCTAGTAAGTTAAGAGCTCAGGCTATTATGTGTCGTAGGAAACAATCACTGCGTAAATCTAAAGTAGTGAACAAAATCAAACCCAATGCCATACGTACAAAAAACAACATGGTTGAAGTAGTTGACCTTGTTGAAATTAAGGATTTCAGAAATCCTAATAAGGATGTTTCAAATGAGGCAAGTCTATCTTCAGTGATAATTGATTTGACGGAGGACTTGGAAAGTTTGGCTTCAGAACAGGAAAATGGAGCAGTGGAAAATGATAATGTAAAGATAACATCAACATTGACCAAAATTGAGGAAAATACAACTTCAAATAACAAAAAAACATCTTTTTTTGACAGCTTCTTAGCTCATGTCAACGAGACGGGATCTTCAGTTTCATCGATTGAGAAGCATAATGATCCTTCATCTACAAAGGCTGTAAAAAATTGTACTAAGGTTGAAAAATCGAAGGACAACTTGTTATCTGATGAAAACAATTCTACAACATCTGGTTTAAAGAAAGTAGAGAATGTCCCAGACAAGAACCTGACAGAACAGAAAAATAAAGACCAACTTAAATGCAGGTATTTTATTTGTTGCACAATATTTACTCTTCTCAAGAAATATGGTTGTAATTGAATAGGAGAGCAAGTCACATTTTACATTTAAAAACAAATTAAAATCAATTAACTGCATGTTTATTGCAGTTCTTTGTCTTTACTTAAAATATATTTCATACATAATCTGAAAACTAGCATAGACATTCTATGTTCAATTGATGATCTGTTGTTTGAGCTCTTTGACCAATTTTATAGTCTTTGGTTTGACTCTGATAAGGGGTCAAAACCCATGGTCTACCGCACTGTCCGCTAGCACACATTACACCACTGATTGATATTAATAACATAGATATTATTCATTAATGGCTGATCAATGAGAAATGAAATTAATATATACATGTATATATTTAAATTTTAGTATATAGCACATCATAAGCATAGAAACATGTATAGAGTAATAATAACAACATACATGGTACAAAGAGTATACAACCAGTCCATAATATTATCTGGCATCCAGATATAAATATCAATAAAAGCATACAACATAAACAAGTAAACAATGTTGATTTAAACTAGGGACCATAGTGGTCATGATCCTATGGTAGTAGTAGTAGTAACCACATCGGTGGCGTAATGCCTAGCTTGCTTGACTCGAGTGCAGTACATCGTGGGTTTGAGCCCGATCTGGGCAAGCCAAATACTATAAAATTGGCATTTGTTGCTTCTCTGCTAAGCACGCAGCATTGAGGAGAAAAAGCATAGACTATAGACTAGTTGGCTTGGAATCCGGATAATGTGTCCGAGTGGGGCAACATGTCTGTACACAGACTGTTGTTTCAGTGAACTAGCACTGTAATTTGTAACGATTCAACAAAGTGGACATCATCGTCATCTCATTGAAAATTCACTTGTTATCATCAGTATATAGCTGAAAAATTTCTGAGTTGGTGTATCTCAGCCACACTATTTTGTACCCTTCAGCTATAAAGAATGACTCCAGGTCTATATGAGAACTGCTGATCCATAAACCCAATAAATCTTGCAATCTTTTTACAAACATTTACAAAAAAAGTATTTTTATTTGTTTTGTGAATTATAATATTTTTCTATATTTTATTGTTTTCAGTACAAGAATATTTTTTTTAGATTTTGTTGTATTTAGTACAAGAATATTTTTTATATTTTGTTGTTTTCAGTACTAGAAAAAAGGCAGAAGATGAAAGCTGTGAACATCAAAGTAAAGAAAGGTGTGTATATTTGTATGTCTTACACAAATTAAAATAAATTTGAATAGATCATTAATTCTGGTATAATTTTGTTGCTTTACTGATAATTTTATGTTCTGAGTGTTTTGTATGAGGTAAAACCCCCCCCCCCCCCCCCCCAAAAAAGGATGTTTATTTATAATGTTGTGTTGTGTTATCCTGTATTACTGCTTCCTTCTCTGTTAAGCCTGATTGTCCCTAGATGAAAATGACTAAAGCGTCAGATTCCTCGTTGTTAAACACAAAACTGAATTTCAAATTCAAATACACAATTCAATGATGGTACTTTTGAAGACAAATAATTTAGTTTAGGTTATGGTGTTAAACGCCACTTTCAACAATATTCAGTTATATCATGGCCGTCAGTTTTATTGGTGGAGGAAACTGGAGTAACCGGAGAAAACCACAGAAAGACACCTCCCCATGAGCGAGATTCGAACTCGCAACTTAAGTAGTGGTGATAGACACTGATTGCAAAGGTAGTTGTAAATCCAACTACCATGCGATCACGATCGTGACGGCCCCTACAAATAATTTAAGTTTGTGTTTATATATAATGAATATTTTAAATCTATGCTTAAAAAAATATCAGAAAATTACTTGTGGTAGAAAACTAAGTACATTTTTTGCTTTTGTTGATACTAATTTGATTAAAATCAGATGAGAATTGACCGCAGGACAGAGCCTAGGATCATTTTTAGCTCACCTGACCCAAAGGGTCATGTGAGGTATTGCCATCACTTGGCGTCCGTCGTTCGTCCGTTAACTTTTCATATTTTAATCTACTCCTCTGAAACAACTGGACCAAATGGAACCAAACTTGGCAGAAAGCATCTATATAAGGTCCTCTATAAAGTTTCTTCATTTCGTCCCATTCCGCCAACAAATATGGCCGCCAAGGGCAATTCTTGTTTCTGATTGGCTAATGTTAAAAAAATCTTCTCCTCTGAAACTGCTTGGCCAAATGGAGCCAAACTTGGCAGGAAGCATCTATGTAAGATCCTCTATAAAACTTCTTCATTTAATTCTATTCGGCCAACAAACATGGCCGCTGTTACTAAAAATAGAACATATGGTAAAATTGCACGTTAATAATATCAGAAATCTGACAGGGGTAAAAATGATCAGCACAGGAAGATCTAACTACCCTGAAATTTGAAGAAAATCTGATTACCTATCTTGGAGTTATTGCCCTTTTTTCATCAAATTTTCAAAATTTTAATAATTTTCGTTTTTTATTTCAAAAACTATAAGAGATAGACGTTAAGTTTAAACAGCAAACATGTGCAGCATGTCAAGATCTACATGCCCTGCAATTTTGAAGTAAATCTGATTACCCGTCTAGGAGTTATTGCCCTTTTTTATATTTTATTTTTTAATTTAAACATTTTTGTCTGATATTTCAAAAACTATTAGAGATAAAGGTTAAGTTTAAATTGCAAACATGTGCAGCATATTAAGATCTACCTACCCTGTAATTTTGAAGTTAATTTGAGTACCCAATTTGGAGTTATTGCCCTTTTTTTCATCAAATTTTCAAAATGTTAATACCTTTTGTCCTTTATTTCAAAAACTATAAGAGATAGATGTTAAGTTTAAACAGCAAACATGTTCAGCATGTCAAGATCAACCTAGCCTACAATTTTAAAGTAAATCTGATTACCCATCTTGAAGTTATTGCCCTTTTTTCAACATTTTTTAGCTCATCTGACCCAAAGGGCCATGTGAGGTATTGCCATCACTTAGCGTCCGGCGTCCGTCCGTTAACTTTTTCATATTTTAATCTTCTCCTCTGAAACAACTTGGCCAAATGGAACCAAACTTGGCAGTAAGCATCTATGTAAGGTCCTCTATAAAGTTTCTCCATTTCGTTCCATTTGGCCTATAAACATGGCCGCCAAGAATAATTATTTTTTCTGATTGGCTAATGTTAAAAAAATCTTCTCCTCTGAAACAGCTTGGCCAAATGGAGCCAAACTTGGCATAGATGGTCCCTGGGTGTGTCCCTTTTAAAATTGTGTCCGACAGCCCCACCCTCCATTCAAGATGGCTGCTGTTTTTTAAGGTAATGATTATCTCCCTTTGAAATTTGCTTCAGTATCATTCTATTGTCAGGTGAGCGATACAGGCTCAGTGGGCTGAGCCTCTAGTTTTAAATTGTGATTTTAAGAATTTACTGAGATATATTGTTTGCACATCTCTGTAGTAAACATTCAATTGACCAATAAAAATAATTGTAACAGTGGAACCGTATTGTGTCAAGATTCAAGAGATTGATAATTTTGCTTAGAAGTAGCCAAGTTTCTGAGTTAATGGGGATAGATAAACGAACGATACCAAAATTTTGTATTGAACAATATAATGATTTATCTATAATTCAAACATGACGTCCTTCTTTCGCTTTGTAGACAAATGAGCGATTTATCGATGGTATAATCTCATTCGCACATGCACCGGTGAATGTGACTGACTTTTCCATTGGCAGCATAAATTATGTGCAACATTTTCCGCAAGCGTAAATATAAATTACCATCTTCCAATCAAAGTATACTACCGTATTTGTACTTTTAGACATATTAGAATCGAAATAAATCATGGAAGCCAGAATGTGCTTTGAGTTTTAACATGGGTTGGCAGATATTAGTAAATTTTATCACTCGCCTCTGGCTCGGGATAAAATACTAATATCCGCCAACCCATGTTAAAACTCCCAACACATTCTGGCTTCCATGATTTATTTCTTAATCAACTCCTTCCACAGTTTTGAATGTAGATCTTTGATAGATTATCCTTTCTGAGCCAATCTCTATGTATGTCATAATTATGCTTTGTCTTGATGTGTTAAATAGATACTATTTACTAGTGTATGATATATGCACAGAATAGTTCTGTGTTCTCATTTTTGTATCCTTAAGACATACTTTGGAATTGTCAAGGCATAACAATTGGATATTAGTTTATATTAGGATGCTTATATCAGGTTACAAAATACAGTATCATCACAACAGTTTTTAAGATATCACTTCTTTGATTTCACTCCTGATTTTGTTAACAGGCTCCCATGCCACATACAATTCATGATTTGAATCCTTAAAGTCAGTGGTTCGAAATGGGATAAAGATATTACAGTGACTGAGTCTCTTGCTATAGATATTGCCAAATATAAAAGCATCTCAAATGAATATGTAGCTTCATTCTAACAATTTTCATATTTTTGCATTGTTGATGAGAATCCCACTCATATGAGGTGTACTAGATACAACATTATGTGATAAAGTTTGTCAGTGACTTGCGGCAGGTCAGTGGTTTTCTCTGGTTACTCTGGTTTCCTCCATCAATAAAACTGACCGTCACGATATAGCTGAAATATTGTTGAAAGTGGCATTAAACACCATAAACCCAAACCCATATTTTGACTAATAGCACTATGTAATGATATATATATATATCCAGGTGGTTAAAAATATAGTTGTATATGGTGGTCTTAGGTATTTTTGATAGGTTAAAAAGAAAATATTGTAAAAAAAATTCTGTGTATTCGATATTCATTAAAGCCTATTTCAGGGGTATTAATTGTGAACTCGACTTTTAATATTTACATAAAAATCCCTGATGCTTTTCTTTGTTTGTTCACAATCCATACTTTTCTGAGTGTCACATGATTTGTGTAGTACAAAAGGATGCCAGGAGAAATTTTTTCACTTCCATCACGGTCACGTGATCAGAATTTTACCCACACATCAATATGACAGTGCACACTGCAGACGATATGAAGCTAGTGAGATTCAAGTTACCAGAGTTAAATATAATCAATATACTTTATGCAGATTAAAAGTTCTAGCAAAATGGCCAAAAATATGCAGGGTTATGATAAAAACAATACTTATTTTCTTGGAAGGCATTGTTTGTAAACATTTATTGATTTGGGCCTTTTTTGTCAATCTACTTTCACTTTTTAGGAAATATATACCGGAAGTGTAGTTGCGCGTGACTTGCAGGTGCAGGTGCAAATAAAAATAGCTATCGAAAATAGTAATATAGAATTTAAATAATGCATTATATTTGTACCATACTAAATTTATTGTTGTTTTCAGTTCAGAAACAGAGTTGGAACTTGAAGGCAGACATCAGAACAGGAGAAGGTATGATAGTTTAGATATTATTTACTTTGTGTGAAAAAAAAGGGGGGGGGGGGAGGGTATAGTAGCCTGGAAAGTGGTAGCTATTATACCAGAATTTCTCTTTGAAAAGTGCAGGGTCAGATTATTTATTTTTTGCATCTTTCAGGTCAAGATATTTTTTATTTAATTTATGACGACATAAAATAATATAAAAAAACACACACCACAATCAAAAGTTAATTGGTCATTTCCTAATGATCAAAATAACTTGATAGACAATCTCACTCTTCATTCTTTGCTCCCTTATGTCATAGACCAATGCACCAATAGTAAAGTGTAATTGTATTATAGATTTTTACATATTCCTACAATGTAAATGAAATGGATAAGATATTAAAGTATTTAAGGAATATTTGAAATTGTTGAACAGGTTCTACGATATAACCTGGTTTGAGTCAGTTTACGCTTAATAAATCGTGAAGCGGTTTATGAAAAGCGTATACTGACCCAAACCAGGTTATGCAAGCATAACCTGTTCAACAATTTCAAATATTCCTTATAATTTAATTTTTACAACAAAATTTAATGATTCATCGATTATAATTACGATTATTTCATGTGACTATTTGAATTTGTCGTTGGCGGATGAACACGTTAGTGACGTCACAATACCAACCCAGGTTATCGAGTATAACCAAAATTTTCTCCAGCCAGTCAGATTGCAGTAATCAAATCAAATTAAATTATTAAAAGATAACCAAGCATTTGTGTATAAACCAAAATGTACATATATTCATAGTTTCAATGTCTTCTTAATTACAGTCAGAAAAAGACAACAATAACAGAACAGGAAGAAGATAAAACTGATGTAGAAAGGTATTATATAAATACAAAAGTTATTCCTACCTAACATCAGTGTTTTACTCGATCAAACCTGCTACATGATGCTATATCTGAGATTTAATGTAAATTGTATATAAAAAATTAATGTCATGGTTATGTGACGTTGCAATTGATTATGCATGGTTTTCCCACAAATTATTGTTAGAAGATAATTGGATTGTATTTAAAGATTTGATGGAATCCGTTGCCTGTGTATATGGGCAAAAAATATCAATGTAAAATTTTCTTGAGAGTTAAAAGGTTTCTGTTAGAGTTGTTTGTTCCAAGATTTAAGAATTGTGTAATTTACCATTTGTTTTTTATTTATATTTTTAGACCAAAAGAAGATGATCAAAAAAATAAACCAGGAAAAAATAAAATAAGTTCTAAGGAAAATGACCATGAAAAGAAACAAACAGAGGATGTAAAAAGGTCTAAGTCCCCAGACTCTTCATTCCAAGAAAGTTTTATGTCATATATTGACTTGAGTGATTCTGTACCTAAAGAAGAAACAACTAGTTTGACGAATGATTCATTAAAAGATGAGGCGGAAAATAGTTTAAAATTAGCTCGTAAGAAATCCCCCTTCAAATGGGATCTTGACGATGATGATGCTGAAGTAGAGACTACAACCAAAGCTATTAAACATTCCAAACCTAATCCTAAAGATTGTACCGAAAAAAAATCAACCTCTCAAATTAATTCTAACGTGCAAACTGTAAAGGTTAGTAAATCTTCTGGATCTAAATTTAGCAAGGTTTCTGAAATTATTTCAAGCAAAGATTGTAATCAAAAGGAAAAATCTTTAAGAAATACAAGAGATGAGTGCAAGTCATCAGATTTTAAAATAGTGAAAAGACTTAGAAATTCTGGACATGACCCATCAAGTCAGAACAAAGACACCAAGAATACAATTAAGGTAGACATGGACCAAAAAGGCACTGTCATGTTGCCAATTAAAATCCAAAATACTGATTTTGAAAAACATTTTGTGAAATTTTTATCTACATCTTCAAATAAAGATGTAGACACGGAGGGTAAAATTGTGGAAGAATCTCAGAAAAGTGTGGAATCTGTTATATTGATTAATGACGGTAACTATCAGAAAATGTCTGGTTTAGAAAAAAAACAAAAATGTACCATAAATGTAAATATTAGTGATAATAAAGAGGCTTCAAAAGTTTCAAAAACCGGTGAAATCAAAAATGTTTCCATGGAAACTAAAACAGTTTTATCAAAACTAGATCATTCTCAAATTAAGTCGAAACAAACAAAATCAGTTTCATCAACTTTAGATAAATCTGTTTTAATATCAAAGCAAAGTAAACCAAAGTGGAAAGCAACTGCCAGATATAACTTGCCAACATTACAGACAAAGAAGATCAATTACAGCACAAAAAGTTTTGTGTATCGTAAAACTCCAACAGACAAAAAGTTGATTCCAATCTCGGAATTGAACAGTGGCATGAACACCACTGCTGAGTCGCATAAGAAAGTAATTGACGAATCAAAAATAAAATCTGAAGAAACCGAGTCATCTTTGAAAAGAAATTCAGAATTGCATGATAGGATTAAAATGCAAGTGACTAATGTAACTGAGAAGGAAAGTAATATTTCAGACAAGTCTATGTTTCAACACAAGTTAATCCCAACTCATCGAGTTAGACACATGTATCATGGTGGCAAGGTTTGGCAAATCGGTCAAGGATCAGTCTCCGCTATGAATTTGGCAAGTCCAACAAGACCTCCACATCCAAATTCCAAAACAAATGCAGCTGAAAGGGTTTCACATGTGCAAAGTGATAGACAAGAACAAAATGAAACTCAGCACTCTGAAAATGAACATGTAAAAGATGCAGAAAGAAATGATATGTCAGATACTTCAAAAGATGGAGAAAAACATAGTAGATGGAAAGCAAGGAAGTCGCCACCAAAAAGACCAGCTTCTTCTGATAATAATGTACATTATGGAAAAAGAACTCGGAATACTGAATGATTTTTTTTATATGAAAAATAAAACATTTGTTTCAAAATGACAATAAACTGTTTTAAAATAATATACATTGTAGAAAAAAGTCCAAACAATGAATGCTTTGTTTTCTTGAGATAAGAATCTCAAACTCTTTCTCAACTTGAAAAATACCTAATTATTATGTGCTATTTACATGAATTGAAACATGAATATGACTTCATATGCAAATAAATCTTGTTAAAATTCCTATTACTTCATTTTTCATCTTACTTACTCATTGCTTGTAAAGATACCATTTCCTTGTATATTTATAATAGTCCCTCCCTCCTCAAGTCATCAACAAACCCTTTTTAGTTGATTAAAGTGTTGGAAAGAGCCGTGTTAAGCATCACAAGACAAGAAATGCTTAATGAATTTCACTTTTTGGTACATTTAGATCCTTATATGCATGAATCTTATGTGAAGAGACTTGAATAGTACAAATATACTTAAAAATGGTAAATGAATGGAGGCTATATTTTTTTCAATTTTAAATAATTGTTAATTTTAGATTGTAATACTTTACTGTACAGTGTATATAATGTGCATTTTGAAGTCTGTGAATAACAATGTATGATAGTTAATTTTTAGCTCACATGTGTGAGCTATTGCCATCACTTGGCGTCCGTCGTGCATCTGTAAATTTTTCAAAAATCTTCTCCTCTGAAACCACTGGGCCAATTTAAACCAAACTTGGCCTGAATCATCCTTAAAGGATTCCCTTTAAAAGTTTTGTCTGATGACCCTGCCGACCAACCATCATGGTCGCCATGTCTATAAAATCAGCAAAAAAAATCCAGAAAAATCCTTTTAGAGTATATTGCAATTCAATTTGATACATATGTAATATTCTTTCAGAATTATGGTTGAGGACCCCATCCCCCATCAAACATGGCCACCATCGTTACTATAAATAGAAAATTAGTGAAAAAATTCATTAAAAAATTATTTTAAAATCCTGTAAAGAGTCAAATGCAATCAAACCATATGGAAAGAATGCATATGTGGTGTTCTTTCAAAATTTTGATTGAAGACCTCCGGCTGTCATCCAATGTGGCCGTCACTGTTACAAAAAATTTAAAATTATTGTCAAAAAATCTATTTTAAAATCCGGTAAAAAGCCAGTTGTCACCAAACTTTATGGAAATGATGCATATATGATCCACTTTCAGAATTATGGTTGCTAACCCTGGTCGCTTATGAATAATGGCTGCTATCGTTACTAAAAATAGATTTTTTTATTTTTTAAATTCTTTTAATATTGTAAAGAGCCAATGTTGCTACCAAACTATAAAGGAACAATGCATATATAATTCTCTTTCAGACCATGAATGATGACCCCGACTGCCATCAAACATGGCCGTTGCCACTTCTCAAACTTGAAAATTTGTGAAAAAAATTAGTAAAAAATAGAAATTTATTGGAAAAAATTCCCCCAACAAAGTTTTTCTTAATACATGTACATATATATAATTTTTTTCTTTCTCATAAAGTAAATGTTAAAATCTTATATACTCTATACTGGAAGTAAATCCACCAGATTATAAAAATGATAAATAGGTTTCTCAGGACATTTTCATGGCATTAGTGTAACCCGTCAGTTACATGATCAGTAAAACGTTTTAAAGTAAATAACAAACTTTCTACAGTAAATTATTCCAGAATCCTGCAAACTTTTGTTTTAACCTTTATTTTGCATAAAAAGTGTTTTATTTACTTTTAAGGGTAAGTTGTGCAAAATGTGTATATTTTTGTATGCAGTTTTCAATATAAGCTGATATGTCATTGAATTTGTTCAAGGTAGATCTATAAACAAATGAAATCTTTGGGATTTTTCATACAAATTAATCTAAATTAAAATAATTGTGAAACAGAGTTTAATTATTTTGTTGTAGCATTCAACTGCATACACTCAGTATAAGATAAAGACAACTACAAAATATAGATGGGTTTAGTTTTTACCCCATTTTTAAAATGAATTTTTTAATCATTTGGACATTCAGAATAAGTGTAAACATCAGTAAAATCATACCCTCTGTGGTGACAACCCCCCCCCCCCCCCCCCCCCCCATAAACTAGACAACTTAGTTGCTGGTCCTTAGTTTGTAAATGGTGCAGCAAAGAAAGATTGGTACTGTTGCTGTCATTTTGTCATTTGTTGGTGTTGTTTTTTGTTTTCTTCGTTGATAAGTTAAACATATATGAATTAAACTGCCATTGATCACTGGAAGATCCTCTACAAAGTTCAATTTTTATATGCCAATCAGAAATCCAAGATGGCCACCACCACAGGATAGATTAACATTGGACCCTATGGGAAAAATGTTCAAATGTGAAACCAAACTGTACATGATTGTTCATTGGATGGTCCTCTACAAAGTTTATCTTTTTTGTTCAATATGGAATTCAAGATGGTGGCTACGGCATGACTTGGTTTAACATCAGACCCTATGGGAAAAATGTTTTAAAAGACATCTGGGACAATTGAAACTTAACCTTGAAACCGAACTAAGAAGGAATGTTTTTGGTGCCTCAGGTGAGCGATACAGGCTCTTGAGAGCCTCTGGTTCTTTTATTTATAGTTTTGTATATAAAATGAATTTAAAAAAAGCATATTGAGTACTGGTAAATATGTAATCCTAGTATCAAATCCTACATTTCGAATAATGTAAAACAAGGTATTTAAAATATATAACAAGAAAAAAGGATGGATTCTGAATAGATTATGAAAACTGAGAAAATACAAGAATATATTTGCATTGGCATTCCTATAAAGTTTTCATACACATTACAAATTTCATACAAACTGCAGTAACTGATGAATAATATTCAGTTATTAATTTCTACTAAGTAAAATTTAAATTCCACTTACATTAAAAATTATTTTTTTGAAAAGTAAAATATATAAAGTATCTATTTGTCACAAAACTCTCAATTAGGTCAAATGATTCCTATTTTATTTTCGATATATATTGTTCTTACCCCCCCACCCAACATCCTTTCCCCCCCCACCCCCTGCTAACCTGTGGAACACACTCTATGCTGTAATTCATTTATAAAGTCCAGTATTAGATCAATTTATTGAAATTCCAAAACCATGTTTTTTTCTGTGTGCCATATAGATTATATAGATTTATGTTATTGTTTTGTTTTTTTTAATATTTTTAACTTGTGTGTATGATTGTAATGAAATGCTAAATGACACTTCAGAAGAAACATAATTTCAATAGTAGCAGAAGTTTTGTATAGACGTTTTGTCAGAAAATGTATTTATGTTGCATTTCAAATCTTTACTTGTATAAATTTAGATTAGGATGATTTTTGTCAGGAATATATAATGGATAGAAAAACACATCATGGAGTAGGTCTATTTGACTTTCATGTCTGTTATTATCTTCCCCTTAATGTTATACATGATTATTGTTTACAATGTTATACAATTTCATTGTTTACTGGACACCTACCCATGACTAGGGGGTATATCACTATTCAGTTTGTTATAACTGCCTGAGATTTACTCCCCAAATTTAATCTATTGATCATAATATACATGATAAAGCTAAACAAAAAACTGCTGAAAGTGATGATAAAGACTAATTAATTAACCCAACATAACTCATTGTTTCCTGCAAATTTTTAACATCAGAAATAAATTGTAAAAGTTGACAAACACCTTGTTTAATGTCAGTCCATTATATAAATACCTAGAAAACAAATAAATCAACAGTATTTAATTGTTGAACAGAAATAGTTTTTAGAAACCCATATAACATTATTTAGATTTTGTAAAATATATTTACTGGGTAGCTTAATGTTTTCATAGGTTCTTCGGGACAGTAGTTATAATACCGAAAAACAATCGAAGGGAAACGTGTGGTATAATTTTGTATACATTTCAATTGTCTGGATTTTTTGTACTTGCATAAATATTGTTTGGTAAAATTAATGTTGTGTAAATAATTTGTATGAATGTGTGTAAATATTGTACAGGATGTTGTCTTTGTTGATTTATAATGAGTTATTGCATTACATTTATAAATAGTGTGCATTATTCATTGATCATGCAAAATGATTATTAAACTTGACAAAATTACTGTTTATTGTGTTGCATTCTTGAATAGAAACAGCTTTCTTGGTCGTAAACTTGACAAAATTACTGTTTATTGTGTTGCATTCTTGAATAGAAACAGCTTTCTTGGTCGTAAACTTGACAAAATTGCTGTTTATTGTGTTGCATTCTTGAATAGAAACAGCTTTCTTGGTCGTAAACTTGACAAAATTACTGTTTATTGTGTTGCATTCTTGAATAGAAACAGCTTTCTTGGTCGTAAACTTGACAAAATTACTGTTTATTGTGTTGCATTCTTGAATAGAAACAGCTTTCTTGGTCGTAAACTTGACAAAATTGCTGTTTATTGTGTTGCATTCTTGAATAGAAACAGCTTTCTTGGTCGTAAACTTGACAAAATTGCTGTTTATTGTGTTGCATTCTTGAATAGAAACAGCTTTCTTGGTCGTAAACTTGACAAAATTACTGTTTATTGTGTTGCATTCTTGAATAGAAACAGCTTTCTTGGTCGTAAACTTGACAAAATTACTGTTTATTGTGTTGCATTCTTGAATAGAAACAACTTTCTTGGTCGTAAACTTGACAAAATTACTGTTTATTGTGTTGCATTCTTGAATAGAAACAACTTTCTTGGTCGTAAACTTGACAAAATTACTGTTTATTGTGTTGCATTCTTGAATAGAAACAGCTTTCTTGGTGTAAACTTGACAAAATTACTGTTTATTGTGTTGCATTCTTGAATAGAAACAGCTTTCTTGGTCGTAAACTTGACAAAATTGCTGTTTATTGTGTTGCATTCTTGAATAGAAACAGCTTTCTTGGTCGTAAACTTGACAAAATTGCTGTTTATTGTGTTGCATTCTTGAATAGAAACAGCTTTCTTGGTCGTAAACTTGACAAAATTACTGTTTATTGTGTTGCATTCTTGAATAGAAACAGCTTTCTTGGTCGTAAACTTGACAAAATTACTGTTTATTGTGTTGCATTCTTAAATAGAAACAACTTTCTTGGTCGTAAACTTGACAAAATTACTGTTTATTGTGTTGCATTCTTGAATAGAAACAACTTTCTTGGTCGTAAACTTGACAAAATTACTGTTTATTGTGTTGCATTCTTGAATAGAAACAGCTTTCTTGGTCGTAAACTTGACAAAATTACTGTTTATTGTGTTGCATTCTTGAATAGAAACAGCTTTCTTGGTCGTAAACTTGACAAAATTACTGTTTATTGTGTTGCATTCTTGAATAGAAACAGCTTTCTTGGTCGTGAACTTGACAAAATTACTGTTTATTGTGTTGCATTCTTGAATAGAAACAGCTTTCTTGGTCGTAAACTTGACAAAATTACTGTTTATTGTGTTGCATTCTTGAATAGAAACAGCTTTCTTGGTCGTAAACTTGACAAAATTACTGTTTATTGTGTTGCATTCTTGAAAAGAAGGGGCTGTCACAATCACATGGTCGTGTGATTTTTATCTGTGTATGCAGTCAGTGTTTATCACCACTAAAGTTATGAGTTTGATTCCTACCTATAGCAACGTATGCTTGATGTGATAAGTTTTTCTCAGTTACTTGCAGCCTGTTTGTAGTTTTCTCTGGGTATTTTGTTTCCTCCACCAGTGAAACTAACACCACTATATAACTGAAATATTGTTGAAAGTGGTGTTGAAGCTTCAAAATAAATTTGTTCATAAATAAGGAGATTCTAAATTTAAACAATAATTTATTGTTAAAAGTGTGAGATTAAAGAGAAATACCTGTAGATTTAAGAAAGGGACAACTATTTATTACCTCGGATATAATTGGTTCTATAAAAGTTGTCTGGGATTTCCATATCATATATTGCTTTCAAGAATTTGTCCCAATGTGCACATATGTGGTTTCAGTTCAACAGTGACTAATAAAGTACAAGAAAATCCATTCAAGAGACATATATACAATGGACTTTTCTATTAAAATCTTAGATGATTTAGTGTGTGTGACACATTTCTGGAATAACCTTCATCATTTGATTTAGTCCGAGATTCCTCTGCCGTCCGACGGCTTTTTGTTCGACTTACTGGAGCCGTTGGACGTCAGAGCGCTCTCCATAAGGATAACAGCGGATTTGTCGCTCCAACTCTGGGTTGGCACATTTCCACGTTTCGTGGCTATCAGATTTTTATTTTCTATCTGAAACCCTTATATAAATCGCTTCACCAATCATTTTTCTATTCATTCATAACCATCTTACCCTCAGAAAGTGGTGTTACACTCGAGTACAGTACGATTTTCACATAGACCCTATCATTTCACCATGTCAGTTTATTACGCGATACTAACTGAATGATGACAGCAACGCATTGCATGATGGGAGCTACTTAATGCAGCACACCAAATTATTTGCATACGTAAACAACAACATACATGATATAAAGCGTATTCTGCAGGACAAACAGTTCCATCTACAGCTCAAATCAGAGCAGAAGGAAATAATACAAAATGTGTTAGAAAGAAAAGATTCAATGGCAGTGTTTACCCACGGACTTCGGAAAGAGCACATGTTGCGTTTCCCCCTCTCATTTTGGACAAGGTAAGATCATATATGCAAATCATCTCCCATGATACATTGCGGTTTCTCGAAGTGACGTGACAAATGGTTGAAAAATAAACTGACATGGTGAAATGATAGGGTCTATGTGAAAATCATGCTGTCCTCGAGTGTAACACCACTTTCTGAGGGTAAGATGGTTATGAATGAATAGAAAAATGATTGGTGAAGCGATTTATGTAAGGGTTTCGGATAGAAAATAAAATCTGATAGCCACGAAACGTGGAAATGTGCCAACCCAGAGTTGGAGCGGCAATCCGCTGTTTTCCTTATGGAGAGCGCTCTGACGTCCCACGGCTCCAGCAAGTCCAAAAACGGGGTGATCTCGGGTGCTGTGGAAGGGTAAGCAGTTCCTGCTTCACTAGTGGCACCCGTTGTGTTTATCCAGTTAATCTAAACCCGGTGACGAGTCGTGAATGAGGAAAGGACCAGGAAGTGTTTACGACAAGTGGAACATATCCGTGGTCATTTGTGACACAGATATTCCATAACGGTCAACCAGGTCATGGTGGCAACCGAAGTTGATTCTATATTTTTTTCCTTTTCTCATTAAGATGGCATAAAAAAAGGTAGAGTTGAGAACAATAATCAGTTACCCCATTTAAGGACATAAATATAATATTCAAAGATAATTAACTCTGCAAGCTTGTAGAATAATATTTAATGAACTGAACAGTATCCATTTATTTACTAGAACTCGATAAATAAGGTTTTAATACCAGATATAAATATATATATGATAAAAATTCTGGCAAAAATTATTGCAGAAATTACAAAGTAAAAAGAATTTATGAAAAAGGTGAAATAAAATTATTTCTTGCAGGAAAAAAATATGCCATATAATATTAATAATATTTAAAATAAAATATGAACAAAACTTTCCAAGAAAAAATAAATTAAAGTAATATGAAAAGCGAATATCGTGGAATTTTTGGATTAAATATTTTTACTTAATATGCCACTTAATTTAACTAAAATCAACTGCATAATATTAAAAATCCGCTCAAAAGCAGAATTTATGAGCAAATCGCAAAATATTTGACAGCAGATAATTCTGTTGTGCACAACAGTAATGCAAATGATATGCGTGTGACCCAAGATTTGAACTCTTTCGGGGAGATTGAGTAATGGGTGTGTTCGATTTGTGTTTAAATTATCTCCCTTTTGGAAACCTGGCTGTCAAAAGTAGACATTTATTTTTATGTTGATATGTTTTATTGATATATTTTGTAATGATGAGGCTAATTATGATATATTTATCGTATTTAAACATTGACAAACTTCTGCAAATAAAATTTGTTAAGAAATTTGCAGAATCAAAATAATAACCATGCCATTGTCAAGGTGACGAATGTTTTATATAATGCTTAATGTTTACATTTTCAACTGTTCAAGGAACCATTGGCTATTAACCGTATGGCCTACTTAGTATAACTTTGATGTTTGAAATATAAAAAAGTATAACCTTTGATCCTGTGTCTGTCTATCTGTGAGCTTTTGATTGACAACCACCAAGCAGACATATCCAAACACGCTCCTGTTACAGAAAGTGATTGAATTAGTTGACGATGGATACAAAATGAGATTTAGACATATCCAGGTTTGTTCCACTGGGATTCGAGCTTATGGCAATAGGAATTAAGGTTAATAAGTTTTCAATACTTTATATAGTTAACAAAAGGCATGATATAACAGAACATAAAAATCAACAATTGTAAATACTGCACAAAAAAATAGATGCAAAAACGGCTGTTAAATACCAATATCAAAAATAACCTAGGTAGCAGTGAGGTTTGAATGTAAAAATCAACCCAGAAAAACATGATATGGTGAGCAGCTAACAAAAAGTTTATATTTTAAGGCATTCTGGGGTTAAAGCTAATCAAAATTTAGTTTCCCATTTTAAGCTATCCCAAAAACAAATAGATTGGGTACTACTCCTATAGAAGCAGGATCATAAGTTATACGATGTAGGTCATACTGTTAATAGCTAATGGTTCCTTGAACAAGTTGAAAATGTAAATATTAAACATTATATAAAACATTTGTTGCCTTGACAATGGTATGGTTATTATTTTAATTCTACAAATTTCTTAACAAATTTTATTTGAAGAAGGTTGTCAATGTTTAAATACGATAAATATATTACAAATAGCCTTATCATTACAAAATATATCAATAAAACGTATCAACATAAAAATAAATGTCTATTTTTGACAGCCAGGTTTCAAAAAGGGAGATAATTGAAACACAAATCGAACACACCCGTTTATCTTTTCTTGATCGGCAATCATCGAACCAAACTTTTCTTCACAAGGTATAATAATCGGCAATCATCGGAACAAAACAACCTAAAGTTAATTAGTCTCCACAACAATGGCGAGGACGAAAAACAGGCACACGGATTTGCAGATTTCTAGTTGTTGGGAACATATTTCGACTTGAAACATGCATGAATAGCTTAGTAAAGGTACCATTGTATTCCAAATGAATTTTCAGAGAAAAATTTTCTTCACCCAAAACTGATGTAAAAAGTATTTATAAAAAAAAATTATGGAAAAAAAGATTTAAAAAACATATAACATAGATTATGGGAAAAAAGTAAGAATATTAAAATATAATCAAAAAAATGTTATAATAACAAAAAAAACACGAGCAAAATTGTCTTAATGAAAAAACATAAAAAATGTCTTTTTTGAAGACAAAAATAGCAGGAAAAATTTATATACCCGGTATAAAAAAATGAATTAAAAATATATGATTTTTTTTTTAAATTCTTTAATGAAAAAAAATTAATGAAAACAATTTTTCCTTAAATTTTTTTTATAGAAAAACGTATTTAAAAAAATTATATTGATGAAAAAAATTAATATACATGTAAATGTAAAAATTTATAGAAAAAAAAATAAATTTGAAAAGTTTGAAGATACCAAAGGGGTCATCAAAAGCCGTAAATCGGAGGACAGACAATACCATGGCCAAAAGTAAAGGGACTAAAAGTCAAACAACAATCTTCAAAACATTATACAGAAAATTAACGATCGAGCAGCACGAACCCCTCTAGAAACCAGGGGATCCAGAAAGGTAAGCAGTTTGATATGTGGAACCGGTCGTGTTACTCTTATTACAAACCCAGTGATAAGTCATGAATGAGGAGAGAACCTGATTATGATTACGACAAATGGAAAACATTTGTGGTCATTTGTGACTCAGATACTCTGTAATGCTAAATGAAGCCATGGTGGTGACCACAAAACTTTAGAAGTGATAATTTCAGGTTAACCACTAGGAACCCTTTAATTGGTTCAGTAGCTTCCTTGTTAGCAGCAACCTTCTATCAAGGAAATCTTGATAGGAACCACAATCTCTGGAATATCGGATCAACTAAGAGATATATATTCCATATGAAGGTGCTGCTGGAAAGTTGCTAAATAAAAAAAAAATTGCAAAAAAAAAAATGAAAACATGTCTTTTTGAAGAAAAGAAACCAAAACATGATTCTCTCAGGAAGAATTAAAAAAAAAATTTTTTTTTAAATGAATGTTTCATATAACAATAAAATAGGAGGAAAGTATTAATTATGAACAATTATTTCATCAATTCATGAAAAAATTAAATAATAAAATTCTTTCATAAAAAAATATTTAAAAAATAATTATGGAAAAAACCATAAATTTTTTGCACAGCACAATGGATTTTTGCGATGGCATAAAGATTTATATGCATTGATGTATTATATAAACACAGATTCTATAATGTCTGTTTCCGGCTTCTATGTTTCACTGCATACCCGTCATCGGATAGGTGTTATGTTGCCTGGTTACGAAGTCAACCGATTGTGGCGCCTCAAACAAGATGGCGGCGAAAACGAACAGGTACTTAATTGTGTATTATTTTATTGTTGTGATGATGGTCTAAGCAAGGTAAATGGATGATTAAAAAAAGAAGCAATAGCATCACAAATATATATAAAATATTCACATTTGAGCGCTCCGTTTTTGTACGTGTATTCAAAATGTTTAAAAACAAAACATGTGATTAATGATTGTGAATATGGAAACAACCGTCAACACACCATTTACCAGTCTGTAATGTATCTATATCAATAGCCGGCATTGGATTATTGTGTAAGATCGCTTGGCAATGAGAATAAAAACATCCATTGACCATTAACACAATTCAAACAACAAAAACATACTATTCTGACATTAAAGCAAGGATTTTGAAAAGGCAAAGGACTCGTCTGTGTGTAAAACATAATCTCGTTGAGATTAGGATTCCGAAGTAATTTTCTGCTCTGTATCTCCAGCCTAATCACGTCACAAGCCCTATCAAAGGTATTCTGTAAATTTAAAATTTGACTCCCGGTGCATTCCAATTCTGTATTCTTCGTGTCATAGACACTGTCACTGGATTGTCCCTCTTGTAATTTTGGTTTCGTCTACGCGCATGTACAATTTACACTCAGTAATTTCAACACACTTGTACTTTTGATATGTGGACACTGATATAAAAATAAATAAAATAATTACGGTAGAAAATAATAAATAAATTATAAATCGAGGCATTTGGTTTCCTGTATATAATTTGCTAGAAGTCGAATCCGTTCTGTTTCCGTTAGTGAAACTTCTTCATCTGCTCCTACTGTAAGGAGCACCTCCAGACTGAGGTGCATTGAGCCAGACAATAAAAACATGTCATGAATTAGTTTTTCTCTTGCTTCTTCATATTGGTCACAATGAAGAATATAATGTTCAACGGTTTCCCTTTCTCCACATTGACAATGACAGTTTGCACTTTCTGTGATGTTTAATTTGTGGCAGTAATCATTAAGTTTGGCATATCCTGATCTGAGGTTGTAAATTACTGTTGAAATTTTTTTGTTTGGAAAGTCATGAAGGTTTTTATTTTGGCATGGATGGATTGTGTCAGACCCAAGTGAAAGTAAGCCTTGATATATAGACACATTTTCCAGTTCAAATCTGCAAAAATAATGATATTTTCTTACCTTTTTACAGTGTCTACCAGATCACATAATCCAATGTCCACTTCGAACTGTCTGCCTTTGCATTTGAACTTAATAACTGTACCACATGATAAATTTTGTGACGTTTTTAGTTATAGACTTAAGTCCATTTCTCTATATGTCAATATATTCAATGCCTTTATGAAATGTGACATGGAGAAACAGACTATAAAAGAAACGTCATGAAATTGATAACATGGTCATTTTAAATTAGGTCACAATATGTCTGCCAATTCGAACTAAATTTTGTCCTTTTTGGATCTTTAGCTACTTAAAACGGTAAGAGATTATCATTATTTTTGCAGATTTGAATTAGAAAATAAGTCTATATATCCTGGCTTACTTGCACTTGGTATAGCACAATCCATGATCAGAATGCACAGGGTTTTCAGATTTTAAATTTCCAGAATATCTTTGATAGTGCTTGTGACGAGATTAGGCTGGAGATACAGAGCAGAAGATGTCTTTTGAAGATTAATTTCAACGAGATTATGTAAAGCCATGGCATTAATGGGTTTATACTCTGTAACATGATTTTTTTTCGTGAAACAATTTCTCAAAATGTGTTACTTATTTTTAACATCCCACACAGCACCTTAATGACTATCCAGGACCAGGTATGTTATTATCCATGCATATATACAAACAAGGCCAGACCTCATTATAACTCCTGGTCACTTCAAGCCCAATTTGTGTTGTTAATCCATGTAATATGCCGAAAAACCTATAAGGCTCAAATCTCAATACATTGATCTTTTTAAAAAATATCATGCTCACCTTCTGATGACGATTTTTCTTATCACACTGGTCATTTTTGTCAATTAGATCCAAACTTGGTAGGAATGTTCATTGGATGGTTCTATGAATTTTTTTTTGCTGATCGGAATTATACAAAAGGTGTCAAAGAAGGTGTTGTCTGTTTTTATATATATGGAGTGTTTATATTTCAGACAATCTTTTGTTTTCTTTCTTAATTATCTTTATAGATTTTTGATGGCTCTTAATGTTTCCAAGATATAATGGGGCCAACACCCAGAAAATATAATTCTTATATTTCAAGTCCGATTTTTATAGTTTTGTTCTTTTAGATTTCTTATGAAATTTTCTGTTTGCATTTTTTCAACCAGTTTTGACCTTGGCCCTTGCTCCTGTGGTTTCTGAGATAAAATGGATTAAAGGGACCTGAACACCCAAAACGATAACTTTTTTCTTAATTAAGTATGTCAAGTTGGATTAGCATGCAGTTTTCTCTATTGAATTCCTTTGATAAATTCCTGTGTCTGGTATGGCATCAGATTTGTTGTAGCTTTTACCGTTTCAGAGATATGAGAGGACCAAAACCTAAAAAGTCATATTTTAATGGATTAAAGATTAAAATAGGGTCATATGTGAAACAAATAAAATATATTTTTTTTTTAAATCTAGACTTCATTTAGCATAAGTTGTTTGAGTGAACAGGTGAGCGATACTAGCTTAGATTAACCTCTAGTTCCATATATATGGCCTTGTTAAATTTTATAAAGAACATGCATGTCTTCTCAGGGGTGAAGAAAAAATTATGACAGAACATAAAATCTCATTTTTGGAATGAAGGCAGAATGTTTTCATTATTCACACTTTGATTCAAAGTTTGTTCCATTTTCTTTTACAGACAACAAAAGTCAATTAGCTACATATTTGGACGAAACGGCACATTTAAAATTAGGGAAATGGGGATATGATTATTTTTTCCTAAATTGTTTATTGTACTATATTGCAACTATATTTTGAAATGCAGCGGTGTCATGCAATAGTTTAGACATCAAATTATTTTAACCATATCACATTTCCAGGTAATAATAATGCGGTATTACATATCCATGAAATGATAATACAATGCTGTGATACAGATGCCGTATTGCACCTCTTCATGAGGGCTTGACATAAGCAGTAGTCTAATAGTCAGGGACAAGTAAGCGTTTGATTCGGACTAGTGACCTTCGTATGGTACATGTACTTGTACGGTGGGACTAGTGGAAAAAATGAAATCTCTAAAATTTACAAAATTCATTGCTCTCGATAAAAGTTTTACAAAAATAATGTTACCCATTTTAAAACTAGATACAAACTATGGCATCCATGAATTATTTCTTAAATATATTATGCCCAGACGATGTCCATGATATATCCAAAGAAACTGGTCTGGAGATGAGTTTTTATATTAATATAGAAATTATGGGAATAAGTCTGTTTTTTCCCAAAAAAAATATATTAAAGTCTGTATTTCTCAGGAGGGGATAGGGTAAGAGTAAAAACAATTGTGAATGGAAATAAAAGTACTGTTCGTTTACTTTAAAACAGAGATCCTTGTTAGTTGTAGGATACAATTTTGATGAGTCCCACTGGTGCATTCTTTGTAATTTTTTTGGGGGAAAATGGTGAGTCCCAAACAAAAGTGATGAGTTCATGACTCGCCTAGAGAAGAGTTGCAAGTTTGTATCCAAGTTTAATATTGGATAGTCTTTCATGTTCGTTTACATCCATATCCAATTCAATAACAAAAGTAGACTGAAATATTAAAAAGGAGAATATTAGTTCTTCGATAAGATTTTTCTAATTTCAATTCAAATGAATCTAATTGAAAATCTTTAAAGTGCCAGCGAAATATTGATTGTACCTTCAAAGCAAAACAAATTTATTATTTCACCTTTCTTGCTTTTGTTAAATTATGCAGGAAGGTCCATGACTCCAATTGTCAAGTTTCAATTAATGTAATATTCAATATATTTACTTATGCTTATGTACATGGAAAAAAATGAATTTGATGGTGAGTTGTTTTCATTAATAACAAATTAATGTTCATGCAAAATAAACATAAGTTTTGTTTTTGGTCTTGTTGCCTTCTCTTTTGACAAGAAAAAAATAAAAAAACATTCAAAACTATCAATCAATGATAAGATAACAATCATCCAGAGGATCTTAAGATACCCTGAAACACAAAAAAAAAGAAAACAAAAACACATCCTTAACCATGTAGAAAGATTTACCACAGTATTATACCATATTGTCATTGTAGAGGAGTACTTGTTTTTTTAATAAATGTACAGAAATTCAAACCAGGGAACAAAAATATTGATATGTAAATGGAAAAAATTATTTTAATGTATTATTATTGCATTAAGGTAGAATATATTTTATTCAAATGATGTATGTTTGTTGTCTTTGCATGCAACATTAAAAATGAAATCTTAAAAGATAATAAGCTTTAATGTATTACAAAAGGATGACAGCTGTAAATTTATGTGAATAAGGTTTGAAAAATATTACACCAAACTGAATTAGTGAATATGTTTTCTTTCTCAAAATAGCAATATGGGACAGAGGTTATGATCAATTAATGAAGAAATAAGTTAGAGAATATTGTTTCATTACATGTACCATGTTATTGGTAATGCCTTGAACATTTTGCATACCTAGACAGAAAACCTTGCAACTCGTCTAGATGAGTCCTGAACTTGATCACCATTTACAGTTGGAACTCACAAAAGTTTTCAAATTTTAGATTTTTACAATGGTGGGACTCACCATAATTTTCAGTAATGTCTTGTGGATTACATTTCACTTTATTAAAAGATATGACCTTGATTCAGTCCAGATTTTAATTACCTTACAGAAATCTTATTTTAACCTGACCTTGACGGAGGTCAGTTTTCACATTTCAATATTTTTCTCACAAAACACTGAATCAATCGGAACCAAGCTTAACATAAATGTTACTTGGATGGTAGACTGAATACTTCGGCCTCTAGATTAACTAGTTAAAATATGTCATATAGAGGCAGAAGAATTCTGTTTCCTTGGATGGTTAACATTTAATATGATTTCTATTTCATTTGGAAATTCAACAGCCAGGGTAGATGAAGTTTTTAAAATGTTAACAACCAAACTATGTATTTGATTTTGAGTACTAAATACGATTTTTAACTATTGATCTGTCGTACATGTAAGTAGATAATTTACTATGATTGTGGTATTAACTTTGTCAACTCTGTACAAGACATACAATCTATTCATGTGTAGGTAGAAGAAAAAGCAGGTACATGTACGTTTATAGTTAAATTTCAAAAATTTAAATCATTTTAAGTTGAAAGGAACAAGTTATATTATCTGATAGTGTATGATATAATTCCACATAAAGAAAACTATGAGTTTTATTCAATTGTAGAAAGCCATTTAAAAAGAATCATTCATTGTGTCCTTTTTCGCCTTGGAGCTCAAACCAAGTACAGCGGCTCCTTGTTGTGTCCAACAATAGAACTATTGATATTTTACTTTTAAAGATTGTTATCTGGAATAAATTAAGCTGAAAGATACAAACAGATTACATTTTTACTTCTAGTTAACCAAGGAAATGACTTATCTGAGGAGTTCACGATAACAAGAGTTCAAGTGTATGTCCTCTGTTAGAAAAACTTATTATGGATAATGACTCCATGTTTTCAATATTTTTCAAGTGTACAGTTCTTCACTAGTTACAGGCGACCTTTTTATTAGCTCACCTGACCCAAAGGGTCATGTGAGGTATTGCCATCACTTGGCGTCCGTCGTCCGTCCGTTAACTTTTCATATTTTAATCTACTCCTCTGAAACAACTGGACCAAATGGAACCAAACTTGGCAGAAAGCATCTATATAAGGTCCTCTATAAAGTTTCTTCATTTCGTCCCATTCCGCCAACAAATATGGCCGCCAAGGGCAATTCTTGTTTCTGATTGGCTAATGTTAAAAAAATCTTCTCCTCTGAAACTGCTTGGCCAAATAGAGCCAAACTTGGCAGGAAGCATCTATGTAAGATCCTCTATAAAACTTCTTCATTTAATTCCATTCGGCCAACAAACATGGCCGCTGTTACTAAAAATAGAACATATGGTAAAATTGCACGTTTTTGGTAACAACTCAAAAACCGTTAATAATATTAGAAATCTGACTTGGTAAAAATGATCAGCACAGGAAGATCTAACTACCCTGAAATTTGGAAGAAAATCTGATTACCTATCTTGGAGTTATTGCCCTTTTTTCATCAAATTTTCAAAATTTTAATACTTTTCATTTTTTATTTCAAAAACTATAAGAGATAGACGTTAAGTTTAACAGCAAACATGTGCAGCATGTCAAGATCTACATGCCCTGCAATTTTGAAGTAAATCTGATTACCCGTCTAGGAGTTATTGCCCTTTTTTTTATTTTTTATTTTTTTAATTTAAACATTTTTGTCTGATATTTCAAAAACTATTAGAGATAAAGGTTAAGTTTAAATTGCAAACATGTGCAGCATATTAAGATCTACCTACCCTGTAATTTTGAAGTTAATTTGAGTACCCAATTTGGAGTTATTGCCCTTTTTTTTCATCAAATTTTCAAAATGTCCTTTATTTAAAAAACTATAAGAGATAGATGTTAAGTTTAAACAGCAAACATGTTCAGCATGTCAAGATCAACCTAGCCTACAATTTTAAAGTAAATCTGATTACCCATCTTGAAGTTATTGCCCTTTTTTCATCAAATTTTAAAAATGTTAATACTTTTCATCCTTTATTTCAAAAACTATAAGAGATAGATGTTGAGTGTAAACTGAAAACATGTTCAGCCTGTCAAGATCTACATGCCCTGCAATTTTGAAGTAAATCTGATTACCCGTCTAGGAGTTATTCCCCTTTTTTCATCATTTTTTAGCTCACCTGGCCCTTTGACCCAAAGGGCCATGTGAGGTATTGCCATCACTTGGCGTCCGTCGTCCGTCCGTTAACTTTTTCATATTTTAATCTTCTCCTCTGAAACAAATTGGCCAAATGAAACCAAACTTGGCAGTAAGCATCTATGTAAGGTCCTCTATAAAGTTTCTCCATTTCGTTCCATTTGGCCTATAAACATGGCCGCCAAGAATAATTATTTTTTCTGATTGGCTAATGTTAAAAAAATCTTCTCCTCTGAAACAGCTTGGCCAAATGGAGCCAAACTTGGCATAGATGGTCCCTGGGTGTGTCCCTTTTAAAATTGTGTCCGACAGCCCCACCCTCCATTCAAGATGGCTGCTGTTTTTTAAGGTAATGATTATCTCCCTTTGAAATTTGCTTCAGTATCATTCTATTGTCAGGTGAGCGATACAGGCTCAGTGGGCTGAGCCTCTAGTTAAAATTGGAACAATTTTTATGAATATCTTATACAACACTCTTTAAAATTAGGAGGTACTAAAGACAATTTTAGACAGGTAAAAGTGCCTGGTACCACCCCTTATTGAAAAGCCTGAGATTGACATGAATTTTTTCATTTCAGATTTAGAAATGGATGAAGGCTAATACAATAATCAATGGGTGATAAGGATGGCAGCTAATGATGTGCTTTACAATGAAAAATATATCTATTTCTTTCAACAAGAAATAAAACGGAATGTACCAAAGCGATGTCGTAAAACACCAGAGGAGTTACCAGAGAGTTTGAGGTTTGCACATCCAAACCCTAAAGTAGCTGCCTACCTAGCCAGTAAAAATAGGGAGGCATTAAAACATCAAGAACAAGATCCGTTTGGTGATGGATTAGGCAAGCGGAGTTTGTTACCGAACATCAACCAAACAGTTACCAATATAAAGAATCGGTTAGATAGTGCCTTATCAAATGATGAAGACTCTCAAAAATATTTATTTGAAGACACAAAAAGTACTTCATGTTCTATTCTCCAACAGTTAGCTAAATATTTATATTCATATGAAGATATTGCAAGCCACGTTCCTAAAAGTTTAGAGTACCAATTAATGTCAACATGGAAAGAACTGACTAATGATGTTGTTTATGTGCCGAGAGAATGGCAAACGGTGGAAATAAAAGAACAATATTATAATTCCCTTCGTGAAACTCACAGTGATGAAGAGGAGGAGGAAGGAATCGGTAGAACATCAGGTTTAGATAGGTCATCTGGTCAATCAAAACAGAAAGTGAAAAAATCACAGAATAGATCAATTATACCAGAAATAACTGAGGAGGATGGCAAAGGAGACAGTAAACTTAATTTACCTCGACGTACTGATAGTCGAATGTCATCAATGTCAGTAGCTCGTAACAAACTTGATATCCGGACAGCTAGAGTATCCAGGGATCATAGAGGGTCAAGTAAGTTACTACGGGAGATTGTAGTGCATTTTGTTATTATCTATATAATATTATTCCTTTGTGCTTGTAAACAATCATTTTTCTTTACCATTTAATTTTAAAAAAAGAAATGAAACATCCCTTTTATTTTCTGACATTTAGTAGAGATTGTTTAGTATATACTGGTATATCCTTATTTTACAAAACCATATCTCTGAAATTATAATTATTAGATATAGAGAAGCATGACCTAATTTTTTCTGCCATATCCGGTTAAGATATTATATAAGATAAAGCCTTTTATGGAGATGTCTTCTACCAGTAAAAGTGTAAATATAATTCATAGTCAGCTGGACATGCCTACATCCACCCCTTGTAAGACTATAAGAAATGAGGACATTGTTACTGTAAATGCTACATTTATTCTATTATCTGAATAAAACAAAATCATTTATGTTCCTCTGTCCTGTTCTTTAAAAGAGTTACATATAAATGTGTACAATGACACATGATGGGTCTGTTTGATTTTAGATTTTTTCACCTTGACATTCAGTAGTTACTGCCCTCTAATTGAGGAAGAGGAAAACATTGAAATCATCTGTGTCTTTAATACTAATACAAATGTATAAACATGTTTTATTTCTGTAAACTACAAGATTGACAACTTGTAAGACATGCCTTTCATTTGCATAAACACAAACAAATTAGGCAGAAAATTTGAAGTAGATAATAAATGACAAGGTCAGTACTAACATTTTGTATATTTCATATAATTATATATCCATGTTACGTACATGTAATTGCACAAACAATATTTAGTTTAGATCTATGTGTGCCTATATATTATAAATATTTTCATATATTTATATAATCTATTTTCACATCTATACAGTATAATGAGTATATTGATAATATTCTCTGCATGGGATGGTTTCCTGGAAAGTTTTGTTTAAAACATTTAGCAATCAAACTTAGTTACATGTCATATGTCTCTAACTCGGGGAAGTTTTTTGCTTGGATAATTCAATGTTAACTTATTTAACACCAGAACACTTATGTATATTTTACTATGTTAAAGGAGTACCATAGTATTTAATTCCTTGAACCCTTGGCATTACCATATACTTGACTGTATATAAAATCTTATAAATTTTTATCATAAAATGTTTTAAATAATGTAAGATTTTATCAACAATTATTTACTTTATTTAGAGCATATAAATTATATATTTTTTTTTAATTTCATTATTCCAAAATATTTGTACAACAACAACCAAAATAATTCCAGATATGGTGATTAAACCTCAGTATTTAATACTAAATTTTTAAAACTTTTATATTATCTCCTGTCATAGTCAGGTTGAAGGAATTCGATCAAATGCTAAAACGTTTAAATGATTGAGATATTGGAGAAATTTAATTGAATTTCTCTATTATTTTCTAGTTGCCTGGTTAACAATTGTCAACATAAAGTACCTAGATTAAAACAGAGCTATTATTAGTAAAACATAATTTTAGATTTGCTACATGTAAACACTCAAATACTATTAGTAGAATTCAGTGTGAATTGCTTGTACTGATAAGGTCTTATCAGAATGCAAAACAACTTTATAACTTCGTTGAATGAATTTGTTTGCGGTACTACTTGAGAAATCCTGTCCTAAAGAGTTGTTAAGTATTAAATGGAACTGAAATCAATAATTAAACCATACTTGTCAACAGAGAGTTTTACTTAATTCTTTAATTGAAATTCTTTTGTTGGCTTTTACATACAATTGTGTTTTAAATTGTATAATTTAAGACGGAAATGGTTTTAAATGCAATATCCTTCCCTATAGATTTGTTAATTTGTTTAGGTCGATTGATTAAATGGTAGTAATTTACACCTTACTATTCTGCTTCCAAATTAGGTTTAAATGCTTTTTATACCTCTCCAGGGTTTTAGTGAATTTTAAAGTGCTGTTAAAACTTTAATTGTTAATTTTTCTATACCCATAACTGCAAATCTTAGGCTAACAACTCGTACAAGCCTATCACCAATACGGTGTGGGTTCGTGCCTGGCTTTGTAAACTACAAAAAAGGGTGAACTCGACTTGCAGCCGCAAGTGATAAAGTTTACCAGTTGCTTGTCCATGGTTGGTGGTTCTCTCCGGGTACTCTGGCTTCTTCGACCACTAAAACTGGTCGCCATTATATAGCTGAAATATTGCTGAAAGAAGCATTAAACACAATAAATCAAATCAAATCAATTATTTAACTTTATTAAAAAAAAAATGCACACCTACCTACAATTCCTTGGTTGGGGTGCACATTGTTTTTAGTAGTTATATATATAATATGTCTTAAATGATATAGGGGTGCATATTTTTTTTTAATAAAGTTATATGTCTTTAAAATGATATAGAGATGCATATTGTTTTTATAAAATAAGATATATATGTCTTAAAGACAAGTCCCTGTGAGTGTTACATGTACCTGCATATAAGGTATATTTTAAGTGATGAAAACATGTAAATGAATGAACAATGCTGAACAAAAATGAATTTTTGTTTACTCTGGATTTTTTTTATAATTTCCTAAATCTAAATAATAATTTATGAAAATTTGGAATATCTCTCTGTTTCTAGAATATGAACAATCATAACGATGACTTTCTTATAAAGTGATTTGTAATATGTAGATATTTTTACTTCAGACATGAACCTCTGTGTGTACTTCTAACTTGTTTGAGTTTAAATTTTGAAAAAAAAACCCTGATACTTTTTAAGCTTCCTATTTGATTTTAGGATATTATTTACTATTCAATTACATGTACGGTAAGATCTTGTCTGTCATTTGTAACTTACACGATAAATCGATAAGTATTCATGTGTTCTGAAGCACTACTTGTTTTTCGTGATAAGATTTTAATTTGATTTGAGGATCAATGCAAATAGTAAATCAATGTTTATCATGTCAACAAGTTATTACCTTTTTTAACAGTATGCTTGTGCCACATGTTTGCACTTTACATAGAATTAAATAAGATTTCAGAAGCTGATTGTTGAATTGATTTAGTGATTTATTAGACAAATATAATGTTATATTGATCTTGATTTTTCATGGTTGAAAGGATTTGTGTAAAGGGTACACTGTAATATATAATAGAAGGTCTGTTAATTTAGTTGTAGGACTTGATACAATGAACAAAGATTCAGATCAATTCAGATTATCTCCCTTTACAAAAAAATGTAAAAAGATAACTTTTTTTATTGCTTGCCATTTATTACATGTATTAGTATTAAGTACAACCTTTATGATTATAAGAATTAAATACTCACTTTAAATATATGTCATAAAGCTGTTCAATATTACAATGGCATAGCAAACTATTTTTAGCTCATCTTGCCAAAGGCAATGTGAGCTTTTGCCATCACTTGGCGTCCGTCGTCCGTTAACTTTTCACATTTTAATCTTCTCCTCTGAAACTTCTCAGCCAAATGAACTGAAATTTGGTAGGAAGCATCAATGGAAGGTCCTCTCTAAAGATTGCTCATTTTGTCCCAATCTATTAACAAACATGGCCGCCACAGGCAATTCTTGTTTCTGATTGGCCGATTTTTAAAAATCTTCTCCGAAGAAACCGCTTGGTCAAATGAACCGAAAGTTGGTAGGAAGCATCTATGGAAGGTCCTCTATAAAGATTGCTAATTTCATCCCGATTGGTTAACAAACATGGCCGCCAGAGGCAATTCTTGTTTCTGATTGGCCGATTTTTAAAAATCTTCTCCTCCGAAACCGCTTGGCCAAATGAACCGAAACTTGGTAGGAAGCATCTATGGATGGTCCTCTATAAAGATTGCTAATTTCATCCCGATCCGTTAACAAACATGACTGCCTCAGGCCATTCTTGTTTCTGATTGGTTCATTTCTAAACAAAATCTTCTCCATTGTAGTAAACTGTTAAAAGGAAGATAACTCTTGCATTAAACTGTTAAAAGAAAGATAACTTGCCATAATCTCCCTTAGACATTAACTAATGCTGATATAGTATAACATGTTTATACTATACAACTGTACATTACATGTAGGTATTCACATTTTAATATTCTTTTTAGCTCACCGTGCCAAAGGCAATGTGGGCTTTTAGGATCACATGGCGTCCATCGTTTGTTGTCTGTCATCTGTTAACATTTCACATTTTAATATTTGCCTCTGAAACCCATCAGCCAAATGAACTGAAACTTAGTAGGAAGCATCTAATAGATGATCTATAGAAGGTCCTCTCTAAAGAGTGCACATTTTGTTATGATCCATTACCAAACATGGCCCTCCAGAGGCAATTCTTGTTTCTGATTGTCCTCGATGAAGATTGCTCATTTCGTCTCGATCGGTTAACAAACATGGCCACCACAGGCAATTCTTGTTTCTGATTGGTCGATATCTAAAAAATCTTCTCCTCTGAAACTGCCTAGCCAAATGAACCGAAACTTGGTAGGAAGCATCTACATGTATGGAAGGTTGTGTATTTAAGTTTCCTCAAAGCAGAATGAAAGGTGAGCGACACAAGCTCAGCCCACTGAGCCTCTAGTTTCTATTTTTACAGCCAAATTGTACTCATTAAAACATCAAATACTAGAAAATTTGAACATTGTTAGTGTATGACTGTATATACACATTTGAAAATAATTGGTGCTAGTTTGTAATACAGTCCACATCGGTTTCATTCCTCTATAAGTTAAAAATAATATTATATTTTATTTTATTCTGTCTGTTTTTGAATCCTTTATTTGCATGTAGATATGTTGAGATGTAAGTTTTGACTTTCATTGAATGTTGCTTTTGAAGTTTGATAAATTTTGGTATTCTGCAAGTCATCAAATTCAGATTTCATCATCATTGTGTGATATAATAACAGAAAGTTTAGCTTAGATTACCTCAGAAATTAGCTGTCAATTTTGTTTATTTTACACAGGATTTTCTTCTAACGCAAGTACCAATCAAGCAATGCGTAAATCTCATAGAAAGGGTGAATATGTTTAGAAAACTGCATTGGTTACTGCAATATTGCACATGCTGCATGTGACTTGCACTAAAAGGTCAATCATTCATTTTTAAGGCTATGTGGAGGGACAATTTAAGTGTTTTCTTTTGTGTGCATCTCATGAATGATTTATATAGAAAAGTTGTTTTTATGGTTAAGTTGTCTAAGATTTTATGGAATCAAGGAGAGTTAGGTTAATGGCACTGCTTTTTTTTGTGCAAAATACTGATAATTATTTTTCAGATATTATAAGTCAGATGTTAAGAAGGATGGAGGTTATAGCTTGAACTACATGTATGTTATAGTAGGGAATTTTACCTACTATATATGACTATGCCCATTTCACTATGCACTGTTTAGTTGTTGGTGATTTTTTGTGCATGTCTTTCAATGTAAAATGTTTTGTTTCAGTTAATAATTAAATTATGGGAAAGAAGAAATAATTGCTAATTTTAGATTGAAAGACTATCATTACATATTGGTTTTCTTTAATAAAACCATAATTTTTGTAACTTTCAACCCTAGTGTAAATACACTACATGTACCTTGGGTAGTGTTAGCTTTGAAAAGGGACTTTTTTTTGTATCATGTCAGTTTGAAATTTTCTTGCTTTAGCTTAGAATCATAAAGTGTTAGTTTGGAACAGGAACTTTTTTAGCCTTATCATACATACATGTATGTCAGTTTGAAATTTTCTTGCTTAGAATCATAAAGCTTCATGGTAAATAATTTAACATGAATTTTATTCATAATAATTGGAACATCTATACTGAAGCTTTGATAACATGTTTGTGTGTGACTTTTAAACATGTAAAAATGGTAATTTGATATTTCATGATTTTATCTATAATTTTACATGGAGACTGATTGAAATGATTAGAATGGGGTAAAAAAAAACTCCTCGCCAGACAAATATAATGTTACACATCAGTATACAAGTAACTGTTTATATTATGAGAATTACTTGTATGTTGTATACTGATATTGAATACCTCAGCTGAAGTCTATTATACAGGCTTTGGAAATGATTATACATAAAAATAGTTACATTTAAATCCTTACAAAGCTATTTCCATTATTTAGTTATTTTTGTTTTGTACATTTAAATCCTTACAAAGCTATTTCCATTATTTAGTTATTTTTGTTTTGATAGAAAGTATTATTATTATAAATGTAGATAAACATAGATATTTATGATGCATGATTAGATTTATATATAGTGCTATAGTCTTGAATGGTACGCATGTGCATTCATAATTTACATGTACCATAGATGTATTTTATTTTCATGGAACCAATTTCATCAATTCCACCAATTTCAATAATTTTACCAATTTCTAAATTATGACTGCAATGAACCTATACATACACATTTATATATTTATAAGTTATATTGAGATGAGCAACAGTTTCTGTTTGGAAATTTACTTGTGATATTCATGAAAGTTGGTTCTCCATGAAAATAAGATACTTCACTTGATCACCTGCATGAATATTTACATATAAATGCTTTATAATTATTATAGTATTTTTTTCTTAACCTCTTCACTTACAGTAGCTGGTATACGCTCACCCAATGTGAGGAAGGGAATGCATGACGATGCTTTTTCCAATATAGGAGAAACACCATCTGATCCACGATGTGAGTTGTCAAACTGTTTTCTTATTTCTGGTTAAATAAATTTATGCCCAAATTTTTGGTATTGTAGAGTAAGTTCTGGTATATTTGGATGGTCTTGTCACCTTTAAAACTCCTGTTTGTACTTTTGTACTTTGTACTTTAATTAGAAATACATAATGGATTATCTCCCTTTACAAGATTATTAGAATAAAGGGAGATAAATCTTTCAAACATAGATGAGGTACCAATGTATCCTATTCTTTCAATTGTAAACCAAATACAGAAATTTATTGAATATTTCTTAGTGATATGTGAAAAAATATTTGCATAAAGATATATTCACTTTTTTAAAATTTTTATTAGAAAGGCTTGCCAAAATGTATAATATTTAGAGGGTTTGGGGTTTTAATGCCACTTTTAGATAATTATTTCCTACAGATATATAAAAACAACATAATGTCTGTATTCCATTGCTGTCTGTACTCAGAACTTACTCTACTTATGTCATTTAATTTAATTCAGCTTAAGTTTAATGAATGACATCAGTTGGTGATACATATATTTTGTTTTATATTATTTTATTCTAATAATCTTTAATATTACCAGTATATAAATATACTACTAACTATAACTAACATTGATATCAACCTTAGATTTCTTCAAAACTAATCTTCCTTAATTGTAGTATTTTTGTTTATATCATTTTACACACAGGTGAGATGATGATTAATTATCACAAACGTAATGATAAAAAAAACCTGAACGATATAAATTACATGTATATATATTAAATTTACAAAACACTTACAAACTCAAACTTGCACAAGATAATAAAGTTTGATCTTATATATTAGAAATATGTTAAAAAGAATAACCCCAGATTGAACCTGGGATACAGAGATAGGACTTGGTTTCTCCACTGCAGGGTAAAACCCTTCTGCAAGGGCGTGGCCTACTAGTTTTTTGGGAAAAATCAAATACACAACTCGCCCTACGGAAGAGGTTTAAATGAGAATGAGTGTCCTTTCTATACCCGTTGAAAGACAACTTGTAGCAGCTCCCAATGAACCAGCAGTTTGTTATGCAATAAAGACATCTGTCCATAGGCCCATACCAGGCCATCTTATGTTTACACACATGGTTTAAGTTTGTAAACTACAGTCAAACCTGTCTTAAATGACCTTCCAAGGGAACATTGAAATACTGTCAGATAAGACACATAATAATAGAAAATAGGAATCATAGAACAGAAAGGACAGAGTAGAAAAATGTTAGAGAAAACCAAATGGGCAATCAAGAATGGACAGTCCAGAAACAGTTCAACCACCGGAAACATTGGGCTCACAAGACACAGGACGAAGACAAACAAAACAGAAAAAAAACCTTAAACACAACACAGAAAACTAAAAAATATGAGCAACACGTACCCTACCAAACAACCATTTGTGAACCCTGGTGCTCGAAAGGGGTAAGCAGTTCCTGATTTTTATAAGACACATGCCATGTTACTCATGTGGTCAAAATATTGTCTGTGATAGAGGAAAGAAAAAAATCTACATAAAAGGGAAAAGATCTAAAGCCATTTGAAATATGGATATTTCGTAACGGTCAGCAAGTTCATGAGATGCATCAAAGAAAACCAACTTTTATTTCACAAATACATAACAAGGATGCTGATTCTACACTTACATAATGATTTTGGAAAAGCAATGTTCAGACAATTTTGTTTCACATATTTTGAATAGTTTTTCGTTCTGTAACCACTTAATGACTTATCCCAGTTTTGATTGGATGATTTTAATACAAGTATTTATGACTTGCACCCGTTTCTAGACAACACTCACCGTATTTCATACAGTTGAATTATTGATAGCTGTAGCTATGCACACAATCTTAAGAAGTAATAAAATATATCATCATCCCTAATCCACACTGGACCATTCCTTTCTTGAAAATAAGCATAAATTTTCAAAGATGAGGGTGGTTGTTCTTGCTCAGAATTACCAATACAATACCTTTATCAAACATACCAGTAATGTGTTTTTTTAGCTCACCTGGCCATAGGCCAAGTGAGCTTTTGTCATGGGTAAGCGTCCGTCCGTCCGTCCATTAGCTTTTCACATTTAAATCTTCTTCTCTGAAACCGCTGAACAGAAATCAGCCAAACTTGCCAGAAATGTTCACTGGATGGTCCTCTACCAGATTTGTGTTTTTGGTGCTGATTTGAAATCCAATATGGCTGCCAGGGTCCATAATGTGTTCTCATTGGCTGAAATTTTAAAAATCTTCTTGTCAGAAACCACTAAGTCAATTGAATTGTGACTTTGCAGGAATGATCATTGGGTGGTCCTGTACTAAATTTGTGAATCGTTTGCCGATCGGAAATTCAAGATGGCCGCCATGACTCGACTTAGTTTAACATTGGACCCTATGGGAATTTCACATTTTCATCTTTTTTTCTGAAACCACAAAACAGATTTGAACCAAACTTGGCAGAAATGTTCATTGGATGGTCATATACAAGATTTTTGTTTTTGGCGCTGATTGGAAATCCAACATGGCTGCCAGGGCCCATAATGTGTTCTGATTGGTCGAAATTTTAAAAATCTTCTTGTTAGAAACCACTAAGCCAATTGAATTGTGACTTTGCAGGAATGATCATTGGGTGGTCCTGTACTAAACTTGTGAATCGTTTGCCGATCGGAAATTCAAGATGGCCACCATGACTCGACTTAGTTTAACATTGGACCCTATGGGAATTTCACATTTTCATCTTTTTTTCTGAAACCACAAAACAGATTTGAACCAAACTTGGCAGAAATGTTCATTGGATGGTCATATACAAGATTTTTGTTTTTGGCGCTGATTGGAAATCCAACATGGCTGCCAGGGCCCATAATGTGTTCTGATTGGTCGAAATTTTAAAAATCTTCTTGTTAGAAACCACTAAGCCAATTGAATTGTGACTTTGCAGGAATGATCATTGGGTGGTCCTGTACTAAACTTGTGAATCGTTTGCCGATCGGAAATTCAAGATGGCCACCATGACTCGACTTAGTTTAACATTGGACCCTATGGGAATTTCACATTTTCATCTTTTTTTCTGAAACCACAAAACAGATTTGAATCAAACTTGGCAGAAATGTTCATTGGATGGTCATATACAAGATTTTTGTTTTTGGCGCTGATCGGAAATCCAACATGGCTGCCAGGGCCCATAATGTGTTCTGATTGGTCGAAATTTAAAAAATCTTCTTGTTAGAAACCACTAAGCCAATTGAATTGTGACTTTGCAGGAATGATCATTGGGTGGTCCTGTACTAAACTTGTGAATCGTTTGCCGATCGGAAATTCAAGATGGCCGCCATGACTCGACTTAGTTTAACATTGGACCCTATGGGAATTTCACATTTTCATCTTTTTTTCTGAAACCACAAAACAGATTTGAATCAAACTTGGCAGAAATGTTCATTGGATGGTCATATACAAGATTTTTGTTTTTGGTGCTGATCGGAAATCCAACATGGCTGCCAGGGCCCATAATGTGTTCTGATTGGTCGAAATTTAAAAAATCTTCTTGTTAGAAACCACTAAGCCAATTGAATTGTGACTTTGCAGGAATGATCATTGGGTGGTCCTGTACTAAACTTGTGAATCGTTTGCCAATCGGAAATTCAAGATGGCCGCCATGACTCGACTTAGTTTAACATTGAACCCTATGGGAATTTCACATTTTCATCTTTTTTTCCTGAAACCACAAAACAGATTTGAACCAAACTTGGCAGAAATGTTCATTGGATGGTCATATACAAGATTTATGTTTTTGGTGCTGATCGGAAATCCAACATGGCTGCAAGGGCCTATAATGTGTTCTGATTGGTCGAAATTTAAAAAATCTTCTTGTTAGAAACCACTAAGCCAATTGAATTGTGGCTTTGCAGGAATGATCATTGGGTGGTCCTGTACTAAACTTGTGAATCGTTTGCTGATCAGAAATTCAAGATGGCCACCATGACTCGACTTAATTTTAACATAGGACCCTATGGAAAAAATGTTTAAAAGTCTTCTCCTCTGAAACCAGTAAGTCAGTTTAAAGCAAACATGGGATGAATGGTCCTTAGGTGGTCAACTTTCAAAATTATGTCCTGTGACCCCGACCTCCATCCAAGATGGCAACCATCAGCGAACATAGTTTTAACATAGGACCCTATGGGAAATATATTTAAAAATCTTCTTCTCTGAAACCAGTAAGCCAATTTAAAGCAAACATGGCATGGATGATCCTTAAGTGGTCAATTTTCAAAATTGTGTCCAGTGACCCTGACCTCCATCCAAGATGGCCACCTTCAGCAGACATACTGTAGTTTTAACATAGGACCCTATGGGAAAAAATGTTTTAAAATCTTCTCCTCTGAAACTAGTAAACCAATATAGCAAACATGTCATCGATGGTCCTTAGGTGGTCAACTTCCAAAATTGTGTTCAGTGATCCCGATCTCGGTTCAAAATGGCCACCGTCAGCAGACATAGTTTTAACATAGGACCCTATGGGAAAATTGTTTAAAAGTCTTCTCTTCTGAAACCAGTCAGCCAATTTAAAGCAAACATGGCATGGATGGTCCTTGGGTAGTATACTTTCAAAATTGTGTCCGGTGACCACGACCTCCATCCAAGATGGCTGCCATGAACAGACATAGTTTTAACATAGAACCCTATGGCAGTATGGGATTTGAATAGTAACTTAGATGTATTCAGCATGCAGACATTCTTATGAGGACTTATTTATGTCAGGTGAGCGATACAGGCTCACCTGAGCCTCTAGTATTTACATTTCTTTTTGATTTTGATGTTGTAGAGAATACTACTTTAGTACTAATTTCTACATAAAATATCTTACTTTTATTGTACAACAAACTTTTCTTCTTTTTTCAGCTACTGCTGTTGTAACAATAAGTTTTTCACTTAAGGATAAAAAAGGTCTGTATCAATTGTATGTAACAGAAATATTTTAAAAAAACTTGCAAACGCCATTGTTTAAAAAATAGATTACCATGATTTATATTTATTTTGAGCTCATATCAATAGATAGTGAGATATTGATTGACATTTGAATTCATGGTTCTGATACTTCTTCATAAATTCTCTTATTACTAATGAATTTCATGGTGCACTAAATTTCGTAGTTTGATTTGAAAATTGTTATTCAATGAATAAAAATGAATTCATATTGCGTCACAGATTCCAGTAAATCATTGCATGAAATAATTAAAATCCTTATATATACTATTATACCAAGAACGATAACAATGAAATTTTACACTGCTCATTCCAAAGTCTTTTATCTCTACTAATACAGAGCAGAGCACACAATTACTCATAAACTGTAAAAGTTTGAGAAAAGTAAAGCTTCCTTGCCTTCACTTGAATCTAGAATGTATATGTCAGCTCTTTGAAACAAAATATTTAGCTGATGGTTTAAGTTGTCAGTCCAAAAAAGGACAATATTTTCTCTTCAAAAGATGATTTTGTCTTTTACACGATGAATCAATACGGTTGTTTCGAATTATGTCAATTCCGATCATGTTCCGTCTTTTTCATGTCTTGACGTCTTAAATGTTTGGCAGACTACTTCCGGTGTTTACGCTATTACTGTGACAATGTCAACATATCATAGTCGTAGATGCGGTAGATTATAAGTAATTGCCAAGAAACTGCTGAGTAAATACTGGTGTTCGGTACCCCCACTGTCTTGTCTGATAAATGAAATATATCAAGACAGATCGTTTTCCTTTCATGATGCTGACAGCAGTAAAGAAATAAAAACAAATTTAATTTTAAAGAAGTAATTGTCTGTGCATTGAAGTCTTTGATACAAATAAAATAATTTAATTGGTATCTGTTTTTTACAGAAAATGTAAAAAAAAAAATTCTTTAAGTTGAGTAACGTTAAAATGCCAACTGTCGATTGGAGTTTTCGTTGTGTACATTGACACCGGAAGTCCAGTGTCTAACATTCCATCAAAATCACGTGGTTTGGCAGACGGAAATATACAATTTTGGCGGAATGGAAATGATTCGAAACAAGCGTATTAGAACGTCATTACTCGCTTTATCAACCCTCCTTGAAAGTCTGTTAGAGTACAAATTTAGCATGTACAGCAGTAGTTATTGATGTCAGACAGATTTTTCTCCTCTGTAAACAGATTCTTTTTACCCCACCCACATTTCGATATATTAACCATTGAGATTATCGTGGTCAATTCTGGAATTGTTAAAGTTGACGGACATTCTGCAAGTAAGTGCCAAGCTTTATCATGTACACCTTAGTGGTGATGAGGCACTGATTACATAGGTAGATAGTTGTTTTGGATTTATTAAGTCTTTTCATTGCTGACTTTTTGTATGTTATTTAGGAGTAATGATGGACAATAATATTGAGGAAGTTGATAAGAAGAAATTAATAGAAGAATATGAAACCTTTAGAGAACTTATAAAAATAATGTAAGTCATTAATATTCAAAAAATTGGGAAAATATGGAATAATTTATAACAACACTACAATAATGTGAATGAATTATGTATTTCATGAGGTTTTTTCTTAAAGCTACAGTATGATAGTTGTACTGGTATATTAGCTGTACTATGCTTAAGAGGGGTATGGATGGCCTAGCGGTAAAGGTCATTGACTTCTGACCTCAAGCTGTACACCATTGACATGAGTTCACACTCTGCCACCAAGTCAAGTTTTAAGGCCTCCAGACACCTACCAGGGATTTCACCTGTCAGTTTGTTAGTCATAACTGTCCAGGCCTACCTTCCCCCTTTAAATCTGGTAGTAACAATATTGCTGAACAATTGCTGCATGTAATGATTAACACAAATATATCAGTAATCCAAACCCACTTCACTTATGAAATGTATTGTTTACCACCTCTTTATGTAATAGATACCTGGCTTTAAAATTCATATTAACCCAGGATAAAAATGATATCATCAATAAATTCCTGTATTCTGAAGAATTTAAAGCCCAAATATAAAGTATAGTGGCATGTCTTAAGAGACACCTTTTCTCTTCACATATTTTTTACATGCTAGAATAGGAGATGCTTTTCACAGACCACAGGTTTCTGATATATGAATGTCAGTTACAGCTTCTGACTATTAATTGAATTTCTTTTTTTATATTCGTGGTAAATGAACTAACAAGAAATATCAATTTCCTTCCATCCCTTGATTTTTAGTTCAAACAGATTGCCATTTGAAACTTGGTGATTTTAAAGGGGTTTCCATGTTTTTAACATTTTATAGACTATTCTGTGTATCTTGTATAGATAATAATGGCAACAATGATTGAAAAGTAAACAGAAAAAAATGTCATTGTTAATGATGTTTTAAGTTGTTAGATTTTTACATTAGATATGATCTACAAGCATTTTTATTTTACAGAAACAAATCCTCAAGCACAAGTGCTTACAGTACATCAAGACAAATTTCCTCCATTTTGATTTTGAAACAGTTTTACTAGTCAAGTAAACAAGATTGTTTTTCATTGTCATTGAATATATTAATAAGTTTTGTACAATCAAAGATTGTATAATCTGCCTTGTTCAAAGTAAAATGTAAATAAAAGAAATGTCATTCAAAACTGCCTTCCGAGTTTGTTTTTTCATTGGTGCTAATTATTTCATTCATTGTTTTGTTTTATTAGTAAACAACAACAGCAAGATGACCTTGATGAAGGAAAGGATAAACCAGTTGTAGTTCGTTACTATGGTGATGCCAAGAAGGAAGCCATCAATAAGTACAGAAAATCACCAGTAAAAATAGAAAGTCCTGTTGGAAAATGTGGCAAAATACGGATTCCCATCATTGGAGATGACAGAAATGAGGGGAAGCAACTCATGCAGGCTACAATTCATGATGGAACAAGTTTTGTCTAGTATCCTTTATTTTATATATCAAATGATATTTAGAGAAAATACCCAATTTATATATACATATTTAATAATATTAAATCTTGCTAATAGATTTTCAAAGCCATTTCTTTAAAAAAAACAAAAAAAACAGTCTAAACAGGATATTACTGGTGATATAAAAATAGGAGTCAAATTTGAAATATAAAAAGATATGCAATGTACTTTGAGTGAGTGAGTGATTGTTGTTTAATGCCAAGCCAGCTATTTTCAGCTTAATCATGGCGAGAACAAGTTACATTTTAATGAAATGTTGGTGATATCTGTCTTGTAGTTAAATTGGATTTTTATAGTGCTACTAGCTCACTGAAAAAACAGTCTACAGGTAAACATGTAGATCCACCCGGAAACATTATTCTCATTGATTCTGAGCCAACCAGTCTTTGCTGTTATCCCTTAATGCCGCTTGCTAACCAGAGAAACATCAAATTCCAGTTTTATAGTGTTTTGTTTTAACTGACCTTGGTTCAAACATACAATCTTCTTAGAAACCACATACTAATGGAAAATGCTCAATTATGCCAGCATTTCTTTCATGTTGATAATTGAACGTCCAAAACAGCTACCACCATGAATATACATGTAGTTAAACTTTTAATATTTTGAAATCTTTTACTTGGAAACCACCAATGTTTTTCTTATTTAACTGTACATGTCTGATTATTTGATAATTTTTTTTTATCAATTCTGTAAATGGAAATCACACTGGAACATAATTTAACATGCAAGTCTAAGGAAAATATGTAGATATCTTCTTTCTAGAATTACCCCACAATATAGCTGAAATATTGCTAAAGTTAGACATCAATCAATCAATCTTTCTAGAATCTACTTCAACTGTACCTTAGGTGATCCTCTAGTTCTGTTTTCATATTGGTTGGAAATCTAAGATGACCTCTATTTAACAGGTTAGCCTCAATGTGGATGTTTTTTTAATTTGTTTGTTTTTACACAAGTGAGCAATGCATGGTCTGGAGAGTCTCCGTTGTCAGCTATATTTAAATCAAAATGTTTAATTTTAAAATCAGCAGTTAAGCAATTAATATATCAATGAGTTTAAATTTAATAGATTCATTGTATACAAGATTGTTTTTTCTTAACCTTTATTCAGTTACCCGTCGGGGAGACCAGCTATAATGTTCACTTACGCAGGTTATGGTCGTCCAGGATATTACATGATAGCCTACGACGAGGGTGCCAATCCTAGAATGCTAGCTTGTTTCACACCTGGTGGAAAGGGTGTTTGTTTTAGTAACACAGGAAAAATAATTAGGTATATATTCTTTTTTTTTTTTTACCTTGAGATGAAGAACAGCAATAAACAGTATTCATTTTCTTAATTTGTGTAAAATAGGATTGTTCGGTCATGTTCATTTACACCTATATACATTCTAGTAACTACAGATTCTGTATTTTTTGTTTATTTTAAACGGAATATAGGAAGATCTTGGCCTGGTATGTTTGAATACATTGAATTTACAAAACTTATTATCAATTTCAAGAATTCAACTTCTGACCTAATTTTTTAGCTCACCTTGCCAAAGGCAACGTGAGCTTTTGCCATCACTTGGCATCCGTCGTCCGTCATCTGTCGTTCTTTAACTTTTCACATTTTAATCTTCTCCTCTGAAACCCCTCAGCCAAATGAACTGAAACTTTGTAGGAAGCATCTATAGAAGGTCCTCTCTAAAGATTGTACATTTTGTCCCGATCCATTAACAAACATGGCCACCACAGGCAATTCTTGTTTCTGATTGGCCGATTTTTAAAAATCTTCTCCTCTGAAACCGCTTGGCCAAATGAACCGAAACTCGGTAGGAAGCATCAATGGAATGTCCTCTATAAAGAATGCTCATTTTGTCCCGATCGGTTAACAAACATGGCTACCACCGAAACTAGGTAGGAAGCATCTATGGAATGTCCTCTTTAAAGATTGCTCATTTTGTTCCAATTGGTTAGCAAACATGGCCACCACAGGCAATTCTTGTTTCTGATTGGTTGATTTTAAAAAAAATCTTCTTCTCTGTTAAAAGAAAGATAACTCTTGCCTAAACTGTTAAAAGAAAGATAACTCTTGCCATTATCTCCCTTAGAAATTTAATATTCTTTTTAGCAAACCTTGCCAAAAACAATATGAGCTTTTGTCATCACTTGGTGTCCGTCATCTGTCATCAGTTTACTTTTCACATTTTAATCTTCTCCTCTGAAAATCCTCAGCCAAATGAACTGAAACTTGGTAGGAAGCATCTATGGAAGATCCTCTCTAAAGAGTGCACATTTTGTTATGATCCTTTACCAAACATGGCCGCCACAGGCAATTCTTGTTTCTGATTGGCCGATTTTTTTAAATCTTCTAATGCTGATATAGTGTAACATGTTTATTCTATACATTACAAATAGGTATTCACATTTTGATATTCTTTTTAGCAAACCTTGCCAAAGGCAATATGAACTTTTGCCATCACTTGGTGTCTGTCGTCTGTCATCAGTTTACTTTTCACATTTTAATCTTCTCCTCTGAAAACCCTCGGCCAAATGAACTGAAACTTGGTAGGAATCATCTATGGAAGGTCCTCTCTAAAGAGTGCACATTTTGTTATGATCCATTACCAAACATGGCTGCCACAGGCAATTCTTGTTTCTGATTGGCCGATTTTTAAAAATCTTCTCCTCTGAAACCGCTTGGCCAAATGAACCGAAACTTGGTTGGGAGCATCTATGGAATGTCCTCTATGAAGATTGCTCATTTCGTCCCGATCGGTTAGCAAACATGGCTACCAACGAACTTGGTAGGAATTGTCTATGGAATGTCCTCTATGAAGATTGCTCATTTTGTCCCGATCGGTTAGCAAACATGGCCACCACATGCAATTCTTGTTTCTGATTGGTCGATATCTAAAAAATCTTCTCCTTTGAAACTGCTTAGCCATATGAACCGAAACTTGGTAGGAAGCATCTACATGTATGGAAGGTTGTGTATTAAGTTTCCTCAAAGCAGAATGAAAGGTTAGCGACATAGGCTCAGCACACTGAGCCTCTAGTTTAATTACTTATGCTTAGCATCCTTGTTCAGTTTTACCAATGATAAACATTGTCACAGACAAATATCCCCACGATTAATTTGCATATGGAAATAAGAAAACTTTTAATTGTATTTACAATTATAAAAGTAGATCATAGTATTAACTATTTCATACTAATACTTTGGAAGTTGCTAGTATATATTTATTAGAAAAATTTGAAATAAGCTCCCTTGTCTACTAAGAAAAAATGTTGACAACAAACTGATATTTGATTACATGTAATTAAAAAAATTTTTTTTTTTAATTATTTGTAGAATTTAATACATTTATTAATCTGAAATTTTCTTTTATTATTTAATCAGATTATTGAGGAAAATCTATGAAGGCTGATGTTTAAATTTTCCTAGTGGAATTACAAATTAAGAAGCTACAAGGAAAAAATGACATAACTTCTATTTGCCAAAATTCCAGGACCTTTTGATATAATCTATTAAAATTTCTAAATATTTTTTTAGATTTCTGGCAACAGCAAAGGGAGGTCACTGCACTGATGCTGAAGGCAATGTTATACAGAGATGGAAGTGGCCAATGGGAAATGTTAAACTGGCATCTCCAGTAGTAATACAGGTGAAATTAAATATTATAAGCTGATAAAAAAATGAAGGGTTTTGGGGATTATTTAAGGTAGGGGCTTTATGAACAGCAAATATGGTACATATATATATATAAACTGACATCTCCTGTAATAATAGGACCATCTTGGTCAGGATTTTATGGTAGTTAGATTTACAACTACCCATGCAATCAGTACCTATCACTACTAAAGATGTGAATTCGAATCCCACTCAGGCCGGGTATACTCGATACAACATTATATGATAAAGTTTGTCAGTGACTTGCGGCAGGTCAGTGGTTTTCTCAAGGTACTCCAGTTTCCTCCACCATTAAAACTGGCTGCCACGATATAACTGAAATATTGTTGAGTGGCGTTAAACACCATAACCCCCCAGTAATGATACAGGTGAAATTAACTACTATTATATATATATACGTCTGAAAATTAAACCAAACAGTGTTAGAATTAGATCTTTGAGCTGACAAATTTTTGTTCTTCCCTCGACGGGATTTGAACTCACACCATTTATACACTGCAGCACCAATCACTTAGCCTTATGTCCAGCGCCCTAGACCACTTGACCACATCTGCTATGACGTATATAAATATTTAGTATTAACCTAGTATCACAAGTAACTTTGAGATCCAGTGGGACAGATATATTATATGGTAGTCACCTGCTTAGATGTTTGTATATATATATATATACGTTTGAAAATTAAACCAAACAGTGTTAGAATTAGATTTTTGAGCTGTCAAATTTTTGATCTTCCCTCGACGGGATTTGAACTCACACCATTGATACACTGCAGCACCATTCGCTTAGCCTTACGTTCAGCGCCCTAGTCCACTCGACCACATCCACTCCCTATATATATATAAATGTCTAAAATGTAGCACAACAACATCAAAAAAAGATGTTAAAATATAACAAAAATAACTACAAGTCTACAAAAAGACTATAATTATAATCAAGTGGACGGATATTTCGCTTGACCAACAAGCTTCACCAGCATCTGTAATCTGACTTGAAAAATAGTCACGTGACCATCAGTTATCGTGACGTTAATCATAATCTTGAACTTTATACTTTATATTATTCAAATATATATGTACACTAATTTATAAACAATATGAAAAGAATGAGAAAATGTAATGATGAAATTTACCAACTAGCTAAGAACCAAAAGATTTAGGCCTTTTTGTTTATGCCCTCCGGATGTAATGTTTGTAACTCACGGATCCAAAAACTCTCTCTTTTATGTCTTTGATTCTCTTTCCAACTTGGATTGTGGTCAATGATATAAATTTTGGATCTGACAAAGTCATCCAATGAGTGCACCGGTGACACAATGTGAAAAAAATATTTATGTCGGACAAACTGGTGATAAGTTTTATCAATGAATGCTATTGAATTTTTCAAAAATAAGAACCCAGAAAGTGGAAGATCCTGTTGCAAAACATCTTTGTCAGAAAAACCATTGTGTTAAAAATTTCAAAGTCATAGGAATTGAGAAAACTGGAAACGGTGACAAAATTTACAGAGAAACTAAGGAATCACTTTGGATAAAAAATTTAAAACTTTTGAGCCGTTATGCCTAAACATAAAATTGGATCGACATTGACTTTTCATAAACAAATTTCTGCGAAATCAACGTCATAAACTCTTTTATCTCCATTGTAACGTCACGTTGTTTGTTTTTCATATATATGTAATAAACTTCCGCTGAGGAAGGCCACAACATTCGGAAATTAATCTAGAGTTTTTTGTGTAAATCATTTAGAGACTTTAAATAAATATATATATATATATTAATATCTCTATCATACTGGACAGTATTATAACCAGTATTTCTGATTTTGAGAGGCAGAATGATAATTTCTCTCAAAAGTAGCAATATGGTCTTTTTGACGCTATAATCAGTATAGCATTTCCTCTTAAAATAGATAAATGGCTATTTAAGTCCTCTACTGTCATCTTGGATATTAAGTACATTTATACAAAGCTTTATCATACCAATGTATGAATAGAGTATGAATACAAGTCCTGTTTGAAATTGTTATAGCCCTTGCATAGCAAATATACAGTTTGGGGGCAGGATCAGACTGCTGTTCAATTTATGAATTTTTATTGAAACAGTTGTGAAACATTTTGTAACAGTTACCACAAACATAAACACAAGGTTTTCATTCAAGTAATTTATCTAAACACCAATCAATCAATCAATCAATCAATCATGTGCTTTATACAGACCATCATTCAATCAGATTTGTCATTTTATAAAGTGTCCATATTATTATAGTGTTATATTTTCTTGATCTTGTTTTCCTCCAATTTAAACTTGTTTCAAGTGATTTTGAATCCAATGTTTTATAACTTTGTAGCTCAATAACCACTTGGTGTTCAGATGTTATAGTCAGACCAGTATGTATATAGTGTTTAACTGTCAGAAAGAAACAGCCAAATTCTCAATCTTACCTTATCCTGGAGCTGTGGAGAAGGAAGACAATGTAATTATATTTATTATAGTATCAGCTAAGAACAAAGAGGGACTGTCATGGTCGTGATCGTATGTTGATTGGATTTATAACTACCTATCCAATCAGTGCCTATCACTACTAATGTTATCAGTTTGAACCCTCTGCTCTGGCTGGATGTACTCGATACAACATTATGTGATAATGTTTGTCAGTGACTTGTGGCAGGTCAGTGGTTTTCTCTGGATACTCCGCCAATAAAACTGACCACCATGATATAACTGAAATATTGTTGAAAGTGGCGTTAAAACACCTCAACCCTACCCCTGTTAAACAAAGAAAGGATACAGTGTTGATTTAATTTACCCTTTATCTGTTTCTTTTTTTTTTTTAAACAGTATTTTTAGAAACATACATGATATTGTGATTCAAGTGTGGATTCACACTATTACTTGAAATCCGTCTCCATTGTAGTTCTTTATTTTCTTTTTGTGTGGGTGTATCTGCTAAGTTTGACATATTGTGTCTTTACAAACTTGCCACATTTCAAATAATTTCAAAACTTTGTTAGAAAGTTGAGTAACATAAGCAAAATAAAGTTAATAAAGTAATGTATTGTGAGAATAGTTATATTCAAGTTTAATTAAAGTATTTAAAGTAAAAAAAAAATATTTTTAGGAGCAACTTCTGACTGGTATTATGTTTACTTCAAGAGCAGCCAAAGAATTAATGAGAATTTTTGCACCTAAACCAAAAACAAAACAGAGAGGAAAGCAGAAAAAGGTAAGGCCATGTAAAATTAATTATCTGGTTTTCAGATACCGCCGTGTCTGCAAAAAATGTTCGCGCCTTTTAACTTGAATTGATCAAAGAGAGACAACTCCAATTTCACGTTGAAGGAATTCGGAACACTCTTGTGTTTTCCTCTGATTGTACGAAGTTGTTACTTCCGGTAATTCCGAATGGTAACAATCGATAAAATGGAACCAAAGTTGATTTCGGTGACCGTTTTTGACGGGATTTCATGTCATTTGACTACCCGTGGTTTATTGTGAAAATAACGGATGGAACTACTGTAAAGGATTTGTGCAACCTAAAGATTGGACCAATATGCATATAAATACAAATATTAAATCCCCTCATCATTTTTTGGAAAGTCAGTATCTGAGAACCAGATTATTAATTTTACATGGCTTAAGATAGTCTACATTATGAATAAATGTATTGTGTATTACACAATTAAGATATCGAAGGGTAAAAATTAAGATACAATTGAACTTTGTTGTGTCAACATGGAAGTGACCAATGATTTTACTTGAATTAATATGAAACAGGCACCGCCTGAAAAGCTCGTGAAACCGGTATCAATCGTGACTACTCCACAATTTCCGCTACACTAGGCGTAGCGAGAATGGCCGAGTAGTTACGATTGGACCGGATGCTCTGCTCTTCGATACCTTTCGTGTCTCTTTCGTAAGTTCTCAAGGGTTCTCGAAAAGCAGTTACCCGGATGTGTTGAAGCTTTTTCATAGGCATAGTGTATGGATGATAAGGATTTCTGTTTTAGTCAAAGTAAATGGTATTCTAGTCAAAGTAAATGGTATTCTAGTCAAAGTAAATGGTATTCGTCATTATTCCTTTATTGATTTAATTTTACCATGCTTCAGTCATAAATAGCTCGCTTCGCGAGCTTATTATAGTTGTACAGGAGAAATTAAGGTGAAATCTACTACAAACAGACCATGGTCCTGTATATATACATGAATCACTCAGGAATGATGTCCAGAATTTGTCCAGCAATATGTGCAAATCATAATATATTTGGAATTTTATCATGGCATTGTTTATATAGCCAATGAAGGATGCTATATTAGAATTAACAAATGAAATATGTTAAAAGTAATGTACAATCATTGACATTATATTAGTGTGACTTTTGTTTATTTTGTGATTATCTGAAATGTTTTCATACAATCTTTTTCTTAATTTTAATATCAGTATTATATACAGATATATCATGTTTGGGAGGGTATTTGTGAAGAACACTGGCTAAATAAATAATACCTTTTGTTTGTCGTTTTCAGGACCTAACATGATGTATCTGTTTAATTCTACCGAATGATGTTACATGAAACGCACAACTGATAACGTTTTACAAATTTTGTTACAGCGTCTCGGTGAAGGGTAAAAACAGCAAATACGATTGTTACATAAAACGCACAACTGATAACGTTTTACAAATTTTGTTACAAGCGTCTCGGTGAAGGGTAAAAATGGGAAATACGATTTTGCAAATACCATGAAAAAAAGTTAAATCTTATACAAATACACCTACATGAAGTAAAAATTCTGCAAATTCACGATGCAAGGCCTGAATTTGTAAAAAATATCACAGCTATTAACCAATCAGAATCCAGCATTCTTATATAAGGTGTAATTAACGTAAAAATTATATTGTAGGTTAAAGCTCATATTGCTGAAATACAAAAGTTATTAGAATTTCCTGATAAACTCCAATATGAACATGAATCTGAAAGAGACCTGGCAAGATTACAGAGAAAGGCAAAGTAAGTAGTCAGACGAGGAACTGTCATGTTTGTAATATATGTACAATGGACTGCCATGGCACAGGACATTTGTGTTTATGGGTTTTTAAGTACATCTGTACACCTATAGCAGGCCTCTACATTAACATTTTGTTTAACTTGGCCCTTCGGACAACTAAGTAAAAAAAGTACTTGTTCGACTCAATCTTTTAGTTGTCCAAAAAAATTAATAAAAATTACAAAAACTAGAGAATAATTATCAGCCATGTATAAAATGTTTTGGGTTATTGTCTCACAAACATTATCGCATTTTCTCATTATTAATACTAACAGAAATTATTATTATGACATCTTTAATCAACAAATTAATATAAACTTAGACACAAGTCATAAAGTCATTGGTTTCAAACGATGCCATCATGGTATGAGTGTCTAATCATCAATTTCAAATTTGGTTCTCGAATAGCAGGTCTATCTAAGCGGTAATCATATAATGTGGATCGAATCCGGATGCTTTGAACGTCGTTGTTCACCATCTATTGAATGCAGATTGTGTATCAAAATCAGCTACTGAATGTCCCTTAATGGAAATTAATATCAGACGCATTAACATTTCTGGTTGAATTGATCTCCGCCACTTATTGTATATCCATATTTTCTAAGATCAGGGGATATAGCAGGAGTGGATCCAAGGGGGGGGGTGCACCCGGCATGCGCCCCCCCCTAAAATTGGAAAAAAAGATTATTTTTTGGCGTAAAATCGTGATTTTTCACACGAAATACCCCCAAAAAATTTCGCGCCTCCCTCCGCTTGGCGCAATTTTTTTAAGTACCCCCCCCCCCATAACTTGAAATCCTGGATCTGCCCCTGTATAGACCCATACTGATGGACATTTTATTTACGTTTCCAGGGAATTATTGTTGTAGGGGAAGGAAACACTATAAACAAATTGATTTTTATTTCATTATAATTACTTAATGCCAGTTGTTGTTTAATCAAATCACTGAAAAGATACGGATCAAGTATATGTTCGGAATATCTCTTGGTTCACCGTAATAATTAGCGATGGTGTACTTCAATGGAAACCGATATTTTTAAACACATTAAAATCATTATTTATGAAGTTTATGTCTGTAAAAATGATGAAGCAACACATTTTTATCATAGAAAATAACCTTCAAAAGGTAGGACAGTCATTTTTTCACTTGTCCCGTCGGACAACCGTGATACAAGATCTACTTGTCCGACGTCAGTTTTCACTGGTACCGCCAATCGGACAAACGTTAATGTCGAGGCTTGCTATAGGCTATACTTCATTGTTTTACCTGTCAATGTTGTCAATGTTTTTTATACCCCCGCTCCCCGAAGGGGGAGGGGGGTATACTGTTTTACCTCTGTCCATCCGTCCAAGATATTTTTAGTCACATTTTTCTCAGTAACTGTTGGTGGCAGAAATTTGATATTTGGTCACAAGCGTCATATAGATATACCATATTGTGGGTGGCGTTTTTGGACCTGTCAGATTCCTACTTCCTGTTTGTCGACTTACTTGGTTTTTATACACATTGAACATATATGCACATTTTTCGTCTCATTTTTCTCAGCAACTATTGATGGCAGAAATCTGATATTTGGTCACAAGCTTCAAATAGGTACCCCATATCGTGGGAAGCATTTTTGGACCCATCAGATTCCTACTTCCTGTTTGCCGATTTTGTTGATTTTTATACACATTTAACATACATATGTATATGCACATTTTTCGTCGCATTTTTCTAAGCAACTATTGATGACAGGAATCTGATATTTGGTCACAAGCTTCATATAGGTATGCCATATTGTGGGTAGCGTTTTTGGACCCGTCAGATTCCTACTTCATGTTTACCGACTTAGTTGGTTTTTATACACATTGAACATATATGCACATTTATCGTCACATTTTTCTCAGCAACTATTGATGGCAGAGATCTGATATTTGGTCTCAAGCTTCATATAGGTACCCCATATCGTGGGAAGCGTTTTTGGACCCATCAGATTCCTACTTCCTGTTTGCCGACTTTGTTGATTTTTATACACATTGAACATACATTTTGTATATGCCCATTTTTAGTCGCATTTTTCTCAGCAACTATTGATGGCAGAAATCTGATATTTGGTCACAAGCTTTATATAGGTACCCCATATCATGGGAAGCGTTTTTGGACCCGTCAGATTCCTACTTCCTGTTTACCGAAGAGCGGGGGTATCATAAGTGAGCATTAGCTCACAGTTCATCTTGTTTAAGTAGTAATTACAAGTATATGTAATATAGATTTTATTATTGCATTGATTTAAAGAAAAAGGACACTATATTAACTAATTCTACTTCTTCCAAAATAAATGTATACAGCGTTTAGAACAGATTGTCTTTTTTAATATAACTAACTTCAAGTATAGTTTTATAACAGTCGAAAGTGCAATGTCACCAATTTATGGGGTTTCATTATTTTCTCATCCTAGAGAATTACGTTCTTTAAATGTCATCTATCATAACAGGTCTTATTTCATGCTCTGTATAGGTCTACTTTGTATGATTTGCTAAACCTATAGACTATTAGACGTTAAATTGGTGCATTATATATTGGTTCAGTTTTTTTAGTGATTTGTTTTAGTATCTTGCTTACAGTAGTACATTTAGTAATGTACTAAATGTACTAAATTGTGACTTAAAGAATCACATTGTGTGTTTGAATTATCATGATAACAGATTAAAATATATTTCATGTTTTTCATTTTCATATTTGGTATTATCAAATATGAAAATGAAAAACATGAAATGTTTCATATTTGGTATTACCAAATATGAAAATGAAAAACATGAAATATATTTTAATCTGTATTACCGTAATTTAAATCATTTTGAGCAAACAACTGATATACAATGTATATAATATAATTTGTTATATTTCATAATTTTTATTGATTTTCCTTTGAAACAGAAATTTAGTTGAGGACTGGATGGAACATTACCGTGTGACTATCGGACTTACCTCCCCTGATATCAGCAAGATGAAAGACAGACCTACATTTACAGACCACAGACGCAATATACAATCAGCTCGAAGTTCTGATAGGGTACCACCAAGTCAGAGGGCAGTAGTACAAGGTCTTGACCTGGCAACAGATAGAAGAATACGAGCTCCTTCAGCTCCATTAGGTTAGAGTTTAGATTGTAAACAATTTTCAGGGGCTGTCATGGTCCTGATCATATGGTAGTTGGATTTACAACTACCTGTGCAATCAGTGCCTAGTTTGTCAGTGTTCCTCCACCAATAAAACTAACCGCCACGATATAACTGAAATATTGTTGAAAGTGGTGTTAAACACCATAAACCTAACCTGTACACAATTTTCATAGGCTAATCCATTTTTAAGACATGTACTAAGGAATTTAAGCATTTCCAAACATGTTGTCTTGCTTGAATAATACTTATATTGATCTATTATTATAATTTGGAAAATCTTAATTACAACTTTTGCTTTTCTCATATTCTTACTGAACAGTGTTGAAATATTTCTAGTTATAGAAATATACTACTTTTGAAAAACAGAAGATTCCATACAACTGTAAAAAAAAGGCTGGTTGAGAAATTCTTTAACCTTATTATATTCCTCGCAATGAATTTGTGGGACTATATTGGTTTGTCGACACTGCCTTGTACGGTGCACAACTATCATTGTTATGGTTCAGTGTCCTCATATTTTGTATGTAGATGTAATTGGGCATAGTACCTCTCTTTTTTTAATCAATAGTGTGTAAGGTAAACTCAATGCAGAGGGGTGCTGGGATATTGTTGTGTTTCTTACAGTTAGAAAATGTTTCATTGTAATGTTGTTGGGTTTTTTTTCAATTTTAAGTAATTTTCTTTCAGTTTTATCACGGATTCCTCAGAAAGATACTCCAGTAGCAACAGCTAGGAAATCAGCAGTTGCTTCTGTAGTTAAATTTGATGATGAACCCAAGGAAATTGGTGATGATGATATATCTCCTACAGCTTTAGCAGTTCTAGAGAGATTAACTCAGTAAGTTTACAAAATAACTGTCAGAAAATATAAATCGGGGGAAATTTGTGACAATGTGATATATCTCTGACAGCTTTAGCAGTTCTAGAGAGATTAACTCAGTAAGTTTTCAAAATAACTGTTTGGAAATATCAATCAAGGGAAATGTGCAATAATTAAACTTAATTTTTATTTTTTACTTATGGTACAAACTTAAAACCATTTTTAGCACTATTTTTTAAAAAATTTTTCTATGTTAATCCTAGATTCAGGCATTTCATCAAAAATTTTGAATATATGACAAAAAAATTCACAATTCAGAAGTGTATATACTACTTTCAGGTCAGCTGGGAGAAGATCTACTAGAAGTACACGAACAAGTTTGTCGAGCGCTCCTCTATCTCGTCAAGTGACTAGTATAAGTCATATTGATCTGTCACCTGTTAAAGTACACTGTCCAATAGCTATTCAGCAACAGTTGTTAGGACTAGAAAGACCTTCTTGCCGTTGCAGCAGACATTTTATTCCTCAACTTACAGACATTGAATTTGAAGAATTTGTACAAATAGAAGCCTCTGAGTCACAACTTATTGTTATATCTGTTATTTCCTCATTGTAAGTAAACATTAGAGATTGTAAAAATTAATGGTTTTATTTGGATCACAGCAGTAAAAAGCTGTGATTGTCCTGAAATAGTTTGAAATCCACACACCAACATATAAAACAAAAATGAAAAACACTTTTTTAACCAATATAAAGTATTCATACAAGCAAGACAAATAAGAAATGTGAGAAACTAACAAGACTTATTTTAGTCATTTGAACAAGGTCAAAAGGGAGATAACTGTCACAAAGCATGACAAGCAAATGAATACACATGATAGGAAAACAACTAAATAATTGGTTTCTCTTTTCTTTTCAAAGTTTTTTTTTTTTCAAATTGGTAAAAAGTTTTATACACAACAAATGTTTTTTTTTATTTATGCGATTGAATTTTGTTGTTAATAAAGACATTTGAACTTGTAATTAATATACAATTATTTTTTTCCTGCTTTGGTTATTAGTAATCAGTTTGTACATCTTTTTGAAAACATGAATTTAAATAAAACAGCACTTATTCATGTTAATTTATATGTAAGTTAAAATTTAAATGCAGTATCATTAAGCAAAATTTAATATTGATTTTTCTTTTTCTTGAAGACATAATTTCACAAAATGTATTTCCTGTCTTTTAGATTTCCATATGTAAATGCAGCAGAAGACATGTTAGAAGAAATTTATTTAAACCAAAACAGAAATAGAACTAAACCTTGTGTTCAAGGAAGGAGTGATACATTTAGAATTTTGCAATATGATATTAATACAGCAGCAGAAGGGTCAAATCACACACAGCCTCTTCTTCTTACTCGACACAATGTAGTCCCAGGAATGATACTTGTAAGTCAGAGAAGAAAAGACTTTTGTTTGACATTTTAACCTATGTTGTCAGATTATGCTGACATTTTGATAATTTGGAAATTATATTGTCATATAAATTAGGATATGAAATGAGATATACCATTACTAGTATAAAAAAATACTGTGCATAATTTTACCGGTGATTTTATCTTGCAAACATTACATTTGCTGAACAATAAAGGTATACAAATATATATTTTTTTATTCATCTAGTATACAAATAATAATCATCTGGTACCTGATGAAATATTCATCAAAGTGACAATAAACATGATGACCCAAACCCTAACTCTCTGGTACCTGATAGATGTAGAGTGAACGGTAACAGTATAGGGCTGACATGACAGATGACAGACACCATTGAAAAACACTTGAAAGAAACTTGTTTTTGAACATTTTGACATTGCAGGATAAACAAGTGGATATACACTGTCAGAAAAACTAGATTTATTTGCACTCACTGCTCATACAAATAAATTATAAATTTTTACACAATGTAACTATATTGTATATGAACAGTGAAAGCTGTCTAAACTGAACCTCCATAGGACCATCTTTTGGGTTCTGGTTTATTCAGGGTTCTGGTTTATTCAGGATTCTGGTTTATTCAGGATTCTGGTTTATTCAGGGTTCTGGTTTATTCAGGATTCTGGTTTATTCAGGATTCTGGTTTATTCAGGGTTCTGGTTTATTCAGGGTTCTGGTTTATTCAGGATTCTGGTTTATTCAGGGTTCTGGTTTATTCAGGATTCTGGTTTATTCAGGGTTCTGGTTTATTCAGGATTCTGGTTTATTCAGGGTTCTGGTTTATTCAGGATTCTGGTTTATTCAGGATTCTGGTTTATTCAGGGTTTGGTTTATTCAGGATTCTGGTTTATTCAGGATTCTGGTTTATTCAGGGTTCTGGTTTATTCAGGAGTCTGGTTTATTCAGGGTTCTGGTTTATTCAGGGTTCAGTTTAGACAAGTTTTACTGTATATATCTATTTATTTATTATTCCAATGATTTATTTTAGATGTACATGGCTGGAAAGTTACTGTTCTGTGATCACATATTCAATGGTTATGGCAATGCTAGGAAAGACTTTAAGAAACAAGTAATGAAGACAAGACTTCAAGCACTGCAAGGATTCTCTTTACCGAAAGATTTTAGATTTAGGTAAATCAAGGGAGATAATTAATATTATGGACAAATCTTAATTATTAAAACTATATTAGTTTTTTTAGGGTGTAGAAGGACACTAATGTGTCAAAAAATAGACAAATATAAATGTACACTTTAACAACTTGATCATGTGGTCTCCTGAAAATTGACATTTGGGAATTGAAATGAAATGCGTATTAATATTATACATTGTAACATATCTTTCTTTAACAGTCCACTCAGAGGAAAATGTGGAATGAGGTCAGCTTGGGGTGGTGAAATCGGTGGAACTGGAGTGGATAACTGGGGAAATCCTGGTATGTCTGTGGATTCAGCTTTAATGCCAATTCAACGACCTTTGACCTCATCTACAAACAGTGATAAGTTAGACAGATTAGATCAATTTAAAGAAACATCAACAAATTTGCAACAAGTCAAGTAAGCATTGTTATCCAGTCAAGATTTTACTTCATTTATGCAGTGTGTATACACATATATTGTTGTACTTGATTTCCTATTAATAATCTAGACAAAATAATTTGATTATATGAGCAATATTTTGAGAATTTTGTTACATAGTGTACAAACATAAAAAATCAAAGAGTTTTTTTTTCCAATGATTTTAATGGGAAATACAGTGCAGTGATGATATTATGTGTTAAAATATTTATGTGTATAAATGTTTTACATGAAAAAAAAAATGCTATCTTTGTAATCCAGATGTTGTTTTTTTTACGAAAAAATATATTTTATATTGTATGTGTTTATTATATAGATGCTTGTGAAATGTAGAGAATTCTAGATAAAAAAACAAAAACTGTTCGTAGACGAAATAATCCATATCATTATAACTTATTGAAAATTTATTCATAATATGTCTTCACATAGAAACAATTGAAATGCGATGTTTGTTAGATATTTTTGATGATACACTAACATTTAACAACATCCTGTATAGGGTTCTCTTGTCAAGTCACCTTGTATTCATCTTTGACTGTCCAATCATATGCAGGACATTTGAATATATTGACCAATCGCAAATATCTCATAGTATGTGCTGGGTTTTTAATATCTCAAGATTTAGTAGACTCATCATTGATTAGTTGTTTTATGACCCCTGGCATGACCCTGCACTTGATGTCATTAGATGTTAGTGTATAGTTAACACAAGATTCAACAAAGATCTATTTTAATTAGATTGACATAGGAACATTGTCATGGTTACCATTTCAATATTTTGATCACAAAAATTCTGTATAGTAAAGGAGACTAATCAGTATGTTTAATTGTCAACAATTTAAAACTCCAATGTTACCAACATTTATTAGTCCTAATCATATTTTAAGAAGAAGTAATATATTGTACATCCCCCTTTTTGCCACAATTGACCATACTGATTAACTATGTTATAAGTATTTATTGCTGTTGTGTTCAAATATATGAACTTAATTTTATTTACTGTATTAATTTTGTTGTAAATATTTTTTTTTAGAAACAATTTAAACATGCTAAATATATACCTCTTTATCAAATTTTAGGGCTCAATGCATTTATATCCTTATTCAAACTAATCATTCCATTTTATACATTTGGGAGGGGGGGATATTAAAATTCATCAGTTCAGTAAATAAACTATATCATTGTTACATTTATTGAGGTTATAGGTAATGGGTTATAACCTTTAGCTATTCATGTAAACGACTAAGAATAAAAGGGTAATAAGTCTTTTAAATAAACATGATTTCCCTCAATTAATGAAGGGTAGTTGCATGATCGGAAAATTTTAGAAGAGTGGAACCCCCAAGGTTTTCACTGATAAGGAATTATATTCAGTGTCAAATAGGGTTGCTTCATATGATATGCCAAATATCATAATGGTGAATGGTTTTTAAGGATGAAATCTGGTCAGAGAATTGACAGAAATAAATTTACCAAAATTTAAAGACAACTAAAAAAATCAACAGAGATAGATGAACAATTTCTATACATATATTGAAGATAAAAAATTACAAATATTTCATAATTAATTAAGTATTATAATATTTAAAAATATGACACTCTTTATATCGATGACATTCTAATAAGTGTGTGTGGTATAAAATCTTAATTCATTGATGTTACTAAATTTTAACATAATTAAACACACTGTTTTATATAATTTTTTCTTTCACTTTTTGAAGGTCACTTAGGTATAGCATGCACTGATTGAAGGAAAGGGGTTTGAGGGTACAGGGAATTTTTCAATGCACTTTTCATAATTTGACTGGTGACAATACTGTTAAAAAGGAAAATATAAAATTTGGTAAAGGATTCCCAAATATTCATTGTTATATTATAAATTTAAATGAAAATTTCTTTTGAATATCGTAAAATTGCTACAGTGATTAAATATCTGTTCTACTTCATAATTCTAATGTGTATTCATTAAAAAAAATACTGCCCATTTAGATAAGAAAATTTTTATAAGAGAACACATTTTTCTTTAATTTAGTTCACTAATATAACATGTATTGCCACTGAAGTTATATACTTAGGAGAAGCCACAAAAAAGGTTGTTGCTTGTAGTAGATGGTGATGGGTAAATATAACAGTAAAGTTGTCAAGATTGTCATGACAACCTTAGCATTTTTATGGGTTTTATTTCAGTGCTGTGGATGTATAAAGGCTGAGCTTCAGGAATATTGATTCTCATATGATATATTATTGTATATTACATATTATCATATACTTACTCAAGATATGTTTAATTTTGCATATGTCATAAATTCGAAATGCAACAAGTCATATCTCCAGGGGGTGTAATAACCTGATCCGTATTACATGGGGGGTGTAATAATGTGTGCCATATTACATGGGGGGTGTAATATGGATTTTTCAAAATGGCAACCAGAAATTTTGAATGAGATGAAGTATTTAGGTTTTCACTTGTAATTATAAAGTCTTTTTTTGGGAGGTGGGGGGATTTTTTCCCCTGGAATTCAATTTTTTTTTTTGTCCGATCAGTTTTCATTATTAATGTATGGTTGTTTACTTCCGTTGTCTGCTACTGTCAAAATGGATAACGGAGAAAACATGGAAAATGCTTGCTATGCAATGAATGATGACACTGCTGGCTTCATAAATCAAATGAAAACACAAGTAGGAAAACTGAGTATGATCTGAAATTAATCATAAACTAGTAATTTTGAAATAACTTTTTGAAGCATGTTTTTCAAATCGCCATGATTTAAACACAGACTTAAATAATCTGTCAGCAAAAACTATCATTGCGTTTTGTTTCGAAAAAAAAAAGAAAAATTCAGTTGTGTTTAACTTGTGTATTCTCAAAATGTTTGTCATAGAAAATTATTTTGAAATTATAGAGTAAAAATACATTAAATTATGTTTTTATTGATACATAAATTATCAAAATCAGACATGAATTGACTTCAGGGTAATTCACTGAAATATATAGGGAATATTGGAATCATACGAATACTTTTGTCCACAGTTTGTATATGATAAATAGGTTATGATATGGCATTTTTCATATTACATGCCATATCAACCTTCGACCCATAATAACCACTCGGGCCTTTGGCCCTTGGGCTAATATGGATGTCTCGGGTTGATATGACATGTAATATGAAAAATGTCATATAATAATCTATAATTATGTGGCGCTTTGTGGCTGCGATGTTGGATTTATATCTACCTATAAAATCATTGTTTATCACCATTGCAACTCCTGGCCGTGACGAGATGTTCTAAATATAACCTGATGTGATAAAAGTTATCAGTGATTTACCGATGGTCAGAGTTTTCTGTGCATACTCTGGTTTCCTCCACCAATAAAGCTAATGGCCACAACATAACTTTTGTATTGTTGAAAGTGGCATTAAAAATTTATAATCTTAATCCTATAAATAATGATCTATTTATTTAACATTGTATGATTTAGAATGATATGATTAAGATTTAGTATTATCATATTTCTTGTGCATTTTTGTTAACATTTTTCTATTTTCATTGGAATCATTCTAATTTAAATTCATGGCATCTGTCAAAGATTTTTCGATTGATGTTTTCCAAAATTGCTTCCAGATAAGATCACATCCAAATTACCATATATCAAAGGTGAATAAAACTTCTTGTTATGAAAATTGACCGTCTGCTAAAATTTTAATGTTTTAGTTTGGGGGAAAATATTATTACCCAGTACATTTTTAGCTCACCTTGCCAAAGAGCTTTTGCCATCACTTGGCATCCGTCGTCTGTCTGTCCTTTATCTTTTCACATTTTAATCTTCTCCTCTGAAACCGCTTAGCCAAATGAACTGAAACTTGGTAGGAAGCATCTATGGAAGGTCCTCTATAAAGTTTGCTCATTTTGTGTCGATCCATTAACAAACATGGCCACCACAGGCAATTCTTGTTTCTGATTAGCTGATTTAAAAAAATCTTCTCCTCTGAAACCGCTTGGCCAAATGAACCGAAACTTGGTAGGAAGCATCTATGGAAGATCCTCTATAAAGATTGCTCATTTCGTCCCGAGCAGTTAGCAAACATGGCCACCACAGGCAATTCTTATTTCTGATTGGTTGATTTCTAAAAAATCCTCTCCTCTGAAACTGCTTGGTCAAATGAACAGAAACTTGGTAGGCAGCATCTATGGAAGGCCCTCTATGAAGATTGCTCATTTTGTCCACATCTGTTAACAAACCTGGCCACCACAGACAATTCTTATTTCTGATTGGTTGATTTCTAAAAAATCTTCTCCTCTAAAACTGCTTGACCAAATGAACCGAAACTTGATAGGAAGCATCTATGGAAGGTTCTCTATAAAGATTGCTCATTTCGTCCCGATCCGTTAACAAACATGGCCACCACAGGCAATTCCTATTTCTGATTGGTTGATTTCTAAAAAAATCTTCTCTGAAACTGCTTGGCCAAATGAATTGAAATTTGGTAGGAAGCATTGTTGGATGGTCCTCTCTAAAGATTGCTCATTTAGTTCAGCTCCATTAACAAACATGGCCACCACAGGCAATTCTTGTTTCTGATTGGTCAATTTCTAAAAAATCTTCTTCTCTGAAACCGCTTGGCCAAATGAACCGAATCTTGGTAGGAAGCATCTATGGAAGGTTCTCTATAAACATTGCTCTTTTCGTCCCGATCAGTTAACAATTTGGCCACCACAGGCAATTCTTGTTTCTGATTGGTTGATTTCTAAAAAATCTTCTCCTCTGAAATAGCTTGGCCAAATGAACCGATACTTGGTAGGAAGCATCTATGGAAGGGCCTCTATAATAAATGCTCATTTATTTCCGATCCGTTAACAAACATGGTCGCCACAGGCAATTCTTGTTTCTGGTTGGTCAATTTCTTTAAAATCTTCTCCTCTGAAACTGCTTTGCCAAATGAACCAAAACTTAGTAGGAAGCGTCTATGGCAGGTCCTCAATAAAGATTGCTCATTTCGTCCTGATCCGTTAACAAACATGGCTGCCACAGGAAATTCTTGTTTCTGATTGGTCGATTTCTAAAAAATCTTCTCCTCTGAAACCACTTGGTCAGATGACCCGAAACTTGGTAGGAAGCATCCTTGGAAGGTCCTCTATAAAGATTGCTCATTTAGTTCCGATCTGTTAACAAACATGGTCACCACAGGCAATTCTTGTTTCTGATAGGTTGATTTCTAAAAAAAAATCTTCTCCTCTGAAGCCAAATGAACCGAATTTGGGTAGGAAACATCTATGGAAGGTCCTCTATAAAGATTGCTCATTTCGTCCAGATTCGATTAGAAACATGGCCTCCACAGGTAATTCTTGTTTTTGATTGGTTGATTTCTAAAAAATCTTCTTCTCTGAAACTGCATGGCCAAATGAACCGAAACATGTTAGGAAGCATCCTTGGAAGGTCCAGTTTAAAAATTGCTAATTTAGTCCCGATCAGTTAACAAACATTGCCACCATATGTAATTCTTGTTTCTGGTTGGTCGCTTTCTAAATAATCTTCTCCTCTGAAACTGAGTAGCCAAAGGAGCCGAAATTTGGTAGGAAGCACCTATGGAAAGTTCTGTATTAAGTTTCCTCAAAGCAGAATGAAAGGTGAGCGACACAGGCTCAGCCCACTGAGCCTCTAGTTAGTTCATAAAATTGTTAATTCTCTCTATAGGTCACTCTCTAAAATCACCATGACAACTAATGTCACACATTTCTACTTCCTGTTCACAATAATTTTAATCAAGATGTCTTCTCTTTAGAGAATAAAAAAGTCCCCCCAAAAAAGGAAAATGAAAAAAAAATAGAATAGCTTATTAAAGAATGATGTATTATACATTTAAGTAATAGTATAGCAATCTGATTTATACTATTTTTATTATTTAAGGGAAATTTATGCTAAACTTGGGCCAATGATATCAATAGAACCATTCAAGAGGAGGTAACTTGTGTTGTGATGTCTGATGCTAAAACTTGCACATTTATAATCTTTGATCTGGGACTTCACATCAACATTTCATTTAGGAATTTATCATCAGCATGTCATTTTATAAAAGCTCAAATAGGTTTTATATACAACAAATTTCACCTTAAATTAACGAACATTTGAATTTAGTCAGCCATTAATAGCATGTTCACAATAGATTCAGTTTGGTGCTCTTAGGATATTCACTAAATGTTTAGCTTGTTTGAAAAAAAAAGAAGCTTTATGTTCAAATGTATATGTGTTGCTTTAGACAAAAGATCAAGTAAAACCACAATTATATTTTTGCTCATGATCAATTATTTTAGATGATAAGGTAATGTATTGTAAATTCAGAAATTTTTCGTGATTATTTATATTAATGCTAATCCGTGACCAGCGATAAAAATGTAGGTTAAAGTATTGCAATTTTTGTCGTGTGAAATTTTGTCATGAATTATGTGAAAGATTGGGAAAATGTAAATACAAATTTGAAGTGAAATATCTGTAAAATGTAAACATATTTTATTACCTGTTTCAATACCAAATGCAAATAAAATATTGGTAAAATATAAATTGATTTTATTCATAATACACTTTCCTTAATCCTTACCCTTTTTATACACAAAGTTTTCAGTTTTGTTGATACACAATCACTGACAGTGTGTATGTACGATACACAATCACTGACAATGTGTATGTACGATACACAATCACTGACAGTGTGTATGTATGATACACAATCACTGACAGTGTGTATGTATGATACACAATCACTGACAGTGTGTATGTATGATACACAATCACTGACTGTGTATGTACGATGCACAATCACTGACAGTGTGTATGTATGATACACAATCACTGACAGTGACAGTGTGTAAGTACGATACACAATCACTGACAGTGTGTATGTATGATACACAATCACCGACAGTGTGTATGTATGATACACAATCACTGACAGTGTGTATATACAATCACTGACTGTGTGTATGTACGATACACAATCACTGACAGTGTGTATGTATGATACACAATCACTGACAGTGTGTAAGTACGATACACAATCACCGACAGTTTGTATGTACGATACACAATCATTGATACTGTGTTTGTAAGATACACATTCACTGACAGTTCATATGTATGACACAAAATCACTGAAAGTATGTATGTACATATAGGTCAGATAGTACTTTATATTCTATATTAAGAGATGTTTAATGAGGTATGGCTCTGGATAATCCAATTATAAATCGACAGTAATAGGGGTTAATGTAAGTGGAAAAAAAAAATTGATTAACAATTACAGCATTTAAAGATAATTAGGGCTTGAGTTTATCTTGTATGTGACATAGCTGGTCAGAAGAAAAATATCTTTCATCACTGTTTAATGAAAAGTGAACATGAAAGAAATAATCACAAATAATTGCTGAATTTACAGTACTCTTAGTTTGGACATAATATTGTTTTGTCTTATCATTAAAAAATTTGTGTACATATATTACCAATTTTTTTTGGTAATTATTGAAATAAATTAAAAAAAATTATCAAATGTTCAACATTATCACTTTTTTTTAAAACCCAATGCTTGGAAAATCAGGCCCTTTGTCAAGGATAACTCTAATATATAGTAATCATATTTGGATGCCCATATACTTAAATACCTCCATGATTCACAAAATGTTAAATGTTGATATTTGAAACCACTTTTCTAGAAATACTCTCAGGTGGGAAGATGTCATTATTTTCAAACAACTCTTACCTATAACAATGCTATGAATTGAGATCTACTTTTCCAGAGATAAGTCTAACTTGTTTGTTCCATTCTTGTGTAAATTTCTTTCTATTAACCATTCTAAGAAAAATGGTTTTATTTACCATTTACTTTGTGTTAAAGAAATCCTCAATTTTTAAAACATTGTTGTCATCAGTGTTGGCTGGTGGATGACCATTCCCTGTCTCTGTCCCTCCCCCTTCCTATATAATCTATTCTAATCCTACAAAATATTAAAGTACATATAACCTAGGTATACTATATTTCCTCACTTAATATTACATTTGGTAAAAGGGGAGTCATTTGTCAAGAGACATTTTTGTCAACTAGATTTGAAGGGTAAATGTTTTAAAATTCAGACTGCCATAACTAAATTCTTCCAGTAATAGTATATTTGTAAAATATATTATCAAAAGTAAAAAGAATTATAAACATAAAACCACCACAGATATTTAGTTGTGTTAGAAATGTGTTGATTTTGCTAAAATTTTATGGTTGTATATTAAAATCAGAAACACACAAAGGTTGTTCTTTCAGAAAACATAGTTCATTGTGGTAATGTTTGTACTTTAAAACAGTTTTTATGATTCCAGGTGATAGAAGAAAATGTAGAATATATATATATATATATATATATATATATATACGACAATTTAATAAACATAAATGATCATCAGCACACGTGTGTGCATATTCAGCTTTTGAGCATCTGCTTTGTGGGATCACATCGGAGGTCATCATCAATAAGACGTTATCACAGTAAAAAAATCCTTCCTGAAAGTTAATTAAGTTCGTCAGCATTTTTATCGTATATTGGCACGAATAAAGGAGCTATTGGTTTGCAACATATTTTTTTTATAAAATTTATGAAATAAAATCTTTATCTTTAAAAAAAAAAAAGAGCTTTAAAATCCCTATAAAGAGAAATGAAAGACGTTGTAATGTGAAAACTACTTAAATTGGGAATCGTTCTTGATATTTTAATTGATACACTTCTAAATAATTTGAATTTCTGTTTGAATTTGGTGTATATCTAAATATGAGTAACTCTGTTTTCTTTTCTTTTTTGCCTTGAACCAACTACCACATCAAAATACATGTAGGTACAGAAGTTAAGTTGTTATGTAATAAATTTGACTTTATCAAATACTGCTGACCCACACTCCAATTACTATGGCTATATTAATGTGACTTGAGACCAAATATTGTGAAAAATCCATTAAAATACTTTTGGTGCTAAGAGAAGAAAAATGATTGGTTGAGGTTGTTCATGGTCAAGTGAATTCTGTTTTGTTTTGGCTGTGATTCCTGTCTTGTGGCATTGTGCACTGTAATTAAGCTAATATTCAACATTTTCTGACTCTTGGTATGGGATATGAAAACATAACATATCGGAATATTATTCTATTATTTTTCATTCAAATTTAAAAAAAAATGGAAGAATGTGTTAATAGACATAGATAACTCGTCTTCCAGGTAAACAGGCACAGATAACTCATCTTCCAGGTAAACAGGAGCATAACTCAGGAATCATAGAAGACATAACAGATAAAGTTAAAACTAATCTGTGTATTGTTGTCAAAAACATTGTGTAAAAATTAAAAACTAAAGTTTGAGCATGGAAACCACAAATGCATTTTTTCAATTAAGGGACATAACTCTAGAATCATAAAGGAACAATAATCAAATTCTAACTTGATCTGTGAATTGTGATAAAAACAATTTTTTTTAGTGAATTTCATATGATTTGCTAAAGGAGAACTTAGGTAATTGAATGGGAAATTGGTATTTTTTGACAAATCAAGGGGGCAATAATTTGAGAGGTTTTATTTTATTGGTATAAGTGATAGTCTCTCTAAGCAAATTTCACTGTACCTAAAATTGATATCCACTGAAGCTCAACTCAATATTGTCTTTTTATGATAAAAACAGAATTTAGACATGTTCATCTACATCATAATCATCTGCCATAATTGTTTTTCATTGGTATCAGATCTCTTTAGATGTGTGCTAATCATATCTTTGTAAATATTTTGTTTGAGTAAGACAATGTTTTTGAATAGATATTGAGTTTATTACACTTCTAAATAATAAGATTTCTCTTTAATTAACTCAACAAGTCTTTTATCTTTTAAGATATCTTTGTTCTTTTTTATGATAAAATAATTTTATACATTTTATAATTATAATTTATAATATTTATAGATAGCGAGTGTTTTCTGTTATATTGTTTGTACAAGTAGAACCATATTCTGGTACTTTTAAATATTGTTTTTAAAATCATCTTTAACAAGGAAAGTATGAATGAATTAATTTTTATAGTTCAAACCTCATAATGGAAAACAACCTTAGTAACAAGTTTGAATTTATATAAATGATTTTTCACTATTTTTATACAGAGAAGAAAGGGGACAGACAATTTTTGTAAATTAAGTAATATTGTAAGTAGAGCGGTCCAGGTGGATTTGACGTGACCATATAGTAACTTGCACAATCTTATCATTGCATTTGACTTATACCTATATCATTTTTGTCTGGCTTGCGTCAAAGTTGCTGAAGATGAGACATAGGTATTGCTTTTATTGCTGCGATGACGATGATTAGATCAGTTTCTCCATTATCATAAAATCTAAGCTCACCATATTTGGTCCACACATTAATCATGGAGGAAACATGTCAGCCAGGCATGCGTCATCTTACCTTGACCTCATTTTCATGGTCTACTGACTTCGTTAAATTTACGCCAAGTTTTCATGATTAGATCAGTTTCTCCCTTCCCATATAATCTAGGTTCACCTCATTTGGTTCACACATTGATCACGGAGAGTACATGTCAGTCAGGCATGTGTCACCTGACCTTGACCTCGTTTTCATGGTCTACTGACATCATTAAATTTAGGTTTCTCTATTACTATACCACCTAGGCTCAATATATTTTGTCCATACATTGATGATGGAGGATGCATGTGCATGTTTATGCATGTCAGCTTAGCATAATTTCAGTTTCATGGGTTCACACAAACGATTTGCAGGGGCAGGCAAGACATAGATCTGTGTCTACACTTGTTAGAGGTAGAATAAACTAGGAGTGACATTTTTTTAATGATAATGAAGGTAACTTAATGTTTGCATATTCATACTAAACTCAGCATAATGTATTAATTTAAGATCTAAAATAACTACACACCATGTCAATAGGATTCAGAGTTTAGAAGGTTTCATAAAGTACATATAAATATGCCTACCAGTACTTCAGATATTGTTATATTATATTATTATATCTGGGGGGTATTTTTGAAAAGCATGAAAACCAATTTTATACAAAGAAGCTAATAAGAACCATCAAAGGGATCTTGTTGTATAAAATACTCATAAAAGGGGTCTTGTTGTATAAAGGGGGTCTTGTTGCACCTGCTACTCATAAATGAGATCCTGTTGAATGTTGTATGAGGTACTCATAAAGGGGGTCTTGTTGCATATATATGGTACTCTGATAAGGGGATTGTAGTATATGGTACTCCCAAAGGGAGATTTGTTTCATGTGGTACTGATAAAAAGGGGGGGGGGGGGGTAGTTTTATTAAGTTATTTATTTAATTTATCTTTACTAAACACTAAGTATAGTGTTTTCTAATACATGTGTGTTTTTAACCTGCAGTTTTTCCTGGGCTTTTGTTGACACCTTTCTATATACATTCTTTAAAAGTTAAAATTTCAGCTAATAACCAAAGTTAACATTGAGTGATTAATGTAATTTTAACTTGCTGAGTAATATTTTAAATAAGTATTAAGTTTAATACCATTTCATTAGAAAAAATTTTTTTGTGTGAAATACTTTATATCATTTTCAATATAGAAATATTTTTTTCCAGAAAATGTTTATATAATTCATTTGAACCCAGTTTTATATATTAAATTAATTATGTTTGAAAACCAATATTATATCCCTATGTAAAGTTTTAAAACCTTTATGTTTTTAATTTGTAGTTGTGTTTGTATTCAAATTTTTGTTTGTAATATATTGATTTTTAGAGTCTAGAACACACTGTATTAAGAATGGCTTTTAAAAACTGTTCTTTTAATCAAAATACCTGCTATAAATTTTAACAGCGATGAAAGCTCTGTTTCTGTGATTTGTTTCTTGACTATATCTTTTTCAGTAAATTTTCAATTAAAAAATATCTGTCTTAAGCGAAAATCATTCTTGGCAAGTAAATGATCTCCCTTTGAATTTAAAAAAAATAATGTTAACAAGTGCAGGTATATTATTTTCTAACGAAGAAGAGTTCATTTATTGCATTACAATTTTCACCTCATGTAACAATTATAACACTATATACATATTTTAATTAAGCATGCAAATGATTTATTTGATTTTTTTACTGCATGATAATTTGATTTATTAACAGACCTCAACATCATCGGACATATGTACCTCGTTTAGTTGAATTACAGGTAAATTTTCACATGTTATTTATTAAGTTGATTTTCAGGTTAATATATTATATACCTCTAAAATATAGTTAATTGCAGGTGTAACATAATTGAGTTATAGGTAAATGTTCAGTGCTTTGCTTTAATAGTCTGTATTTAACAAATATGTTACCTGTAGATAGGATACAGTTAGACTTCTACAGCTAACCACTCAATATACAGAAAACATCAAATAATTATACCAGCTCCTCCTTTTCCCACCTTTATGGAACTTTACTTCATTTTAATCACAAGCAGATGATGAATTTATTTGACTTGTTCCTGTTATATTTAATCTACTGCATATAAAATCAAAGTAGTTCATTAATTAGTCTCCTTTCAGATTATATTTTTATTTAACGGGAAGTTTCTTTATAAAAAAAAACTTTAAAAAAGAAAATCAATGATTACATTTTGTATAAATCATCGATATTTGTTTACTCATGTAGGTTTTACAACAGCATGTCTCGATACATTATTATGAACAGTAATAACATGGCCGATAACTTATTTCATCGTATTAAGTTGGTGATGTCATTACTGGCATTCCATGTCATGTGATCAGAACTTGTCCTACAGTTTAAGAATATATGACTACTTTATGTTGTTTAATATCCATCATATGGGATTGTATTTACATTTTTTTGCCGATATATTAACTGTGTACTTGTACTTGCCTCGACATCAACACTAAACAAGGAAGCTTGTGACCAAACTCCTCTTAGTTTAAATTTGACGACTTTCCAATTTCCCATGCTTGATTGCTACTACATAGAAATGTGAATAGCTAGTGGATCTAGTGTTTTAAGATTCATACTAAGCTTCCTTCACTAGTAAGCCTAATTACCACAGAGTGTCTGACAACTTGTTGTAAGTGGTATAAAGCAAACATTTGCACAAGATGACAAACAACTGCAAATAAAAAAGAAATGTCTAAAGTAAGAACTTACACCTATACACAAACATATTTCTACACAGTTAATTTAATTAATCGTGTGTCACACACTTTCAGCCATATGACTAATGGGTTTGTAATTTAATATTTTTAGCTCACCTGACCCAAAGGGTCAGGTGAGCTATTGTCACCACTGAGCGTCCGTCGTCCGTCCGTTAACTTTTCACATTTTAATCAACTCCTCTGAAGCCACTGGGCCAATTTGAACCAAACTTTGGTGGAATGGTCCTTGGATGGCCCCCTTCCAAAATTGTGTCCGGTGATCCTGACTTCCAACCAAGATGGCCACCAAGCTAAAAATAGAAAAAAGGGGGGATGAAATTTTAATTGTCCATTGCTGCTTTAGTGTAAGTCAAAATGAGCTCAAATTTTAACTGCAGCTACATGGCAAGGAATAGTTTAACATATATTCCGGGTTTTTCTGTGAAATTTTGCTTTCAGCCGATATATACCGATTATGCAAATTAGGTATATTTTGATAAAAGATCACATTTAAATCTTCTCCTCTGAAACCGCTGAACCAAATTAAACCAAACCTGGCAGGGATGGTCCCTGGGTGGGTCTCTTTCAAAATTGTGTCCGACAGCCCCGCCCTCCATTCAAGATGGCCGCTGTTACTAAAAATAGAAATTTCTTCAAATGGCCAAAACTGCTCTATTTTAAGCCAGAATGTGCCCAAATTTGAACTGTATAAGCATAATGATAACCCTTTAACATGTATTACAGGATTTTTTATTAAATTTGAACTTTTGTCGATTTTGACCGATTATGCAAATTAGAAAAAAGGGGGGATGAAATTAAAAGAAAATCTTCTCCTCTGAAACTACTGAGCCAATCTCAACCAAACTTTGCGGAAATGATTCTTGGATGGCCCCCTTCCAAAATTGTGTCTGGTAATCCCGACTTCCAACCAAGATGGCCACCAAGCTCAAAATAGAAAAAAGGGGGGATGAAATTTAAAAAATCTTCTCCTCTGAAACTACTGAGCCAATCTCAACCAAACTTTGCTGGAATGATTCTTGGATGGCCCCCTTCCAAAATTGTGTCCGGTGATCCCGACTTCCAACCAAGATGGCCGCCAAGCTAAAAATAGAAAAAAGGGGGGATGAAATTTTAATTGTCCATTGTTGCTTTAGTGTAAGTCAAAATGAGCGAGATTTTCTGTGAAATTTTTCTTTCAGCCGATTTATACTGATTATGCAAATTAGGCATATTTTGATAAAAGATCACATTTAAATATTTTCCTCTGAAACCGCTGAACCAAATTAAACCAAACCTGGCAGGGATAGTCCTTGGGTAGTCCCATTTCAAAATTGTGTCCGACAGCTCCACCCTCCATTCAAGATGGCTGCTGTTACTAAAAATAGAAATTTCTTCAATTGTCTATTGCTGCTTTATTATAAATCAAAATGAGCTCAAATTTTAACTGCAGCTACATGACAATGAGTAGATTAACATATATTCTGGGTTTTTCTGTGAATTTTTTCTTTCAACCGATTTATACTGATTATACAAATTAGACATATTTTGATAAAAGATCACATTTAAATCTTCTCTGATGAAACCGCTGAACCAAATTAAAGCAAATTTGGCTGGGATGGTCCTTGGGTGGTCCCCTTTCAATATTGTGTCCGACAGCCCCGCCCTCCATTCAAAATGGCTGCTGTTACTAAAAAGAGAAATTTCTTTAGTTGTCAATTTCCGCTTTATTACAAATCAAAATGAACTCAAATTTTAACCGCAGCTATATGGCAATGAGTAGTTTAACATATATTCTGGGTTTTTCTGTGAGATTTTTTCAGCCAGTTTATTCCATTTAGGAATATTATGAGATAAAAATCACATCAAAATCTTTTGCTCAGAAATTTGAGTTGAAATGATCTTTGGGTGGCCCACTTTCAAAATTATGTGTAACACCCCCATTTTCTATCAACTTTAGATGTCAAATTGAAAACCAGGTGAGCGATTACAGGCTCCTGGGAGCCTCTAGTTTAAATTAGTTCCCCTTAAAAAACAAAAATATACTTAGTATACAGAAAGATACTAAATATACCTTTCTTATATATTTTCAGAGGAATTGAGAGGTATGAACCAACACTGTCACCTATACGATACCAAATACTAGACATGAGAAGACATTTCTCAGCTCCAGGTAGAAGAATTCAGGGAACAGTTACCTAGGGGAGATAACCTCATGTACATAATCATCATAACTTATGGATGACTTGTGTGGAATCTGTTACATTACAGTCACATGTTAATTATCATAATTCACACAGTAGTTGATATTTAAACACTGATGCTGAATAGTGTAGTGACTATATATATTTTTAGATTGTTATTTTGCATGTTCACAAATGACAAATGAATGCCTATAAGGTGAAATGGTTATAAAGTGTTACATGAAAATGCTCTGATAGATAACTTATTTTTGTTGTCAACTTGAACTTTCCTAACATGTACTTGTTGCTATTTACAATGTTCAATGGTTTTTTACAGTAAGCTCATTTTTCGTATTTCAAGTGTCCTTGGTATTTATATTTTATTATATACAATGTATATATGATAAGAACTAATTTTTTATTTAAATGAATGATACCTATTTGTAATGCTCAGAACTAATGGTGAAAAATGACATATTATATTTTCTATTCCAATTTTAATTTGTTATAATAAAAACAATACAAACTGTTATTTTTATTAATTTACTGTCAATTTAATTTGTGCCAAATCCGTGGTTTAATACTTTTTTGTGCCAATGGTATTTTTTCTTAAAACATTGGTTGAAAATTCATGTGTTAAAATGTTTTACTTTGTGACAAAAACAACACATTTCTTTAAAAGTGATGCAATTTTTGTATTGTTTGGAAAGTGCTTCAGTATATTTTTTCAACGGATCTGACTGTTATATTTTAATGTGAAATCAGTACTCAAACATGGAATAATGTAAAAAAAAATTGTATTGATTGAAATTGTTTACTGTTTATTATTCAGTAATGCACAGATGTTAACAAATCACAAACTTACAAGACTTTATTTGGCTTATAAAAGATAAGTTTTCAATTTTGTCATAATTTCCACCATGTTCAGTTAGCCTTTCTCTTTATCTTGATTCACAAGATTAAGGGGACATACCTCATTCATCTACCGTAGAATGGCCTCCCTCTGACCCAAAAATATATTAATTTTTGTAGACGTACATTCCTGTCTTGTAAATTAAAGGATTTTCGTTTCGTTAAAATTGAAGTTTCAACTACTTTAGTTTATGGGTGTACAAGACTGGTCTTGTTGTTTACACTATGGCAGAACTTACGTTGATAAATTATTGATATATAAGCCTGATCTGTGATATTTTTATTTATATATATATTTTTTGCAATACAATATACATGTACAGATATCTATTTTTAACTTTGGCATTGTTTTTGTTCAAACTATTTGAATATTGAAAATTTACTGATACTGTTTTTAAAAAGAAAACAATCAAGCTTGCACCTGCTTTAGATGTACATTTTTGTATTTTTATTTTATTTTATATATTATAGAAATTAACATTTATTATTTCAAGTTCTTATGATTTTTTTCTCTTCATTTCATTAGTTTATTTAAGTGCAAGTGAGTCTGTCTTTCTACACCCTACATAACAAAACTTTAGTAAAATTGCTTCTTAGATTATCTTTCATAATTGTCCTAGTGCTTTAAAAAAAAAAGATAATAAATTTACATACATGTTCTCACATGGTGCTCTGTTATATTTATAGAATGTTAAAACAATTATTTCTTACTTAAGCTGAAAAATGTAAACAAATGTTGGAAAAAATAAGGAGTATAAAGAAATATAATGTTATTTGAAATTATATATGGTGATGGTTGTCTGAAAATAATTGCAAAATTGTATAAAAGTATGTTTTTTTCTTCATATAATACATGGTTTTTGTGTGTATTTATTCATTATATTTCTTTATCTCCCCAGGTCTGATTTAGAACATCACAATATACTTATATATAGGTTTATTATATGACTTCAGATAATGTCTTTTTCTGATTGGCTGATGTCCCTATTAACGATCTTTGATTAAACATTATAACCACCTCGTGTGACGTCACGCGAGGTGAATATAACATTTCACCAAGGTAAACAAAAGAAAATGTCGTTATCAAAGCTTATTTTAAGGGTGAAAGAAACATATAAAATGTGTCATATAATAAAACAATTAATGACTTTCAATTCGATGGATACCAGGATTTATTAACCCAAGAATAATATATTTACCTTGGCCCTAAGGGGCCTCGGTAAATATAATATTCTTGGGTTAATAAATCTTTGTATCCACCTCATTAAAAGTCATTAATTGTATATTAACATATACAAACTGTTTGTTATTCTGTAATATGTATTTTGGACTTGATGGACAAATAATTCTGTTATTTTGTTTTGACTACAGGACATTCTATGTCCAATATTTGTCTCTATATTTCTCAGATGTTAATTTATACTGCTGATTATGTGATTATGTGCCTTTACAGATGATTTATGTAGAAATAAACATCAATATGTCATTATCATGTTGTTTTACATTCAAAATCAGTTTTCTTTTTCCATCAAATGTACCAGGAGTGACAACAAAGTGATGAAAAAATATAGCAAAGATATTTGTATGACCACTAAGGTTTTTGAGACTGACTACCATTCGATCATGGTGAGGTGAACTTGTTATATCTTTATCTATCACTAACAGATGGTCGATGGCTTTCTCTGGTTTCCTCCATCAATAAAACTAACCATCATGCTTCAACTGAAATATTTTTGAATTTGTCATTTAGCATAATCCTAATCCTCGGTGAAATCTTTCAAAAAAATGCAATCAAAACATTATCTACAGGTTAAGATTTTTAGCTGTTTTCACATGTTGTTCTTAAACTGGGACCATGGGTATAAATAGCTGTGGGCAGAGCAAACATTTAGATTGTTTTGACCATGGTTATCTCGAGGAGGAAAAATCAATAATACCTAGTTTCACAGTTACTTTTGGAGCAAAATATTTGACAGGCATGGTCACTAGTGTTACTCCCTACGAAAATTTCAGTCTCGTTAAAAATAATATTCTTCAGTCTAAAAACTACAAAAATCACTTTGAAAATTCAAATTTCTGAAGTATGCGACCTTTAGGTCACGTTGGTCATGTGACATAGTTTCATAAATATGCTGTTCATATCCACAGGGATTTTTGTTTATCATTCTAATAATAACACAGTACCCCGAGTGATCCGACGATAATTTCCACTCACAAATATTTTCAGTAGGAACTACCGCAAATGCCACTTTTAAGTGATTTTTTTTTAATTTAGTAGCTTACAGGTATATGTAAACTGAAATATTTAAAATATTTTAGAGTTAGTGTTATGGTGTCTAACTCCACTTTCAATTATATCGTGGTTGTCAGTTTTATTGGTGGAGGAAACCAGAGATGACCACCAAACTGTCGCAAGTCACTGACAAAATCACATAATGTTGATCGAGCACACATCACAATGAGTGGGATTCGAACTCATGTTTGTGGCGATAGGCACCGATTTCATAGGTAGTTGTAAATCCAACTACCATAGGATCATGACCACGACAGAAGCTAGCTTTATGTAATGATAATATTTGCTTAAGCAGCCAAGCGTTGCAAGTCTAAAGTGTGTCCAAGACATAATGTTAGCTCATCTGGTCCGAAGAAGCTGTTGAAACCACTGTACCAAATTAGACTGAACAAGGGCAACGCAAAGCGTGGCGTATCCCCTCGCCTAAAAATTAGACCGTGACCTTGACCTTTAACCTTGAAAATCAATAGGGTTCCAGATTCTCTTAAGGTCTTAAGTATGTACCAAGTTTGGTCAAAATCCATTGAAGGATGTTGATTCTAGTGTTCACAAGGATGTTACACAGTAAAAATTTGACCTGGTGACATTGACCTTTGACCTATGACCTTGAAAATCAATAGGGTTCCAGATTCTCCTAAGGACTAAGTATGTATCAAGTTTGGTCAAAATCCATTGAAGGATGTTGATTCTAGTGTTCACAAGGATGTTATTCGGTAAAAATTTGACCCCGTGACTTTGACCTTGAAAATCAATAGGGTTCCAGATTCTCTTAAGGACAAAATAAGTACCAAGTTTGGTCAAAATCCATTGAAGGATGTTGATCCTAGAGTGTTCACAAGGATTGTGATGGACGGATGGACGGTAGCGTTACTATATCTCCTCGCAACTTCGTTGACGAGGGGATAACTATCCTTAGGCATCTGGTTTAAAAACTGTCTGATGATCTTGGTCAACAAATCAGACATAATTTTGAAGGAGGATTCAGGTCAACTTGGTTTTAAATTTGAAGTGTTTTCTGAGGTGAAGATTTTTTTTACAATGTTAATGATGACGGACAGATTCCTAGCATAGCTACAAGGCCTTTGGCAAGGTGAGCTCAAGCTAACGAATATGTTAGTTGTCAGGTATGTGCACCTGTGATACTAGCACAGGTCAAGATTGTATTCAAACAGGAAGTGTATAAAGGTCAAAATCATATTCAATCCTCCAAATTATTTTCTAATAACAAATGCACAAAGGTCAAAATTATATTCAAACAGCAAGTACACAAAGGACAAAATCATATTCAAACAAGTTCACAAGGGTCAAGTTGACATTTATATAAAAATCCACAAGTATTCAAACAAGTTCACCAATTTCTTTAACTGATTTAGCACCACTGTAATTTTTACCTGTCACATTACCCTAATCGTCTATCATTGTCAATTCTATATTTTGGAGTTTGAGGTTTGATGGAAGTGTGGTTTTTGCTACATGTTGATAATACGGACAACCACTACTATTACACTCTTATTTTCAATCTACAGTGTGTTTTTAAGGTTCAACAATCCAGACAATTATGCCATTTACTATGGAATCTTAGAGGACCACTGCTGCCATATACAGATTTAGACTATTTACCTCATTTGTAAAATGTTTCTTGTATTGCAAATTGATAAATAGCTACACAAGACCTGGATATATTATGCCTTGTTAGCTTATCTAGCATTTATGCTTGGTATGTTAGCAAAGTCTACAACACTTGCCACAGGGGGATTAAAAAGCATACAACTCTTGTGACAAGGGTGTTAATGAAACTTTCAGTCTTATTAAAAATAATATTCTTCATCAGTCTAAAAACTACAAAAATCACTTTGAAAATTCAAATTTCTGAGGTATATGACCTTTAGGTCACGTTGGTCATGTGACAGTTTCATAAATATGCTGTTCATATCCACAGGGATTTTTGTTTATCATTCTAATAATAACACAGTACCCTGAGTGATCTGATGATAAGCTCTGCTCACAAATATTTTCAGTAGGAACTACCGCAAATGCCACTTTTAAGTGATTTTTTTAAAAATTCTGTAGCTTACAGGTATATGTATATGTAAACTGAAATATTTAAAATATTTTAGGAGTTAGTGTTATGGTGTCTATCTCCACTTTCAACATTATTTCAGTTATATCGTGGTTGTCAGTTTTATTGGTGGAGGAAACCAGAGATGACCACCAAACTGTCGCAAGTCACTGACAAAATCACATAATGTTGATCGAGCACACATCGGAATGAGTGGGATTTGAACTCACGTTAGTGGCGATAGGCACCAATTTCATACGTAGTTGTAAATCCAACTACCATAGGATCATGACGACAGAAGCTAGCTTTATGTAATGATAATATTCGCTTAAGCAGCCAAGCGTTGCGAGTCTAAAGTGTGTCCAAGACACAATATGTTAGCTCATCTGGTCCAAAGAAGCCGTTGAAACCGCTGTACCAAATTAGACTGAACTATCCTTAGGCATCTGGTTTGAAAATTGTCTTGATCTCGGTCAACAAATCAAAATAGTCCACATTACTTTAAAAATAGTCAGTGATTGTTGTTTAACACCATTTTTCAGCTATATCCTAACGAGAACAAGTAACTTTTCAATGAGATTATGTCTGCTTTATATTAGACCAACAAGCTTAGATGTGTTTTACCTCCATATTCTATTTATAGTAACAGGGCTCATGTTAGTTGGTTGATAAGGTCATCAGACATAATTTTGAAAGAGGATTCAGGTCAACTTTTCTGAGGTGAAGAGCAGCATTAAAAACAGTTCCACATCTTTTAAATTAATACTCTATTCAAGTCGATTTACTTCCAAATTCTTTCTTGTTAAATGGACAAAACAGGAGAGATTGTAAATTGACATTAAATCAACTTGTAACTAGTAAACTTTCTAACAAAATGTTTTTCTCTGGTCCATCTCATAAGATAAGGGACACACAACCTATACTTGGGACATGATATGATGCAGTAATTGGTTTGTTTGGTTATATTAGATAGCCAACCTCCTTCATCCATAAAGGTGTACTTGATTCTGTTGCTGTTCATAAAATTTTCCTCTGCCAGTGATAAGACAATTGCAAAATCAAGCAAGAAAATGTTACTCTTGTTTCTCATTTTAACTAAACTAACTAAATCAATTGCTGGCCATATTGGAAGAAGTGGTGGTTATTTTATCAAAACTCAAAACTAGTAATGACAAACATTTCTACAATATCAAAATCAAATCTGTCAAGTTGTTTCCAAGAAGATTTTTATATGACCACAAAATTATTTTGGTCGTATTATGCTATGGTGCTGTCGTCATCTACTGTGTCGAGCAAAATACTGTGTTCACACATGCATATACACTTGTTCAACTTTCCCTTGTCAACATGCGGAGGTCGTATCATGCTTCATCCTGAGTAGGCCTTTATTGATATATCACCCAATCCCAACACATTTGTAGCGTACTACCTACCTAATGAACAAGCATGTCAAGTTTGATAACAATGGGCCATGTGTTTTCGGAGAAGAAGATTGAAATGTGAAAAGTTGTCAGATAACGACAGATGCAAAGTGATGACAATGGTTCACATGACCCTTGGGGTCAGTTGATCTTAAAACAGAAACTTTGTAGAGAGTTCTATCTAATGAAAATTCAATTCAAGTTTGCTTTCAATCAGTTTTATGGTTTCAGAAAAGACTATAGTGAAAAAATGCTTATAGTTAACTACACAAAATCTCTTTGCCCTAGAATTTTTTTTTACTTTTAAATTTTAAACTCCTAGCATATTGCCTTGAACAATGCAAACAAAAGAAACAAAAACACAATTGTTTTAAAATTAATAATTTTTTTACTAATCTGACATCAAATATTTAAAATTGAGTTTTTTAACATCAATTTCAAAGTGACACCAAACATTAAAGATTGTCTTTTTAATGTATTTATTTAATTTATAAACTAGCTCTAACAGTTTCCATTTTTTGTAGTAGTTCTTCACGTTTCGTTGAGTTAGCTTTTTCTTGGTCAATGTAAGCTTGTCTTGTCATCTTGTTGTTGACAAGTTTCTCTGCATATTGTATAGCAACACTTATTAAGTCTTTATGCTGAGTATCTAGTTTCTGCAGCTCAGTAACCTGTGTAAAAATAAAATTTACAGATTTAGTAATAAAAAGATGCTTATATTCATTTAGATTTACAACAACAACAAAGTTAAACAACCAAGATATTGCTGAAATGATTTTAAACACTATTTAATCAATCTATCTACTGGTAATGAAAATATATTCATATATAACTGCATCGGTTGTGTAATGGTTAGCGTGATTGCCGCAAGTGCTGTAGATTGTGGGTTCAAGCCCAGATTAGGTCAAACAAAGGTCTCTAAAACTGATAATTGCTACTTCTCTGTTAAGCATGAGGGGGTAGGAGCAAACAATGGTTGGCTTGGAATCAGGAATGTGTCCAAGAGAGCTACCACTATAAAAATCCAACCATACGTGTTGCTCTAGTACAATGTGGACATCATCATCATCATCTCATTGAAATGAAACAACTATTACTCACTCACTGAATATAATGAAGAAAATAGTTCCTACCGTAGAACAATAACAAATTAATGAAGATTCAAATAAATGTCTGTGTTAGCGGTAGACGATCGCCACGTCGCATTTTGCGAATATAACGGTAGTGTGGTGAGGATAATTTGTGTAGCAGTAGCCACACTGGCGAACGAATAACTTTTAGAGCGTGTATCTGACAACGATCTTTTATTATGTAGAAAGTCAACTTCGAATAAAACGCGTTATAGACAATGATATAATCGATGTATAATATGAGAAGGTCAAGCATGGCAAAGCGCGAATCCGGGTCCGTTCGCCCTAATTCCCTGTTCGCCCTGATAATTATAATTATGTACATGTAGGGTATTAAAAATAATAGAAAAATAAGTGATATTTGATTGCTTAAAGATATTACATGTAAATTGAAAAATTTTAAATATGCGGCATGCTAAAAAGTACAGCCAATGAACATAGGTGTTCGTCACTCGAATTTACGCTATATATTTCATATAACCACATTGTTCAAAAAATTTATTTTGAAGTCATTTCTAAACGGGTTTTGATAATTTTTGCACCAGAACAAAGATTTTTATTTATTTTAGCATGATTTTCCGTTAGATTTCCTTTATTTTCTTATGATTTAAAGACAATTTTTGCTATATACTGTATTTTAACGAAAGTGACAAATACTTATACATGTATATGTCCACGGACTGTATGTTTCGATAATGGGCAAAGTTAAACATTTCAGTCCTTGGAATAAATGAATCAGGTAACGATTAGTGAATCCACAGAGTCTAGAAAATGTAGGATATTAAAAATAATTGGTATGCTAAAGTGTATGTTTCTATAATGAACAAAGTTAAACGTTTTAGTCCTTGGAATGAATGAAGCAGGTAAAGATGAGTGAATCCAGAGTCTGTAGAAAATGTATGTGTCCTTGGAATTAGTAAATCAGGTAAAGATGAGTGAATCAAGAGTCTGTAGTCCATTATTCTTTATTAAAGTATTAAAAAAGTAATAAATATAACAAAGATAGTTTAAACAAACTACAATGTATTAACATAATGTTCAAGTTACAAAACAAAGTTGCATAGTATAGAAGCTGTAATGTTTTAATTCTGTTGTGCAACATGGTCCAATGGGTTGTTTGTTGGCTTATAAAGACCTGATATCATTTTTAATAATCAGGGCGAACGAACCCAATTGTAGGGCAAACGGACCTGATACCGCCAAGCACCAAGGATCTATTTTATCCTTTTTTTGGCAATGCCTACGGCCCCACACAGCAAAAAACAACAAAATCATACGAATATTGAATGTTCTGTTTATCTAATGTTCAAAGTTTGTTGTTTATCATGATAATATATGAATTATTATTGTTAGTTAATTAAATAATAAAGTTTTGAACTTTCAACTGTTTTATGCTCTTTGTTTATATTTAGTGTGGCTAACTGAAATTGAGTGTGGCTAAAAGAAATTAGTACCCATTAGCCACAGTGGCTAATAAAAAAAAATGTCTACCGCTAACACAGAATGTTATACAAGCGTCAGAATTTAACCATACTTAAGGAGTAACCAGAATAATCAGGGGTTTCAAAGTTTTTTATAACAGGAGGTACTTCTTAAATTTTAGGAGGTACCTAAAAAATTAGGCCGGGGGTCTGGGGTCCGCCTGAGAGCCGTAAGGAGTCCAGGGGAAATCTAGCATTTTGTGGACCAAAAAATGTACGTCAGAGACTGCAAAACATTAAGTGTTTTTGAAAGAAAAATCCCATTAAATTTCTCTTTACTTTTACTTTATTACCAGTAATTAAACTCATCAAAGACCATTGGCACGGATCAAGACATATAAGTGTCATAATTAATGAAACATAAATTTAATTTGCAATCATCATTAATAAAATTTATAATTTTAATAAATAGATCAATACAAATATAATTAAACAAAAACAATATATATTGTTACTTTCACGAATTAAGTGCAAAAAAAAATGTTCGAACAAAAACGATTCGCGGGAAGACATTTATTAACATTTGAATCACAAAAGTTAAATTATTTTGGAAAAAAAAGTGTGGCTGGCGTTTTGACATTACAATGTAATTCGTATTTGAGCCATGTCCGGTCCTTTTTCAAGATTCCTAGTAATTTTCTATCCCTTATCCCTTAGTACCTCCTTTTAAAAATGCTTTTCAGCACACTTTCATTTCTGTGAACAACCACGGTAGGGCCCCCTCAAAATATGTAAATAAATTAGCCATGTAGGTTTTTATTTTTTTATACCGGAAGTTAAACAATATGGATGGAGTTAAGCAACAAGACAGTATGCCCTAAAATGATTCGACCCTGGGTTTTAAATGGATAAAAAAAATCGCACAAAATATTGTGTAGTCATATATTCATAATACATAAATGATCATACTTATATTACTGAAGATTACACTAGTTATTGTAATCGGTCATTTTTTTATTTTGAAATGATGTCAGCTTTGTTCCGGTCCGAGTTTTACACAAGGATGAAAAGATATTGGGGCGAAAACATATCTATTTACCGCATGTGCAAACTGCTATTTACGATTCTAAGGTAAAGTTATTTTTAAAACAGGGAATATCCCGTCAACTTGGTCGTGGCTGAACGCAGTTGTTCGATTTGAATGCGAGAATTCAGCAATTGACATGATCATTAATTTTTTATGAAAAATATTCCACACGCCAATCGTACTTGTGATTTTGACCACCGCAAATTTTGGGGGGGTTCAGTAATTTCTGCCGGTACTATACATGATCTCAGACGGGTAAAAGTACCGGCCCACTTTGAAACCCCTGGAATAATTAATGATAAAGTTTGTCAGTGACTTGCGACAGGTTGGTGGTTTTCTTCAGGTACTCCAGTTTCCTCCAATAAAACTGACAGCCACGATATAACTGAAATATTGTTGAAAGTGGCATTAAGCACCATAAAAACCAAACCAAATAATGAAATATGCACCTTCTCAGCAATATCAGCCCCTTCATTTTTCAGCTGTGATTGAAGGCCCTGGATCTGTTGAGTCAACTGCTTGTAATCAGCATCAATCTTCTTCCTACTGTTACTGAAAGATTGTGCATCCTTAGTCGACTTGAATTTGTTGACAGCATCATCAAAGCTCTGGTAGAGTGCACTTCTCTTGTCCTGTAGACTCTGAACTTCCTCTAGAATACTGGCTACTCTCATTTTGCTCTCCTTGGCTTCATCCTAAAATTTAATTTATTTACCAAGTAGTTTAAGGCTATCTCTAAAGATATGTTTCCTTGAACCTAACCACGATTTCTACAACTGGGTTGGTCATTAGGTTGCTTTAAACATATGATAATCATGTAAATTTGGAGACATGTCTACTTTTTGACAATCAGTTAAGTAACAAAAATGTAACAGATATTTATTTCCTAAATTATCTATTACAATATGTGTTATTAGGCTTAAATAAAAAATATATGTGTTTCAGGTTTTCCGTCCAACCTTTTTAATTGATTAAAGAATAAACACCTAAAAACAGCTGCAATTTCTAGAACTTCAGTACAAACATTATTTCTAAAGGTTCATAATAAATAAATATGATTTAAAAGCCCCAGTGAATACCATAAGGTTGGTCACATTTTTATACAAAAACATGAACCAAATTTTTTTCATTTTATTCAACCAAGATGCATTGTTTCAAATGACATAATAAATCAAGAGAACATGAAAATAAATCATGACAAATTTACAGAAAATGTCAGTATTTTACCTTTGTAATTGAGAAGTCCAATCGTACATATATGATGACTAGCAAGAAGAGTAGATAAAATGCTCCTACAACCAACAATGGTTCTTGTAGTAGTAGATACTTCTCAAATGTATACCATAGCTGCAAAACAAATAATTTTATTATGAAATTTCACAACATTATTTTTATGATTAAAAATATATTCCTAATTTTATATTTTGAACAAAATATTAAAATATAAGCTAGTAATTTTCTACATTCAATATTTGTGCACACAAATAAAATCATCTCATCTTGTCTTTCAAAAAGTTTTTTTCAGAAGATATCAACAACTTGTTGAAAATCATTCTGTCACTTGCATACAAACAGATGACGAGAGCTGGTATTGGCAATTAGATTTTGGTTCAAAGTTGACCACTATTTCCCTTTAATGTCTGCTTATGGCCTTGTGTACCATCATTCAAATGATGGTAATGGTTATTGGCTTTCTTTTATAGAACTAGTATTATACATCTCAGGGAAAAAGATTAAGTCGCCCAGTTGCCAGTGCGACCAAAATTTCCAGTGGGCAACCTATTTTACGTGTAGCAATCGCCCAGCTGGCGACCTACAAAATTTATTTGGCACGTTGTTTGAGATGTCAAAGTCGTAGTGAACACATCAAATTTAACTATGTGGAATCTCCCTATACAGGGATGTCATTAGAAGCCGACAACCGGCGAAAATCTCCGGTAACTCTAGCTGTCACCGCCGGTTACTTTTTCTCTTTAAAAAAAATAATGAGAGAAAATCTAGTATCAACAATACAACGTACAGTGCGTGTATCTACTGATCAGCATGTTTACGTTTGCAGATCTTTACAAATAAACATCATTACATATCCTCTAACCCAAATAATATCAGTCGTTATTTTCCGCTCATCGGAGATGAAATCGTAGACGGAGAGAGACTGAATTATCCGGGTTACATATTCTCGTTTTTTCCCCTAATTTTTCTAGTAAAATTGCGATGAGTTCCGAATGACGCTTTACAAAATTATAAACGCTTCTCCTATATAGGAGCACCCTTATCAAACACGCTATGGCGGCGTCGAGCAAACAAAGATGTAAACAAGGTTCACTGGACGGCTTTTTCAAAAAACAAAGAATAGACAGTGATGCAGGTAATTAGAAAAATGTAAAAAGACATAAAAAAAATATATGAGAAAAATAGTACAAACAAATAATGAAATTAAGTGTCAGGAGAGGCCTAGAATGCAGGATTTTGCACCATTTATCCCAGAGCTTATCCCTATGCCATCTGCATCAATTTGCCTGCTACTTTTCAATTTTCTCCTGCTACTTCAAAATCTATTGACTGCTATAGTCTAAAAATATCTTTCCGAATGATTCTATGTTTATCTTCTCTTTAACTAGATGTAAAATCTAAAAACTTGCAAATGATTTGACAGGAAGAAGTAAGTTACTAAAAATAGAGGCTGTTCTAGTAATTATGCACTTAAAGTGAAGTACAGTAGATGGAACAGCCAAATTGCTATAAAAATCTATTTCCATAAAAATATCGAAATACTTACAATATTTAAGACTCTTGAATTAATTTGTCATATATGTGATCAAAATATACAATTTCCTCATATTTCCAATGATTTTTTTAAAAATTTGTTGATAAATTTAAAATCCGAAATAGAGTCGTGTTATTCCAAAACCGATGTAAAAATAAAACAGTACTGTTTATTTCCGCTAGGTTGCGGATAAAATGTAGCAAATTATAAAGGGGGTCGAAAAACCAACCACCAAAACACGACAATCAACGGACAAACGAAACTTAAATAAATTTTTCTTTGTTCTTTAAACTTATTCCACTTTCAAAGACAATATCATTGAGTACCATGCATTTTAAATATAATTTATTGGACACAAATAATGAAAGATATATTATCCCTCCTCATAATCTCGAGATTAGGATTCTTAAGAAATGTTCTGTCTGTATCTTCCTAGAAAATTTACAGACAGGAAATTTCTTCGGAGAAGATACAGACAGAAAATTTCTTCGGAATCCTAATCTCAATCAGATTACCCTCCTCAGTTTCACCTGTGCCAAAAGTTTAGTTTAGTAATCCAAATCATAATATAAATTTTGAGAAGCTTAAACAACCAAACTAATCTAAAGAAGTGCCAAATTCAGCCAAGCACAGAGCTTTTGGTCAGGGAAACTTTCAAAATTCCCTAGTAAATTGTAATAGCAAAATAACCATTCTTTCTATCAAACAGTTTAATAATTTATTCCAAAAATATAGTTGGGTGCCTAACTTTTATCGTGGGCTCCTAACTCTCTTTATACCAGTAGCCTAGCAAAACTAGAAAAGAAGTATGCCCTTGCCTGACCATCAAAATCCTGTGGACATGCACACCTCCATTATGTGTATAAACATCCTACAAAATATTAAAGCTGTATCTCCAAAACTGTAGGAGGAGATAGCCGGACAAACCATATATCTATATCCGGACAGACTAAGTCCAACTACCTGTCATTTTGAGAATATTTGAAGAAAATCAAAATCCTGTGGACATGCACACCTCCATTATGTGTATAAACATCCTAAAAATTATTAAAGCTGTAGCTCCAAAACTGTAGGAAGAGATAGCTGGAAAAACCATGTATCTATATCCGGACGAACGGACGGACAGGGGGTAAATTAATATGTGCCCCACCCCCCACCCCCCCTCCCGACTCTTCGTCGCGGGGGCATAAAAAGTCAAGCATATTCCCTGCATATGACACCGTCTGCGGCACGTTAATAAATATAATATTTATAAAGATTAGGTCTCGTTGTTCTTTACAACAATGTAGCAAACAAAGTTATATGTGAGGTCAGCATTTTACTCACATGAGTAAAACCCATGGTATCATTCACTGAGAGAGGAGGTTTATAAAACTAGTTTAATCTTACCACTTTTTATTTTGTACCAAGTCAGGAAATGTATTTTTGCCTTTGTTTCTATGATTTTACTAACAGAATTTGGAACTGTTCTGACGTTTTTTATGTAAACTTTTTTTTATTTTTATTTCATTTATTTCCTTATTCTTCAAAATAAAAAGCACCATAAACATGCTATATGACATCCCTTACCTCAAAATCTTGAATATGAGCATCAACTAGATTTGTTTTATGAGCTACAATTACAGGTCTGCCAATAGTATCCAGATATGTATAATGGAGTGTATTCTTGTCTTTCTTTACAGTAAAAGGAGTAACAAGTTTTGTATTCCTGAAATTAGCAAATAGAAAATTCATGAGTTGCTACAGCTTTACATATATTATGGGTAAAAATATATGTTATTTTCTCTGAATTTTGCATGAAATGGGACTCTTTTGTCCAACTTAAAGGGAGATAACTCCTGTAAAACCTATAATTTTAGAATCAGTCAGAAATGTACAAATGGTCTATTATAAAATCAATAAATGGTATATAAGCAAATTTCTGTCTTAAATGGGTGAAGATAAAAAAGGGAATCACAATTTAATCTCATACTGATCACTAATTACTCAGAAAAATATTTTGAATGAATCAAACATATTCACAGTATTCAAACGATTGATTTGATCTTTTACACATTTTTAGCATGTAACTATTTTAATGTTATAAGTTTAGTATCATGAAATAACACAACTTACTTTGACCCCTCTGGAAGAATAATTTTAATTGTCATTTCATCAATTACAACATCATCAAATATATGATCAACAAATCTCATTTTTAAAGCAAACTGGTCTCCTGAAGAAGTAAAAAAAACAATGATTATGACAAACTAACCTGTTTAACACAGATGTTATCAAAATTATAATATAAAATATCTTTGAGAAAGACATGAGTCACCTGTTCCCCCTCTGATACTGATATATAAAGAGTAAAGTTGAAAAATGACATAACTCAAAAGGCCAAGTGTAAACTAAAAAATAATCAATGGAAAGTAAACAAGAGGTGCATATCAGTACGTTATAAGAAAAATATATCATAAATTTTGTTAAGTTCAATCAATTCTCCAGTGAAAAACAATCTCTGAAAATTACTGAACTGGAAATTTCAATTTTCAATAAACTAACAATATCTTCATCAATTACATTGTTGTTAGAACATTGTATTTATTTAACATGTAAACAAATTTATTAATTAGATCAATGGTACAAAACATTATTGCATCAAACTGAACATAATTGTTTCTGAAAAATTTTAGCTTCATCAATGAAGGGCCATTGTAGTCGTGATCATATAGTAGTTAGATTTACAACTACCTGTGCAATCAGTACCTATTACCACTAAAATCGTGAGTTTGAATCCAGCTCATGGTGAGGTGTACTCGATACAACTTTATGTGATAATGTATGTCAGTGACCTGTGGCAAGTCTGTGGTTTTCTCCTGTTTCCTCCACCAATAAAACTGACTGCCACAATATATAAGTGAAATATTGTTGAAAGTAGTGTTAAACACCATAATCCTAACCCCTTTATTAAGAAGTTTGACTGGATTCTATGCAATTCAAACACAGCACTTTCTATTTCATATAATTACCTTCATTATACAGATACTGGTAACTTGGAACATTATATCCAAGAAGATATTGTGTTTTCCAACCCCCAAATAGAGGAAATCTAGGACGGAGTTCCACTTCTACCAAATCATCGAGTTCCTTTAAATGACTGGTTGAGATATTACCTATCTCATCCCTGTAGTAAACATCTTTTGCTGATGATGGTAAAACAGTCTATAAAATATGCATTGAAAATAATAAAATTTGTAATTACTTATAGTATACACTTGCACTTCAAATATCAATAAAAAAAATCATTAATAACTGAACAACACAGCAATTCAGAAATACATGTTACTGCATGAGGTAATCATCATGGTTGTTCAGCTACGAGTGATTACTACATGAGGTAATCATCATGGTTGTTCAGCTACAAGTGATTACTACATGAGGTAATCAACATGGTTGTTTAGCTACCAGTGATTACTACATGAGGTAATCATCATGGTTGTTCAGCTACGAGTGATTACACAAGGTAATCATCATGGTTGTTCAGCTACAAGTGATTACTACTTGAGGTAATCATCATGGTTGTTCAGCTACGAGTGATTACTACATGAGGTAATCATCATGGTTGTTCAGCTACGAGTGATTACTACATGAGGTAATCATCATGGTTGTTCAGCTAAGAGTGATTACTACATGAGGTAATCATGGCTGTTCAGCTACAAGTGATTACTACATGAGGTAATCATCATGGTTGTTCAGCTACAAGTAATTACTACATGAGGTAATCATCATGGTTGTTCAGCTACGAGTGATTACTACATGAGGTAATCATCATGGTTGTTCAGCTACGAGTGATTACTACATGAGGTAATCATCATGGTTGTTCAGCTATGAGTGATTACTACATGAGGTAATCATCATGGTTGTTCAGCTGAGTGATTACTACATGAGGTAATCATCATGGTTGTTCAGCTACGAGTGATTACTACATGAGGTAATCATCATGGTTGTTCAGCTATGAGTGATTACTACATTAGGTAATCATCACAGTTGTTCAGCTACAAGTGGTTACTACATGAGGTAATCATCATGGTTGTTCAGCTATGAGTGATTACTACATGAGGTAATCATCATGGTTGTTCAGCTATGAGTGATTACTACCTGAGATAATCATCATGGTTATTCAGCTACAAGTGATTACTGCATGAGGTAATCATCATGGTTGTTCAGCTACAAGTGATTACTACATGAGGTAATCACCATGGTTGTTCAGCTAAGAGTGATTACTACATGAGGTAATCATCATGGTTGTTCAGCTATGTGTGATTACTACATGAGGTAATCATAGTTGTTCAGCTACAAGTGATTACTACATGAGGTAATCATCATGGTTGTTCAGCTATGAGTGATTACTACATGAGGTAATCATCATGGTTGTTCAGCTATGAATGATTACTACATGAGGTAATCATCATGGTTGTTCAGCTACGAGTGATTACTACATGAGGTAATCATCATGGTTGTTCAGCTAAGAGTGATTACTACATGAGGTAATCATCACGGTTGTTCAGCTACGAGTGATTACTACATAAGGTAATCATCATGGTTGTTCAGCACAAGTGATTACTACATGAGGTAATCATCATGGTTGTTCAGCTACGAGTGATTACTACATGAGGTAATCATCATGGTTGTTCAGCTACGAGTGATTACTACATGAGGTAATCATGGTTGTTCAGCTACGAGTGATTACTACATGAGATAATCATCATGGTTGTTCAGCTACGAGTGATTACTACATGAGATAATCATCATGGTTGTTCAGCTACGAGTGATTACTACATGAGGTAATCATCATGGTTGCTCAGCTACAAGTGATTACTACATGAGGTAATCATCATGGTTGTTCAGCTATGAGTGATTACTACATGAGGTAATCATCATGGTTGTTCAGCTACGAGTGATTACTACATGAGGTAATCATCATGGTTGTTAAGCTACGAGTGATTACTACATGAGGTAATCATCATGGTTGTTCAGCTACGAGTGATTACTACATGAGGTAATCATCATGGTTGTTCAGCTACGAGTGATTACTACATGAGGTAATCATCATGGTTGTTCAGCTACGAGTGATTACTACATGAGGTAATCATCATGGTTGTTCAGCTATGAGTGATTTATTTTTGATATTTAGAATACAAGAGTAGTTATACTGTTTATTGCATAGATTTTACACTAATAAAACAGGAACTTGTTTTTCAATTTCAAATGCTCAATGATATTTCCGATTGTGAGGACATTGATTATGTGATTTAATGCAACAGAAATACCTTATCATTCTCATAACTTCAGTCGTCTATGCTATTATTAATATTTACCAATGCAATATTCATTTTATATATTTCTATATGAACAGAAGCCAGATGCACTATCTAAAGTTTGGTCTCGCTTTCTTTATTTTCAAATACATCTAAGAATTCACTCATAAATTTTGTTAAAATTATCTTGCAATTCGTGGTATAAAAATATTGTCATGGAGAGCAATACAAAACAAAAACATGAATACACTGTTTATTGAGATGTATGTAACAGTTTGAAAAGCACATTTCTATTTGATACCTTGAAAGACTTGATAGAAGCTCCAGCATCCTGTGTTTTTTGGTAATCATAACGTGAGAAGGGTCCATTAAGTTCAGCCCCAGAGTGTCGCATTTGTACATTTTCTTCCACAGCGATATTTCCCCAGTGAGACACTTCAATTACCCTTTCTAGGTGTGTTACCGTTAAAAATGGACTGCTGTTCTCTGCATGGACACGTAGCTCTGCCTACAAGTAAACAAAGTCTTTTAAATGAAATAGTTGTTTTGCATTAAGTGAGTAATTGTTGTTTTTTTTGCTAATAAAGCAATGTTTCAGCTATATCATGGCAGGAAGCCAGGAACAAGTTACATTTCAAAGATATACAAAATGTATGTCTGCTTTTCTTCCAGGTTTTTGAGCCAAGTCCATGTAAAAAAAAATATTTTTTAGTCCTGTGTTACTAAAACGTTTGATTGAGAGATATATATATTGTATGGTATAAACACAATCTTAGATAGTGACAAGTTGAAAGATTTAGAAATTTTATTCAGCATGAGGTTTTAGGCCAGACTCCACCAACTCAATTACGTGGTGGCAATTAAAACCTTAAGAAAACTTGGTATTTACCGTAATGTCATTTTCTGACAAAGTCATACATTCCTTCCCCATAAAAAAGAAAGTACAACTGTATGACATAATGATCTTGTTTGACAGTTCTTCAAACTTTATTTGATATAAATATTGATTGCTGACATACAAATTACTTCTTCTAAAAACCATCGTTTTTCTCACTTCAGGGGCCAACATGGCCTCTAAGCTATGAAAGCTACTTGCATCCCTACCAACAAGGAAAACTGGAGAGGAGGACGTATGAAATTGAAAATCATATTAACAAATAGACGCAAATGCAGAAAAGCAATTCCGAGGATGTAGAGACTTTGATAGGAAGACATCTTATTAATATAGAAACAGTAGTTACCTCTGTGAATGGTTCTCTTGATTCGTATGGTCCATATGTAATGGTCTTGTCACTCTGTGCAACAGGTTTAGGTGATTTACTATAGGATTCTACAGATGATGATGACAAAGTTACAGTAGTTGTCTGGGTCGTTATCTTGTAAGGTGAGTATAAGTAGACATTACCATTAAAAACAACCAGCTGTTTTTCTGCCTGTTTAATTTTAGTGGGGAATGGTGCTAGAGCATGGGCATATACACACTCAACATCCACATGAACAGATTTCCCTGGTTCAAGACTGGATGCTAAGTTGATTCTCCAAAACTCTATGTCTCTGAAAAACAAACTTTTGTGGTGTACTATGCTACCATGGTTATTATCTTTTAAATAATGTATACCTCAACTCCCAACTATTATCTTTCCTAATTACCTGATTGGTCTGAAAACAGGACCATTTATATACTGTTTGTCATGTCTTCTTCTGCCAAATTTACTTAGGTATGTTTGGTCTTTTTGTGTTCTGGTGGGAGGTGGTTGTTGATTTTTGTGGAATTTTAAATATTTACACCTGTCAGCATGCAAACAAACCAATTAAATTTGTCTGTGGTGGTAGGCAATATAAAATTACAATTGGAAAAGGATCATTAAAAATAAAGAAGCGATGAGTCGCCAAGTAAAATTGCATTTGCAACCATCAACTATTCAAATATTACATTGTTATTCCTTAAACATCATAATTTGAACACTTTGTTCTTTGGTATAGCATCTATTTACAACATTGTTTATCATTGAACTTACCCATGGCCATCTACAGCTGTCTTTGAGACTGTCAATTTGTTGTCATCGTCTTTTAACTACAAAGAAATAGAATGTACATTCAGACAGCATCTTGTAGTAAATTATAACCATCATGATCATATACCTTCAAAGTTCACATTGTTATTTATCATCTTTGATGTGGAGTAAAAATGAAAATGAGCAAGTTATGTGGAAATCTTGGCAGCATCTTATAGCTTTAAAGAAAGGTCACTACGATTATTTAAAGGTACTAAAACAATTAAAACAGAACTCATATAATAACTACGGAATTTGGAAAACCCTTAGGGAGATGTAGACAGCCAAACTGTTTATAATTTGAAAAAACAGATTGGGTTCCAACTTTTATTCGAAGCACATCCAATTGTGCGACTTTTAGCTAAATTTCAAGCCAATAAGTCTTTGCTCTTATCTTGTGTCTTCATGCTAGATGTTTAGAATCAACCATTTTACTTTGGTTTGATTCCACAAGTGATCAAATCCACGATATACTGCACTCAAGGTGAGCATGACAACCATTTGACATTACACATCTGAGGCAGCTTTACAGCATTTAAACGTCTACAAAATTTTAGTGAGTGAGTGATTGTTGTTTAACGCCAACTCAGCAATTTTTCGGCTATATATAATGGCGAGTTATTTTTCAATGACATGATAATGAGGTCCGCTTTGTTCTAGACAAACATGCTGAGTTGGATTTTAAGTGACCCGTTAACGCTACCCGTGACTAGAATAGGAGATGCAATACACATTTTAAAGGTTCTAATAGGTGATCAAAATACACGACCCTGATCAAGTATACATTAGGAATGGGTGCATATTAATGCACACTGGCCGATCAAGGGGGTGTTCGACAATTTAGTAAAATTTGTGTATAAATTGGGTAAAAATTGGCAAACAAGAGCCTAGGACCCCGTTTTCAAAACTGCTGGATCCGCACCTGATGCAGCAATGATTCTGGGGCTATTTTCACAAAAAAATCTTAAGATTAACATTGATCGAAAGTTATATTGAATTGTTCATTTTTATAAATTTTTATCTTGATTTTTTTTGTGCCTCATCAGAATGATATAGCAACAACCAAAATTATGAAGTAAAGCAGGGTGAACAGGGCAGGATAGAAAATTCTTCTTGCAAACCCCAAAAAGCAAAATAGACAAAAACCATTCGTATGCAATTTTTCCTTATAAAAACAACAACCATATTTTTTATGACTATTCTGAGATTAATCAGAATGGTCCGCCAGTTCGAAAGACGCGATTAAAATAAACAAAAAATGTTTTCTTTACGCAGACATATTATATATATTCAAATCAGAAATAACCGTTATGAAAACAGATTAATCTTTTTTACTGTTGGCGAATACGAATATTGTATTTCCATAAACAAATTATTATATTACGTAAGAGATGTACCCTGAAGTTTTGTATAATAAACTATAAAAGTATTTATAATACTCATCGTCTATAATTGTCAAATGAAAACTATTACAAATTATATGTTTACATAATCCTCTCAATTTTATGGCTTCCTACCCTGTAACTTTCAGTGCCTTTAGCTAAGAAGCAGAGCTTATGTGTAGCTTTATTGTAGTGCATGAACGATCGATTACAAAGTGTGATCTTATAAATAATATCATTAAAACAATTTTGCCCTGTAGTATAGGCCTATTTTATTTTTTTTACGAATTCATGGCATTGTTCCGATGTCCGTTCTTTTTTTCCACATAATTTCGTAGTTCTTCAATTTTCGAAAAATAATCTTTTGTAAATGTTTCTCATTAAAGACGGACTGTTTTCCCCGATTCTTATGTTTTGCCATAAGTATATAGAAACAAAACGTAAATCTGCAAAAAGTGATTGTGTAATAAATTCATATATTTAGAATAATCAAAAAAATAAAAAGAATTAAGCCTGACAAGCCATATCGACACTGAATGAGGATCCCGGTTTGTCACACTTGTTTTGGGGCGTGGTGGTATTTAGACATCACGTGATAATTGGTATCGATATGCTATCAAAATGGCGACATCCATCTATCATTGACCGAATTTTAAAATCGATTTCATTCCCTTATCCAACATAATAAAACGCTAATATACATATAGACATCCATATTTATACATCAGGAAAAACATATAAAATTATTTTTTTTTTGCGAAGTTTCCCTTTAATGCGAAATCCCCACTTAAATTTGGTAACAATAAAAATAGGCAAGTTAAAACGAGTTTCGAGTTTGCGCATACGTCTCTTTATCTATTATATCCAGTTGATGGAATCCTCCAGTTCAGGGGATAACAGCTTGACGACGAGGAAGTTTGTCTGTTCAAATTGTTACGTTAATGTGAAAATAATCTCAAACAAAAACGATAGCAGACACCAGGTTTTAATTGATTTTAACGTTCTTAAACATCATTCACTGTAAAAGAATATTGTGGACACTTGGATTACAAAAATATCGCAGTGTGGTAAAAATGCAGACGATCATCAATCGAGATAAGTTGTTTTGGACAGACATTGCTAAAAAAATTATGTAACAAGGACAGACAGATTAAGTCAGAATATACAAATTTGAAAGTCTGAAAATCAAATTAGTCACCGTGTGACAATATTAAAGATTACTGAAGCATTTTCTACTAGCCAGGACAAAAATTATTAACTGACATTAAATCTGTTAATTACTTTGTCATATCATGTAACTGGACAGATATTTAATGTCTGTCTTTTTATGTGAGGTTTTATTTCAAAGACATTTATCTGTAATCTAAATAGTGAAAATAATATAAAAATGGGGTTTTTAGTATGCAAAATGTTGCGACAGAAAATTCTAAAATATATTCAAGCAAAAGGTATAAATTCATTGAAATTGTCGATATTAAATTTTTATGTAAATGTAACTTGTGAAATGTTTTTCTTTTCATTTCCAGACAGTACATTCAAGGATGGTCCAGTTTAGACTGACTTAGCTTGCACAGATCTAGATAAAGACACTCATAAGGACGATTAAATAAAATTAGATTTAATTATCATACAAATAAAAATAAATTTAATTATTTTACTATCTTTAATATTGATATTTTTCGCACAAAAGGCATAGGGACTTTCTGATGATCTTGAAAATGTTCACTTGGTATTCAGCCTCCAAATTAAGCCATTGTATGATTTCTGGAGTTGAAATTTGGTGTATGTGGATCTTTCTAAACTGCTGGAGGAACCTTTTTGGTCAGTTGAAGCTGATATAAAACAATCTTTATCATTCTGTTTGCATAAAGTTTTATTTTCCATCATGTCTGTGCATGTTACAAGATAACGACTTGTCGTGCAGTGTGATTTCAACAACCTGATTATTCTTTATTCGGACTGTAAAGTGGTGTTATAAGAAGCTATGTTATTCTGCTACCAATCAGGGTCTTTCAAAATTTCAACAGATTGAAAGAGTCCTACCACTTAAATGGTGTTGTAGCAAAATTATATTTTACGGTAGATTTTTCCTGAAAATGTACAACTGATTTCCGTCATTAAGGCCATCAAATTTTCTGTTTGATGAAATAAATAACTTATAATGAATAATTGTAAGCTTGTGCTTGGTAACTGATGGTTATTAGTGGGTTTAAATATTAAAAAATCACAGAAATTATTAATCTGATCATGTCTGTCCATGTTACATGAAAATAGGAGGATTCCTTTGACGATACCACAGGGGCTAGGTGCATACGAAAAATATAATACAACAAGGGGAGGAACTCACTTGCTTGCATTTTTTTAAGTGGTCGTGTTAAATTGATCGCAACTTCAGAACGCCTTAATATTTACAAAAAATGTTTTCACCAGTCGAAAGCCAAGTAATTTTCCTTTCCAAAGAGACCCCAATTGTTAGTTTAGGCCTCCTCCAAACTGCTGAGGTACCCTACACGAACCAAAACAAAACAGCATGAAAATCGGAAGTAGGACAATTGCTGGGACAACTTTTTCGGAACATCTCTAGACTCTACATGACTTTTGATGAAAAGGGGAAGGTCGTCAAATCTGTTCAGTCAATCAAAACGCCCATTAGAACTCTCTCATATTTTCAAGTCTGTGGTGTTTGGGAAGGATGGAAAGGGGATTTCTTTCAAAAACAGACTTAAAGGGCCTATAAATTGGCGAAAGGCAAGACATTTAAACGTAATTTGAATGGATGAAAGTATTTAGCTAGTCAAAATGACTCGCTTACGCATGGGAAAGTCTACACAGATGTGAAGTGGTTGTCCCAGCATTTGTCCTACTTCGATTTTCACGCCGTTTTGTTTTGGTTCTTGTAGGGTACCTCAGCATTTCGGAGGCCTACACTAACAATTGGGGTCTCTTTGGAAAGAAAAATTACTTGGCTTTCGACTGATGAAAACATTTTTTGTAAATATTAAGGCATTCTGAAGTTACGATCAATTTAACACCACCACTTAAAAAAATGCAAGCAAGTAAGTTCCTCCGCTTGTTGTATTATATAGTTGTTTTTTTCGGACGCACCTAGCCCCTGTGGATGATACGGGGGAAAAAAATCTGATACTCATATTATCCTAAGTCAGGTTTCTCAAAATGTGCCGGCTACTTCTGGTTGAGCGCCGTCTACAAATTTGTCAAAAATAAAAATAGAAGTTGGTAAAACTGAAATGTTATCAAGATATTTACTTTTAACTCGTTCTCTGTTATAATTTCATTCCGCGTTAGAAAACAACAGATCGCTCTTGATCTTTTTGAGCCGTTTTTTTGAACCAGTGTAACCTATGACCGCAAAACGTTTTGTCGATTGCGGATTTTGATTCGGAGTCATCCCAAAATTGGAATGTATTAGAAGTTACCGATTTCCGGTAATGAATAAAAAAACCACGATGCCAAGATGTTATCCTAACATCTACAGGTGTATTCAGTGTTTGCCATGGCATTATCAGTCGCTTCTAATTTTGTAGCATTTTGACTGCAGCTTGGATTTCTTCAATTTCTCTTTGAGAGGAACACAAATTCACCCTAAAAAACCTACATTTTTGAGACCAATTAAAAGTTTCATTTTCCTCAAATATATGCCCAGATTGCATCTCCTGTCATCTAGAATTTCAAAATTTTCCGAGGGAGGACCTCCGGACCCCCGCCAGTTAAGAGGGGGGGACACACACACACCTCTCAGACTCACCCCCCCCCCCTCACACCTATGGCGCTCGGGGACATGCCAAAAAAAAAAGTCCAGTCACCACCTACTTCCAAAAATTCTCCATCTACTTAAATACTTTTTGAGAACCCTGTCCTTGCACCTTTTTTTTCAGTTTCAGTGAATATGTAACTGTATAAAAATTATGAAGTGTTCTAGTTTCAGTTCAGTTTTAAATTTTCACTGCATGTTTACACATGGTCCCTAGACTAGAGCAAATAATGACCCATGCAAATAGAAATAGGAAGGTACAGTGTACCAGGGTACTCTCCGGGAAAACCGAATCTGCTGCAGGTGCACTTTGGGTCAGGTAGAAGATGAGATCCATTATTTACTTCATTGTACTTGCCATGCAAACCATAGGGAAATTTTAACTACATATTTGACATCTGAGTGTACAAAATTTAGATGACAAATGTAAACTCATATATGGATCTTAAATAATGAAGACCCAACTATACTCAGATATCTTTGTCAATATCTTTTATCAACAACTATTTGATTAAATGGAATTGGAGATCTGCAAACTGGAAGACCTGCATTGAGCATGAGAAAGAAAATATTCCTTTTGGCTTGCTGCTGGCTATCCAAAAGCTCTGATACCTTTTCATGTTCCAAACAATATTTCTTGTTTGTGTGTCTCTCCCCTTTCCTTCCACATCAAAATTCTTCTATATCAACATGGTCGATCTGCACTAGACACAAGTAGGACTTTATTCCTTTTAGCATCGACTCATGGTGCCTCTTGCAGATTAGTGATGAATCACCTGATATATGTATATGTTTTCTCTCATCCCCCCCCCCCCCACCCCCCCCCTCCCCTCATATATCAGAGCTGTCGAAAATCGTCGGACCTATCGGACCGCAGACTTCCCGAAAACCGTCGATCCTGACCGACAGAAATGCAGTAGGACCGACGATTTCAAAATATATATCGGACCGAATGTCCGGTAAAGCATAGATATTTGAAAGGGCCGGCGATTGAAATTTATTCCCTCCCAGTTTCCACTGCCAATGGCATTAAATTCCGTTTTCAGTTTTATTAAAATGTCAGACAGAGACTTGAAATTTGTTTATTTATTCTGTCAGACCGACATGTTCCTCTTTGTAATCGAAACTCCTATACAAATGTACGTAAATGTAAACATCCTTTTAGTAGGAACCAGCACCTGCAAAACGTGGAACATTAAAACTGAAATATATTACTGAGCACAGAAATAAGTTGACTTCCACACTCCCCAAGTGTCAAAGAGTGTTTGTGTTTAATTAAATATGTTTTGAGATGCTTATATATTGAAGATGACAGCAGATTCATATTCTTAATTGAAATTAAAAATGTAGGTAAACCGGAAACTGACATTGATGTATAATATTCGGAACGTGATCGGACCATTAGATACGGACTGTTGGCTATATCTGCCTTATCTTTTTAGATAAAAAAATGTATACAGAAAAACATTTAATTGAGTTGTTTAATGATCATGACTATAGGTAATCTTGCATTCAGTTCTGTATAAAAAAACAAAATTTGACAGGTTATATACAATATTACAAAAAAATGGTGGGACAGACAAAAAGCCCATGGGTAAGACAGAAACCCAGTTCCTGTCTGACCCAATGTCAGACAGAAAAAAAAAAGTTTTCGCCAACTCTGTAATACAGAATGTTTGGTATAATAGTTACCTCAGATTTTGTCCGAAAGGCATTGATCAGTGTTTAATTTCATTTTTAAATTACATAATTTTCATTGTTTTCACCCCTTTTATACATTTCCGGTTTCAGCCAAACCCATTTGCAGGGGTTGACTTAAGAAAAAAAATTAACTGGCCCTGAGGGCCAGTAAAATTTTTGAACAACTGGCCCCTTCAAAATTCCACTGGCCCGAGAAATGTCGGTCCACAAAGTGGACCGATATAAAAAGGGGGATTTGCCCCTCCCCCAAGGAACAGGAAACTAAAGATCGAGCAATATGAACCCCATTAAAACATTGGGTGAACTCATTTTCCCCCGAAGGATAAGCAGTTCCTGCTCCACTAGTGGCATCCGCAAATAATTAAATTGACTGTCATTGATTTAAACATGTACATATAGTTTTTGTATTCTATGAATGAATGTTGTACTTGTTTTAAACAAGGGTAAAGTTCATGACATTTTCCCATACATGCATTACAATTAACAGGTATGGTTAGAAGATAATCAAACAATCTACATATAGATAGTCAAACTTGTTATCAAAAGTATATAGTTTTAACATTTCATTCATTGTTTATTGTATATATGTTAACTTATGTATTAACTAAATTTAAAACGGCGCTCGGCCAATAATCTTCAGTAGTGAAGGATTAGCTGCAATAATGTAGCTCCTGTGACAAATTTGTGTCTCGGCAGAGCTACAACGCGGTCCCATTCGTCACAATGGAGCAAAAAAAAAGTTGCAGTTGAAACATAAAAACTCACTATTTACGCTTCAAACATTTCATTATAACAATTACTGATGATCCCAGTCCTTGTTAAATCGGTTTGGCTGAGAAATATATGCTTTTCAAAGTTAGCAACAACCCTGTTCAAATGTATCGATTGTTTTTCATAACCGGAAACTACGGAAGGCAGAGCTTTTCTAAATATGGTATTTCTTATTACAACCTGATGTAAACATTCCAATCGTAACTACTCGGCCATTCTCGCTACCCTGTTATTTGCAGGGTAGCGAGAATGGCCGAGTAGTTACGATTGGTAAACATTCACACCTAAATCGCCAAATATGGTATCGACATCCAAATAGTGAGGCCGGAAATGACGAAATTCAAAACGTTCAGAGTAAAAGTAAACATGGATTTTTATTTTGTGGGAATTACATTCTAAAATACTGGTAGGTGATAAAAACTTGTTATAATAATGGACAAAAGGAAAGGTTATGTCTTATTATTGATAAATGCAGGCGTCAGAAGCTCTGTAAGCGAGCGCAAAAAATCTCGGCGGCTGCTCCATTACGTGTAATGGCATCCCGTTATAACCCTTGCGAGTAAGTGAGCATTTAGGGTTTTATTATTAGAACTAGTGAAGGATGGCCAGAAATATAAAGAAGAAGAAGTCTCAGCGACCCCCTCTGTATAACGGCTTCATTTTTTAGCCAATCTTATTTATTCCTCCCCAGCGTTTTCCCGTGCATTCGACCATTATATAACGACCCACTGTCTAACGCGACTAACGACCATGTTCTGTGGGTAAAAATCCTTCATATAACGACTATTAGAAGATTATTATCAAACCGGAAGTTAGATAATAAATAAACAAACATAGTCCCGACTTTGGAAAATTTTCCGTTTTGCCCAGCTGATGCAGCGATTGTTGCCAATATCCCTCTTGCTGATATCGGCATGATCTACTGACTGAGTCCATACCTGTTAATAGTTCATAATAATAGATTTTTCATATTAAATGAAGTCACGATTAGCGTTATTGTGTATCCGCCATTTTTTTTTACAGGTAAGATATTCACGTGATGATTTATTATTGTTGTTTGGTTTATTTGGGTTTATTTCTTATTTATATTAAATATTTAAAATTGCTTAGTATAGAAAATACCATTTTAATCTTTCAGTTTTATAAATAAATAATCGTGATTTTGAAAATTATTGAATTATGAAGTACTGGTTCCCAGCATATATTTCTGTCAATATTCGTTTAACGTGCGGTAACAGATCAAGGTAAACACATGCTGATTGTGTGATTAGGCTATTTATAGCTTTCGGCGAGTGATTGAAGTTGAATTTTAACGTTTTATCAGGAAATTTCATTAGTCTGTTATCAGTCGATATTGAATGACAAGGAAGAAACGAAAGTTGCTGGCCCAAGTGGCCCGAGAATATCAACTGGCCCAGCGGGCCGATCTTTGTTCAGTTTGACTGGCCCGACCGTAAATATACTGGCCACGGGCCAGCGGTTACGTCGACCCCTGATTTGTGAAGACGATCACGACACGATTGGTTATTTGTATATATATTAGCCAATGACATGACGTCTTTCATACAACCATTGACCTATAGTACAAGGTCATCAAAACAACAAAACTCGAGACGCACACTATAAAAGACATAACATATACAATTTTGAACAACACTGAAAACTGAAAATTGAATTACTTTAACCTCTATAAAAACCAGAGGTGAAATCAGGTGCCCAATTGCTAATACTAGGGTAAATCACTCTAAAAAGGCCAAACTAAACATTATGCATGCGACAGTGAAATTTTTGGGACTTTTTTTTCGGACCGGCAAAATATTTTTCGGTCTGACAAGATTTTCATGTCTGTCAGTCCGAATGACTGACAACTTCTCAGCAAGTTTCGGGAAGTCTGGAACCATCGTACAAAATATTGACTAGTTCCGATTTAAACTACTTCACGTCAGACCCGATGTCCGGAGAAATTTTTCAGTAACTTGGGACCGACAAAATGCTTGAAGATGACCGGCATCATTACTTAATTTCGCTTCTCAAACTTGTCGTTGTTTGCAATCTTCAATCTCTGATTTTTGTTTATTTTTGTCTATATAATCAAATTTTGACTTCACATTGAAGAGTTTGACTACTAAATGTGTATCCGATTCCGGACAGACGAGCATCGATTTTCCAGAAATTACTATTTTATTTAAAAAAAAATATTATTTTTTGGCAATAAATTTGTTTGACTTGGCGGCGTTTTTAAGGGTCGGTCGGTGAAAGGTGAAACAAACTTAATTTTAATTTAGGCCTAGGTTGTCAGTCATCCAATTGATTCGGTCCAGACCTAATGGCAATGCTACTTATAAGAGGTAACACCTTGAAATCTTTGTTTATTTCATACACAAGTCTATTGTATTGTATGTATATTTCCACATGTCACACAAAAATGTGTTGTACTCCATGGTATCACTTGAAGCTGTAAACAAACCATTTTATGGATTTAGCCAGTATATGTGTAATTCAGTTGAAGTCGTAAAAAAAATGTAGGTCCAGCAAATGTTTGATAGGTCTGACACATTGTCCACATCTGCCAGACCTATTGTCTGACAGACAGGAAAGAGATTTCGACAGCTCTGATATATATGTGAGTAAGTGTGTGTACGTTTATGTGCATATACTGGTCGGGAAGTAGTTCTCGCCATTTGTTACGTTTTTTATCCAATATTTTTAAGAAGCAGTCAAGAAACCTTTGTTTCACCCCATTATTATTTTGCATGAACCATAACGATTTACCTACGAAATGAATTTTCATAAAGGAGAGCGCACGCTGATCGGGGATCCATTATTACGATGTTGTGTTTTTTAACAGAGAATGGCCGCGACAGAAGCAATTCTCGCCAACTTTCAGAAATATTGTTTTTTGTGAAGCTAAAGCATCAAAAGGAAAGAAAAACGACATTTTAGAAAAATAAAACCCTTTCTTAAAAAGTTTACCGTTTTTGTGTTAGTTTGTAAAAAACTTTGATAATTATTCATCGCTGTTTTAAAGGCTGTCATGCCATCCCCACGCCGCTCTCCCATTCCGTAAAATACATCCTTTTCAACAGTGGTTTACCTGATAATTTTCATTTTATTGATGAAAAGTAATAATTCCAGTTTTTCTAGAATTAATTTTAATATTTTGTCCATGTTTTATGCCCAATGTGATAATATAGGATCCATGTATAAATTAACGGTCAAGGTAATTGATGACGTAAACAGTGCATGCGCAGGTGGCCATTTGCATTCAAATGGAATCTATTTTTATTCTGCAACCGTGAGTATTTTGGATTGTAGGGATAAGTAATAAGGCAAAGTGTGACACTTTTTAGAAAGATCTTAAAGATTTGTAGAGATAAATTGGAAATATGGTGTCACTAAATTCTCCGATGATCATTCCATGTGTTTTTCTATTTTAAGAGTACCAACACACGTGACCCCCTGTTGATGTTACGACAGAATGTGGGGTGCAGTAGGATTTTTACCCGATTTTAACAATATTTCACAATGAAATTCTATAAAAATTAATACGAAGGATTGGGTACGGCGTCCTTTAATGATGGTGAAAAAATCAGACGAAAATTCGCTAGCGCTAAATGAGACAGTTGGCGAGAATTGCTTCTTGGCGAGAACTACTCCCCGACTAGTTCTAATAATAAAACCCTAAATGCTCGCTTACTCGCAAGGGTTATAACGGGATGCCATTACACGTAATGGAGCAGCCGCCGAGATTTTTTGCACTCGCTTACAGAGTTTCTGACGCCTGCATTTATCAATAATAAGACATAACCTTTCCTTTTGTCCATTATTATAACAAGTTTTTATCACCTACCAGTATTTTAGAATGTAATTCCCACAAAATAAAAATCCATGTTTACTTTTACTCTGAACGTTTTGAATTTCGTCATTTCCGGCCTCACTATTTGGATGTCGATACCATATTTGGCGATTAAGGCGTGAATGATTACATCAGCCGTCGTAAGCATCGTAGTAAGAAATACCATATTTAGAAAAGCTCCGCCTTCCGTAGTTTCCGGTTATGGAAAACGATTGATAAATTTGAACAGGGTTGTTGCTAACTTTGAAAAGCATATATTTCTCAGCCAAACCGATTTAACAAGGACTGGGATCATCAGTAATAGTTATAATGAAATGTTTGAAGCGTAAATAGTGAGTTTATATGTTTCAACTGCAACTTTTTTTTTTGCTCCATTGTGAGGAATGGGACCGTGTTGTAGCTCTGTCGAGACACAAGTTTGTCACAGGAGCTACATTATTGCAGCTACTCCCCCGACCAGTATCTCTTTTCCTGCCAGAATGTGCCTGCACCACAATTATTGATATTTCATCGCGAATATTTAGTTTGATGTATTGTTGTTGTGTATCAATCATAATTGTTATTTGTATATGCCCTCCTGGGGCCCTGATTTGGTTAATAAACTTATTTCTATATAATACAAAAGTAGGAGCTCCAGACCGGAAGTTGGGTTCTATATACGTGTACAACTACAGAACAAGAGTTCTGCAAACTTACCGAAGCTCCAATAAATGAGAGATAACTCTGAAGTGTTGGGTCAATGGCATATATAAATGATTTTATGCTCGTCTTCCCTGTATTTTCTACTGTTAGTGCAGAACCTAGTTTTACTAAGTGAGATGAGATGTCAAGTTTCCTGTCTGCTTTACTAATAACAATTGATGAGCTAATCGAGTCCTTATTCACATTGCATCTTACAATAAGAATGCAACAAAGCAATGCACAAAACACAAACTGTCGATTCATCTTCCAATTTCAGCTGATTATTGCAGATTGGGTGCATAAAACGTTTTTTCTTCTCCGACAGATAGCCGGCTTTTCTAAACGGAAGTACGTGTTACGGAAGATAAAACTAAAGACCAAACAAAAACTAGTGTCTAGGCAGCTTTATGAAACTGAAAGAGAGGCCATATTTATTTCATGAAGCCTTGTTCGTCAGATATTTTTGTATCGCTGAATTGAACATGATCTGGTGAAATTATTGACTTGAAATTCAGTACTTGCTGGAGCCGTAGTCGAACAAAAAGCCGTCGGACGGCAGAGGAATCTCGGACTAATATGTGGTATAGCAGTGGATTTGCCGCTATAGAAAAAAAATAAAGGTGTCATTACAAGGATTTTAAAATGACCGATTGCTTAATTTATTATATAATTTAGATGTTTTAACTTTGTTTAATTTGATTATTATTTTTTTAAATAAAAATAATGCTTATTACAAAACAACATGTCACATGACTCACAATGCTTCTGGTTAAAAATAGCCACAATTTTTGGTTGAAAAGTTAATGATATGCATATGTATGTTGTGTACAAGTTGTGATTTTGTACATGTTATAACATGTACAAAATAATTGTACATGTTATAACTTGAACAATGCAAGAATACAAGTTATAACATGTACAAAATTAGGTCGTACATGTTATAACATGTACAAAATATTGTTTAAAAATGGCTTTAACTTGTACAATATATGAAAATAATTTTAAATCTGATGAAGAGCAATAATCAAAAGCAAAAGAAACATAATATACAGCATGCATAAATTACTACATTTTGTACTTTACCATTCCAGAAACCAGCTGTGCTTACCGTTGTTGCTACATGACAAAGACATATGACACCTAGAGTTGCACATAACTTTCAACCTTCGACAGACTTACAATTTCCTTTCTTACATTGATAATGCACAAAACCTTGCCCTCCACTCAAGGATATCTTACTCACCATCTCTCTCACACTCATATCATTCACTGGGACTTCAGACACATCTAAAGTGGCTTTTGCAACAAATTGAACCTGATTTCTACTCGTGTATCCTTTTATTTGTCCAACTTTAGTACCAATCTTATAGCCACCATGTTCATTTACATTCATCACAACACCTTTTATGTTTCTCTCGTCAGCAGGGCCCCTATCAACAGACGGAATTGGAATGATAACATTGTCACCGTTGGAGAGAACAGTTAATTTTGTTTTTGTGGCCACAAAGTAGAGAATTGGTTCATCTGAAAATTTGAAGAATTTCAATTTTGATGTTTAACGCCACTTTCAGCAATATTTCAGCTATATCATGGCGACCAGTTTTAGTGGTAGAGGAAGCTGGAGTACCCGGAGAGAACCACTGACCCTGGGCAAGCAACTGGTAAACTTTACCACTTGCGGCGGCTAGTCGAGTGCACCTTTTTTTTTTAATTTACAAAGCTGGGGGCGAACCCACACCGTATTCGTGATAGGCTTGTATGAGTTGTTAGAGCCAACGACCTAACTCATTGGTTTTGAGATAAACTTAATTGTGACAGTGTCATGACATTTGAATTACATGTACAGGCCAATGTGAAATATAGAAATATAAGCCGTTTTGTTATTTGTACTGTTTAATATCATTTACTATATGTACTATATAAGAAGATTGTAAACTATCATGGATGTACTATAAAGGACCACTGGGAAATGGACCTACATGCAAAATTAAACCAAGGTCTATTAAGCATATTATACAAGCCAGAGAGAAATATTGGTTTTCATTGGATCACGTCCTATATTATATAAGACCATTGCAGGAGTCGAATATTACTTTGACGTACCACATAGGGTTACTGAGATATTGATCTAAATGCAAAGTTTGATCAGTCTCACAGGCAAAAAATATAGGTCAGGGTGGCATTGTTGTTTGAACATGTTCTACTTATAAAACCAAGACGGACTGTATCAACATAACACTCACACATCGGATGTTTTTTCTTGATCAATTTTTCAAGGTTTCCAGCTGTCAATATCTCATACTGCTTCAGCAGGGTTCTTTCTTTGCCAGAAGGTTTAGTTGTATCTTTTGCCTGCTTAACACCTCCTATTAAAGTTTCTATCCTCTCCTCAGGGTATTGTTTGCAAAGGAATTTTTCGTCGATATATCAAGAATTTCATTGTAAAATCTGTCTTGGGTATCCACTTGCATCTTAACTCTTTACTACTATGAAAGTAAATATATTGCCTTCTGAGTAGAAACTCCCAATTATTATTCACCAGGTGAGAATACTGAATAATATTCATTGACTACAGGTGTTTTAAAAGTATTAAGTAATTATATTATATAAAAACTGCTCAACTTATCATTAACTGTATCAAAAAGATAAAAAAAAAAAGAGCAAAAACTAAAACAAAAATATAAAATTGATGATAATAAGACCCCAGGTTAATGAAATGTTGTGATAATGGAAGCGTATCTTTTGTTCTTTATTTTCAAATATTGTACAAGTTTATTTTCAAATATTGTACAAGTTAAAGTAATTTTTAAGTAATATTTTGTACATGTTATAACACTATGATCATGGAAAAAAGGAATATAACAATGCAGATCAAAGAGATGGCTAACTTCATCATGCATGTACTTGTAGAATTTGTTTTCTCAGATAGCTACATGTATTTTGATTTAAACTTGAATGCAATAATTATAAAACTGCATGATGAAGCCATCTATAAATATTTTGATTTGAGTGATATATTTATTCTCTCATGCTTTAAGTATTTATACAGTATATGTATTTAATTTCGAAAATGTAGTTATTTCACATGTATAACTATAGAAATAAGTTTATTAACCAAATCAGGGCCCCAGGAGGGCATATACAAATAACAATTATGATTGATACACAACAACAATACATCAAACTAAATATTCGCGATGAAATATCAATAATTGTGGTGCAGGCACACTCGGGCAGGAAAAGAGATATATGCACATAAACGTACATACACTTACTCACATATATGTGAGGGGGGGGGGGGGGGGGGGGGATGAGAGAGAACATATACATATATCAGGTGATTCATCACCAATCTGCAAGAGACGAATACATGTATGTGTGCGAATGTGTTATAGTCCTATTTGCACCGGCCCTTGGTTTCCTCTGCATTTGTACAACTACCGTACAGTACTTGTCCATGTGCTTAGGACACAGGGAGGACTTGATCACTACACTACATGTAAATTAATCATTGATGTCTGATGTGGCCAACAATGTCATAGTCGACAGCACTTAATTATTATTAGTATAAGTATTTAGTTTATTTTATGGGCAGTTTTGTTCATTGTAACGTATAATATTTATATTTTTAATTTTTCAATCAGTGTTATTGTTTATGAATCACTGTAATGAATTTGCCCCTTGTGGGCCCTCTATTGGACAATAAAATTCTTATTCTTATTCTTATACATGTATATATATTGAAACGACAATGCATGGGAGATACAGCCGCTCAGATGAGTGTCAAATTCTGTTACTCCTCTATTGATATTAACATGTAGTGGTCTACATGTAAGACAAAACAGCAGTATATATACCTTAGTACTACATACAGTAACTACAAACTTTGTGATTTAATTGAGAAAGTGATGTACAGTATTAAACAAGGGAGGTACAATCAAAGTATATATCTTAAATAGAGAATTCTTTTAACATATAACATAAGTTTGCCTTAAAACACTGGTACCTCTTTTGAGACATCATCTATTTTTTTTTAGATGTCATATTATTTTAGAATTTCTGTTATCAAGTACTATACTGTTATTTTGTTACAGCTGATGGATTCCAGAATGGCTGTCAGGAACCTGGTAGCAAATACAACATGAACTGGATGTTGGCTTTTACAGATCAAATTCCAATATAGGAGGACCGTTGCTATGACTAATTTTTACGCTATTTAAGCTTTCAGTTCAAGTCATCAAGACTTCATCCTAAATTTTATGTTGTCGATTTTTTTTTGGGGGGGGGGGGTTGGAGGGGGGAAGAAGGGGTGAAAGGATTTATTTTAGCTGAAAATAGACAACTTTTCATGTGACATGAGTAATTAGTTCAATTTTTATAAATTTAACAGGAATTTATTCATCGGAATACGTTAGCTGAGATCTGGAAGGGAGGTTTTTTTTTAATTTAAAATTAATTTATTGAGACATTACATGATTTTGGAGGAAGTTTTCTTGTACAAAGACTTTAACTAAATCAATAAAAAAAAATGAGGTTATTTGATTATCATTTTGTTTTAAAAACCTTTTCTTTTATTAAATATTAAAAACAGGGATTTTATGTGTATTAATAATTTTACATTGTTTATGACATCACATACATGTACATGTAGTAGATATAACCATATGCAACTTATTTGAAGATATTTTCATAGTTCAAAGATGTACAATAAAAGACTGTTATTATGAATTAAGACTCAGATTTTCTAATAAAAAAGTGATTTTGAAATTTTGCCTATGTTTCTTATATTTTATTGACATATATCAGTATCAGCTGAGAGTAAGAGTATATAAAAGAAAATAAATTATCAAGCAATTGACAACAGAGTTGATGAACTAAATTAAAAAGAATGACTTTGCAATCTATAAATAACTACCATCCAGTTTGGTGACCAACATCATACTTACTGAATATTGATTGAATGAATTACATGTATTTTCTGATTTATTTGGTTTGTTTGTTTGATTGTGTTTAACGCCACTTTCAACAATGTTTCAGTTATATTGTGGTGGTCAGTTTTATTGGTGAAAACCACCGACCTGTTGCAAATCACTGACAAACTTTATCACAAAACGTTGTACACCTCGCCCTGATTGAGATATATTATGTAGGATTATTTTTTAAGTTATGTCTTGTCTGGCTGCTGCAAAATATAGCAAAAAAGTATTCCACATATTCTGGTTGAAAATTATATACATTTTTTTTCCATTTTCAAAAAGTCGTAATACATTGTTGTACTAATAGGTAGAATGAAGAGTTAGGGTTATGGTGTTTAATGCCACAGTCAACAACATTTCAGCTATATCATGGTGGGTGATCAGTTTTATTGTTGGAGGAAAATGGAGAAAAACACTGACAAACTTTATCACATAATGTTGTATCAAGTACACCTCCCCACGAGCAGGATTCGAAATCACAACTTTAGTGGTGATAGAAACTGATTGCACAAGTAGTTGTAAATCCAACTAGCATACCAACACGAAATAATGGCCCTAGGTAGAATGAACCATATATACAGGATCTGCCTTAAGCCAATTGGGCCCCACTGAAGTTGCATACTCTCAGCTGTTCAAGTACACACAAACAAAAAACACTAGGTTTTACAGAGAACAGCAATGATTATTGTTATGTTATGGGGTCCACACCTCCTAAGGCGACCCTGCATATATATTTGTGATAAGAGTAAAATGAATATCCAACTTGACTAATATCTTCTATGATTTTTCGTCTGTTACCCCTGTATACTTGTCCAGCTTTGATTTGATTTGATTTTTGGTGTTTTAACTCCACTTTCAACCACAGGGGCTAGGTGCGTCCGAAAAAAAAAATTATTATATAGTTTGTTTGTTTTGTTTTTTTTTCGGACGCACCTAGCCCCTGTGCTTTCAACAATATTTCAGCTATATCATGGCGACCAGTTTTAGTGGTGAAGGAAGCCGGAGAGAACCACCGACCACGGGCAATCAACTGGTAAACTTTATTACTTGCGGCTGCGAGTCGACTGCACCCTTTTTAGCTCACCTTGCCAAAGGCAATGTTTGCTTTTGCCATCACTTGGCGTCCATCGTATGTTAACTTTTCACATTTTAATCTTCTCCTCTGAAACCCCTCAGCCAAATGAAGTAAATCTTGGTAGGAAGCATCTATGGCAGGTCCTCTATAAATATTGCTCATTTCGTCCCGATCCATTAACAAACATGTTCGCCATAGGCAATTCTTGTTTCTGATTGATTGATTTCTAAACAAATTTCTCCTCTGAAACCGCTTTGCCAAATGAATCAAAATTTGGTAGGAAGTATCCTTGGAAGGTCCTCTATAAAGTTGCTCATTTATTTCCGATCCGTTAACAAACATGACCGCCACAGGCAATTCTTGTTTCTGATTGGTTGATTCCTAAAAAAAATATCTCCTCTGAAAGCGCTTGCCCAAATGAATCGAAACTTGGTAAGAAGCATCATTGGAAGGTCCTCTATCCAGAATGCTAATTTAGTTCCGATCCGTTAACAAACACAGGCAATTCTTGTTTCTGATTGGTTGATTTATAAAACTCTTTTTCTCTGTAACTGCTTAGCCAAATGAACCGAAACTTGGTGGGAAGCACCTATGGAAGGTTCTGTATTAAGTTTCCTCAAAGCAGAATGAAAGGTGAGCGACACAGGCTCAGCCCCCATTAGTATACATATAAATGATTCTTGATATATAGGAATACAAAGAAAGTATACTACAGGTTAAAAGTTTTGCATCTGGAAAATCTTCTTTTCATTTTAAATCAGGATCCTCCCAACAGGAATAACAACTCTTTTTAATATTTTCATGTAAGTAACTGTATGCAACATTAGTGTCTGGTACAGAAGCTAGATTACAAATTAAAAAAATACCACCTTTGGCTTGGAACATAGTTATTTTAATTTAATGCTTTATTTATTTCAAGAGGATTGAAATCAGCCTGAAGCACACCCTACAACCGGCTATCTGGACAACAGATGCTATCGGGAACTCAGATCATATCTACGTCACACGGAATGACAGGTAGGAATTTCTTTGGCGTTTTTCTTCCATCTTATCTACTTTTGGGATTTTAAATTTATGTCTGATTTGTTGCACTACAAATGAGAAATTTGCATACCAAATATGACAGTATAGGTTTTAATATTAGTAAGTTTTCAATCAATGAAGATAGAATTTGACATTTTCAACAGAGAATTCTTCAGAACATTAACGTTTTCTCTAAAATTTCAAAAGAAAGCACAAGTTTCTATCATATACATGAAAAATATAGTGTTTCTTCTACCTTCCTGTACAACGGGAACTCGAAGTGTTATGTAGTAAGAATATTATACGCAATTTCAATCCAGTGGTCAAAATGTTTTGGCTATCGGGGACAGCAGATTGGGCTATCACGAACATCAGATCAGTGGAATTAAATGGCAATCGGGAACATGAAAAAATTTAAAAGAAATTCCATTGTTAATTAACTTTGTTTCTCTCATTATTGTGCATTATTCATACCCCTCCTCCCTGACACTTGTAGAAAAATCATTTGTTTCCCGATTTGACACTAAAAAGTCACGTGAAATTTCTCACGATATTTTAACCCTTCATTAAAACTTACTTGTTGGTGCATATAAGGTCGTTATTTACTGTTAAACTGTGACAGGTTTACATTAATTACCACCTCGAGTCCATCCAAACAAAGTTAGAATCTATATTTATATTTTACTATATGTGTTACATGTTCAATATATAAAATGTAAAGGTTGTTTGTTTTTTTGTGGTTTTTTTTCTAAATGTAAATGGAACGGTTTCGATGCTATTATTGTCAAGACTACACAGAAAATGAATGTTCTGCCATCATATCACACCTTGCTAAGGAACATGATACACTTTGTCTTAAGAATAGAGAATCAGAACTACACGAAGAAACAGGGCGCATTGGCTATAGAACAAAATGTTATGAAACCGTTATTCCTCAAGATGGAGAAATCTTTGTGACAGAAGACGAAAAAGTTGGCATATATCGTGGAGACAAAGCAAAAAAGAAGAAACTCAATACACCGGTCAAAAGTTTAAATGTTAGAAAACATCAGCTTCATCCTCCTTCGACTCGAGATGATTCCATGGATATTCCGCTATCAAGATTTAGTGAAGACAATGATGACGAACAGTTTTATGAAGAAGATAAAACAGAAGAATCTTAACTTATATTGTTCTATGAATACGGGCCCTGGTCTCGAGTTATCATATCATGTTGACCTGTTCATGAATAATTAATTATATAATATCGAAAATTAAATTCTAGCCTATTACAAGTGGAGAAAAGCAATATTAAAATTTAAAACAACAATTTTAGAGATCATCAATCTTTTATTTGATAACTTGGAAACAACAATTAACAAATAAACTTTAAAAACACTTCCAGTGTAAAGCATTTAAAGTAATAAGTTATTCTTGAGGTATCTAACAAATCACAAATAAAATAAAATAAATATAAAAATACTGCTCTAGCAATCATGAGAACATTTTACAATTACAAGAATGCTTACTTTCCACTTAAAATGACAGCTTTCAAACACTTCCAGTGTAAAGCATTTAAAACAATAAGTTATTCTTGAGGTATCTTGCAAATCGCAAATAGAATCAAATAAATATAAAAGTACTGCTCCTGCTATCATGAGAACAATTTACAACTACTTTCTACTTAAAATGAAAACATCTACTAATACTTGAATTACCACTTGCTGTTGAAACTCAGATTTATTTGCTAATGCAAAGCAAGCCCTGAACAAATTAAGCCCTTTTCTACTTGTTTTGCAGATATGAACCTCGGTTTGTTATTTACACGAGGAAAAGGGACGCTACAAATTCATATTAAAACATCCTTGTATCCATTATAAGGTACAAAAATAAACATTATTTTCTCTTCTAAGTGAATGTTGAATAGAAAGTGTACATTTCTTGAGAATTCTCTATGCTTAAACGAACACTGTGTAAAACCGGAAGTGTCCGACAATTTGTTTGTACCATAATACCGAGCAATTATTTGGAACTAATACAATATGAAAACCCGTACTCTGAAACAGAGTAAAGACACGAACCTCTACAATTGCTCATATAAAAATCTATGTGAAAAATTTATTTGGAGCACAATCAGCAGATACCATAACGGTTTTTACTATATTTCTAAGGTCAAATAACAAAATGCGTTGCCTGAAAGATGGTGGTTAGATATTTTATTATTCCACGCTGGAGTATGTATACTACTTAATATTGTAAAGACACCATGATAGTTTAGCTAAATCCTCGGCTTTAATGCTCGAAATTAGGGTACAATCAAATTGTAGAAAACCTCCGTTTATACACTGAAACGGAAGTATAATTTTAATGGTTGAACAAATTAGTGTTTCAACTTCTTTTTGTGCTTAAAGAGAGAGCTGTAATACTTGTACACCTTTCCACAAGGACATATATTTTTTTTCTTCAAGTGTTGTGCTTCTGTGTGCCTTTGAAGTGCTTGTCTCAGTAAATGTTGTTTGACATTGGCAGCATATTAGTTTAACGCTTCCGTTACATACTTTTTCCTGTTCGTTTCTTCTATATCGGCCTGTAAACTTTTTGTGGCAGTGCTGACATTCATAAGGCTCTATTCTTGTATGTGTATTTAAATGATCTTGGTACTTTGACAAGCGAAAGAATTTTTTCCTGCATAGTTCAAAAGGGCATACATGAACTTGACTTCCGGCTGCATTTTTACCATTGTTATTATTTATTTCGTGTGCTTTCATGTGCTCGTTCATGTTTTGACACTTGTTGAAGGTTTTGCCGCAAAATGAACATAAAAGATTATAACTATGTTTGTCAATCTTGTGTTTATTAAGTTTTTCTTCAGAATCAAAATATTGGGTACAGCTTGGACAGAATAATTTAGTACCATCATGGATTTTTAAATGTCTCTTTAAGTTTTGTTGAGACTTGAACTTTTTCTGGCAAATGTCACATTGGTAGGAATCATATTTAGTTGTATGAACGGTTTCTTGCAAAGAAATATTTAGAAAAGATCCATCCAGTGGATTCTCAGTAGATAGATCAATAGACTCCATATTATCTGAAATTTATCAAAAATGAAATATTACAAAACTTCTAAATATCCTAATTCAATCAAATCTTTTTAAAAGAAGTAATTTTCAAGGTATTTCTCAGTTTATCCACCTCAAAGACATGTCCAAAGTCAATGACAATGGAAATTAATACAAGCAACAGCTAATACTATCAGGGATTCACATTCAGCCAGGATTTTGAGACCATTAGTCACTTTTGCGGATCAGATTTCTTTTTAAATTATGAATAAACAAGAATATAATGAGCTTAATCTTATATTCAGTTACTTTGTCTTATTGGTTAGTAATGGAGAATGAAAAGCTACGAAAAACCTCCTAGGATGGGAACATACTCTGCAAATTAGCAACCAATTGATAAAGCATAACATTGCCATGATTTTGATCTAATACCACACAAATTGTAATACCCCCCCCCCCCCTTTCCTTTTGAAATATTACTGTGCGTGGGTCTAATACAAACACGCAGTTGCAAATGAAATAGACGTCGTTTTGAAATTTGTTGACTTGGGAATGAAAATACAAGATTTTATTTAAGAAAAACAAAACAAAGTAGCTATTATTTAAATCTTTTTCATGAAAGTAATTTAAGTCTCGCGATCAGTATATTCGCGAAACCGACGCGAGAAATAGAGCATCAGTATGTGGTTTACTGTGGTGGTCTACCGTAATGAGGACTAACTTCCTCTATTACAGGATAAACCAGAAATAAGAATTCATGTCACTATTGTTCCCGATTGCCAAAATCTGCTGTCAGTGATAGTCAGTTTCAAAATAATCTGCTGTCCCCGATATCCAAAACATTTTGACCACTGGAATGAAATTGCGTATAATATTCTTACTACATAACACTTCGAGTTCCCGTTGTACAGGAAGGTAGAAGAAACACTATGTTTTTCATGTATATGATAGAAACTTATGCTTTCTTTTGAAATGTTAGAGAAAACGTTAATGTTCTGAAGAATTCTCTGTTGAAAATGTCAAATTCTATCTTCATTGATTGAAAACTTACTAAATATTAAAACCTATACTGTCATATTTGGTATGCAAATTTCTCATTTGTAGTGCAACAAATCACACATAAATTTAAAACCCAAAAAGTAGATAAAATGGAAGAAAAACGCCAAAGAAATTCCTACCTGTCATTCCGTGTGACGTAGATATGATCTGAGTTCCGGATAGCATCTGATGTCCAGATAGCCGGTTGTAGGGTGTGTGAAGGCTACAGAGTTGCTCTCCTCAACATGCATATGATACAAGATACAATAGAACAGACTATCTCACACTCATTCACTCATAATAGTTAATTATATTTTCAATAGCAATTTAAAATATTTACAAAGCATAGAATCTATAGAAATCTATTGCTATTTTCAATGAATTCATATACACACTGAAATAAAACTATGTTATCATCCATAGATAAATCATCACTTCCTTGAAGAAAAAGCTCAACTAAATATGTGTTTAATTCATTTTTTAAACTATTTAAATTCACATTTGAACAGAGCAATGATTTAAAGTGTTTTTCTTAATTCATCATATTTATCACAGTTAAATAAAAGATCATGTGGAAAATACATACAAACACTTCTTCTCAGAAACCACTTCAAAGTTTATAATCAAATTGTGCATGGGGTCATATTGTGGGCCTTTATATAAAATTGTGGTGTAAATTGGAAATGCAAAAATTACCTCATCATGGAACATGATTTAGCAAATGACCCTGCTTCTCCCAAGCTATTGGGTATTTGAAAAAATTATATGATGCATGAATTATCCTTTAGTGCTCATCATTTTCGCCTTGTTAGGGTAATATGAAAAATAGTTAAAAAGACATTTCACCGTTATTAAAATGAAGTTGCCGGACAAATTTGCAATATCTGCATGAGCACTGGCTTAGGACAGGCAAAATTGCAGGCTAATATGATAAGTCACAGCAGGTAACTGGTCACAGTGAATGCATACACGTTGCATACCACCTCGGGAGTAAAGCTAGATAGAAGGTTGCAAATGTTTCTGAAGAAAGGACTACATTATATATTTATACATGCATAGTAGGAAATCAATGGTAACTGTAACAAATGAAGTGTTTAAATGTTTTTTTTTATTAACGCAAAAATACTTTCCCGATCCCTTCAATGATTCATTTAAAGACGGGTGAGGGTATTCCCTCAGTATTATTATTATTTATAACTAAATGCATTATCCTACACATAATTCAATATTATGTATCACGTTTTGAACACCAAAACATTCTCTGTATCCTTGCTGAGACCCCCTTCATGGTATTAAGACGCTATATAATGCTAATCCGCTCATTCTCCAAGGGTAGACCTATAATACAGAATTTTTATTTACAAAAATCGCCAATGCTTGAAAATAGTGTTTGTCATTTGTTGGTGGTTGTGAAGAATAAATGCGTAAAAGAACAAACCCACTAAACAGCTATATTCCTATAATTGGAGTTACCCAAAAGCAAGTGATACAAATACCTATCTTTGATGTTTAACTGAAAAGGAAACAACTTTTTTATCTAAAACTAAGAACGTTTAACTAACAACTTAATAAAGTAAAAATAAACGAAGTGTTGAAAGAGCATTGGAAGATAAAAATATATTTTTCTGTTTTATTTTTAAGAACATGAAGAAGTGGCATATCATTTCAACCAAATATTACTATTCTTGACATTTATATGAAGGGGAAAACGTGTATACATTTAAAACAATCCCATTTCTAAAGAAGATCATCAATAATGAATAAATAGCATTCATAACATATAGGTAAGAAGAGTTTGAAGATACAAAAAAAAACGGCTGTCATAATCTGTAAATCGAAGGAAAGACAACACAATGGCCTCAGAAAAAGAACAAAGTATTATTTCAATATTAATGGTTATTGTACATAGTTTTCTTGGTTCAAAACATCTGCATGTGCACACATTTGAAAACTTCTTTTCTGCACATATGAGAATAACAAAATTAATTTATTATCTTTATTCAGAAATTTTAAACTTCTGCATTGCTTAAATGAGCACTTAAAAATAATATTTTGAGAATTTTTGTTCCTTTTACTGAAAATTATCAATTTTTAGATAAGGCTCTTTTCTAATACATTTTTTGAATATCAAGTAATATGCGAGCTTAAGCGAGCTCTTTATGGTATAAAATGTATACTTAGGATTTTTTAACAAACATGGCTGAACATATTGTCGAAGAAAAAAAAATTCTACGTTTTGTATTTGTTATTCGAGTTATCGTTCCTTACGTTTTGTAAACACCGGTTTCCGGGTAACACACTAACACACTCAACTAATGGAGATCTTCTTAACATAAAGCGCTAAGGTGATCCTGAAGTCTCGTACCCTCTCTCGTAAGGAACGATAACTCGAATAAAGGAACGACAGCTCGATTGAATGAGACTAGATTCGGCCCTACAAAAAGTCGTCCCCAATATATCTCGGCCCAAAAAATCTCGACACTTTTGATGAAATTGCCAGATAATTTTCAGATGCGTGAGCATTTAAGGCCGGGCCGGTTTCATATTATTGATATTTTAAAATTTATTAAATCTCTTCTGACATACTGACAAGAATTTTTGTTTCTACGCGGAAGCTAACTTTTGAGATTTCGTAAGGAACGATAACTCGAATAAAGGAACGACAGCTGAGACTAGATTCGGCCCTAAAAAAAAGTCGTCCCCAATATATCTCGGCCTAAAAAATCTCGACACTTTTTGATGAAATTGCCAGATAATTTTCAGATGCGCGAGCATTCATGGCCGTGCCGGTTTCATATTATGCGAGCTTAAGCGAGCTCTTTATGGTATACAATGTGTACTTAGGATTTTTTAACAAACATGGTTGAACATATTGTCGAAGAAAAAATAATCCTACGTTTTGTAAACACCGGTTTCCGGGTAACACACTAACACACTCAACTAATGAAGATCTTCTTAACATAAAGCGCAAATGTGATCCTGAAGTCTCGTACCCTCTCTCGTACGTCCGATACCACTTAAACCCGGAACCCGTGTGTAATAAAAGTCATTTTGCTAGCTTGTTTTACTTATATTGATATTTTTTAATTTATTAAATCTCTTCTGACATACTGACAAGAATTTTTGTTTCTACGCGGAAGTTAACTTTTGAGATTTCGTAAGGAACGATAACTCGAATAAAGGAACGACAGCTCGATTGAATGAGACTAGATTCGGCCCTAAAAAAAGTCGTCCCTAACATATCTCGGCCCAAAAAATCTCGACACTTTTTGATGAAATTGCCAGATAATTTTCAGATGAGCGAGCATTCATGGCCGTGCCGATTTCATATTAAAAAATAAATTCGTAATTTTCCATTCTTTTACTATTCCAAAACTTCATTTAATTTTCTATAAAGTTATTTTTTTTAACACTATTTTAATTTCAAATATATTTGCGTCCTCTTCAAAGGCCGCGCCTTCTCATATCAATAATATTCAGTTCAAAGTTCTTATTCGGTCATCCGTACAAAATTAACCCAGTAGTAGTTAACCAATGAGATCTACAAACGCCGTTTCTCGCGTGATTTCTCAGTTGGAAGATATATTCCGAATGCACCACCCTACAAGGAATAATTATCGTATACTTCACAATGAAAAATGCGAAAAACCTCGAACGAAAATCTTCCGAAGGTCGTATAACGTGTTTCCTTCCCCTATACTATAATCCCCTGGTGTTGGTGTAGCATATCTAAGTAAGACACCACTGCTGATCATATCTGAATTATATTCATTATACAGAAACCTACTAACCCAAAACATTTAAAATCATTTATTCAACGAATAATCAAACCGGAAATATCCAAACAAGACGTTTTTTCAAAACTTAATAATATTACAAATTTTGGCCAATCCCTGTCAGAAAGAAAAGGGGAATCACCATTTGGGATTTTCCAAATTAAACAAATAAGATGTAATAATCGTTATAAATACAGAAAATCATATGATGAAGCTTTCGTGCTGTGGTATGATCTGTTTTATGGTTTAGAAATCAAAACAAATCGGATTCAATATCAGTAAAACTTTTAGTTTTACTTTCAGTTTCATTTTCCTATCGGACATTTCCTACAAAATGAATGCCAAATAGACAGGTAGAAGAACTAACAGTTAAACAATCCAATATAACTAATTCTATTTTCAATGAAGATGCTCTTACAGCACAAGGACCGTAAAAATTATCACACAAAAAATAGAAAGGATGGCTATGGGGGAGTATTACGAATCCTAGACATCTCGGGACCTGGACATCTCGGTACTGACTTGGACATCTCGGTACTCGGTCCTGGACATTTCGGTACTGACCTGGACATCTCGGTACTCGGAACTGGACAGTTCGGGACTTGGATGAGACAATATTCCTTACTGACCACAATTGTTTGGTACTTATTAATTGTCAATATTTTTGTACAAATAGTTCTTTAATATATATGAACCAAAAGTGATTTTGATAATTCCAGTGTAGATAGATCCCGGAGATCGTTGTTTTAGTATACATTGATTTTTATTTATATTTTCATTATTTTGACCTTTGCTTCAGATTATCTGATATCCCTGATGTATGAAAGTTCGTCACCCTAACGATTCTTCTATAATTTCTATTATCATAAACATTTGATTATATTTTGGTTGATTAAAACGGACTGATTTATTGCTTTTCCCCACAAAAATTCTCCATACTTTGTAGTGGCGTTACCAATTATGCTATGTGTGTTCGCGTGAGTAACTGAGGATATTGTCAGTGCTTTCATGAAACGACATTTCTTGATTTTCTGTTTATAATTTGGGGGGGTTGAATAATATACAAAAGCGATAAAATTAGATAAAAAGGTCTTACCAGTGTTGCATAGTCTGTGCTGCCACTGTGAACACTGGTCACATTGCAAAGCCTCCTGTCTGAGACGGACATTGCTGCCACAATCTATGCATGGATACTCGTTCATTTTGCAGTTTGAATCTCAAATTAGGGTAACCCTCCATTATATATCGGCTTGGCAAATATTTCTCAAACAAAATTCAGTTTGTATCGTCTTTTGAAGTCAAACAAAAGATTAAAGCATTGATCTATGATTAAAGAAATTAGATTTGGTAATTAAAGCTATCTAATTAAAACAGTTATGTAATCAAAACAGAAATGAAAATAATCATCCCGTTAAGTTTATCTGTGATTTATTGATAAAGGGACCTAGTTATCAAAACAAAAGTTATTTACAAATATTAATGAATAGCCTCTTTGATGTCCATTTAATTAAAGATGATTAAAAAAAAACACATAAAAATTTGTATAAACAACGTCTATATGTAAACATTTTTTTTAAAGTTTTTAACTTCAATCAAATTATTTTTATTATTCAGTACTGAAATAAACAAAGTCTACATGTAAAAAATTTGTTTAAAAAGTTTTCAAATTCAATCAAATTATTTTTATTATTCAGTACCGAAATAAACAACGTCTACATGTAAAAAAATTGTTAAAAAGTTTTAAATTCAATCAAATTATTTTTATTATTCAGTACCGAAATTTCCAGTACCGAGATGTCCAGTACAGAGTACCGAGATGTCTCATATGTTCAGTACCGAGATGTCCTGATACCAGTATTACTGGCTATGGGGTCCTCCCAATAGTACGACGACCCATTAGTCTGACAACCCATTAGTCCGACAGCCCATTAGTCCGACAACCTATAAATGCAAGAGGCATACCAAGTCTCATTAATATCCTTCAAGGCATTCCGACAGACCATGAGGGTGGTTCCTATATACATGTACCCTATATAACTGAATGTCGTCCATACATGTCAACTCACCCGTTTTTTTGCGGGTCACACCAGTCATGAATTTGCCGAAATGTGTCCTCTCATCCGAGATTTTTCAATCACCTGACGGGTCCCGGGAATTCGGTAAATGACCCGTTTTCACCCGTCTTCTTGTCATGGATTGTATCCAGTTTTTAGAATGGAAATATATTGAAACAATTTCCCAATAATGCAATTTGATTAACCGGTTTGGCTATGAGACAAACGCAACCAATCCGTTAAACAGGAAATCGAAAATCAAGGGGCACATATGACAAATCCGTTACACATAAAACTAAAAAGAACAGACAACACGAACTCCACTAAAAACCGGGAGTGATTTCAGGTGCTCCGGAAGAGTAGGTAAGTCCTGCCTTGTTAACAACACCCATCGTATAAAATGACGACACGAACATCGATATCGTTTTGACACGGATATATATATTAACCTAACTGCCATTAGCTCATTTGTTCACGACACAGGTACTTGGGGTCAACATCTCTCCTTTTTGCTTAAAGCGACACCATGGATTTTATCATTATCTTAATTTTCTCCCTTTTTCAACTAAAAATATGCGAAACTGATCAAATTAGAGCTCTCTTATTACATGTAAATAGGATGGGCCCCATGGGGCTATTTCAAACAGTTATTAGTGGTTTAATATATTTTCAGATTCAGACGCTATCAAATGTTAATCTCGACAAAACCTGTCCTTTTGAGAAACCTGCCATTTTAAACCCACTGTCTTGAGGGGCCTAATAAGGGGTCGAGCTAAGGTAACAAGGTGTCGAGCTCGGCTGACACGAGGGATCAAACTCGTTTGACGCGATCGCTGGAAGAAAGCAGACCCCCTCTGGATCCGCTACTTTAAACCAAAAACATGGATTGTTTACTTGCTAATTCAATAAACGAAACGGAACCGTAAAGTCTTTAAAGTGAAGAGAAACAAACCGTTTCATTTCGTTTTGTTCCTTGTAATAGTAGTCCCCATTCCTAACTGACCCAAAAGGTAATTAAACATGCATGTACACATGTATGTACCAACCGAGCTTACGATTTTTCTATTTCCCAACTAACTGACATCCCGAAGACTTCCATAAAGACGGGGACTACTATTACAAGGAAAGAAACTAAACCAGAAAAGGAAACTAATAGTAAAAATGGTAATGCGATGTAGAATTTAGTCCCTCACCGTGACGAACTGACATGTTGGACTAATGGGTTGTCGGACTAATGGGCTGTCGGACTAATAGGCCGTCGGACTAATGGGTTGTCGGACTAATGGGCCGTCGGACTAATGGGTTGTCCGACAAATGGGCCATCAGACTAATGGGCTCTCAGACTATCGGACCCTCCCCACTGGCTATCTCAAACCAGCTGACATCCACACAAATCACAAAAGCAGGTACCGATTTAGACCTTGATACAAACTGCGAAAATGTGTGGGCAAAAATATCATATGAAGGCAACAAATCACTTTACCTTTGCACATACTATCGACCACCATCCGATAAAGGTGAATAATTAGAACAACTTGGTATCTCACTGAATAGAGTTTTGTGTAAGAAAACAAATTTAAACATCTGGGTAAGTGGCGATTTCAACCTTGGCCACATAGACTGGAATACACCAGCAGTCATACCTAACAAACCTGAAGCTTCACTACACCAACAACTCCTCGATATATTACATGACAACAACCTAACACAAGTCATAAACAAGAACATCCGAAAAGACACAACACTAGATCTGCTGTGTATGACAAACCCATCATTTGTCAATAGAGTAGAAACATTACCACCAATCGGTGCGAGTGATCATGATATAGTTTACAGTGAAATAAACCTAGCCCTGCCGCAAAATAAACAACAAGCTCACAAAGTATTAAACTATAAAAAGGCACAATGGGATCAAATAGAAAAAGACCTCAATGAAACTTACAAACAACTAAAAAATTTTCAGGATAAAATGAGTCTAGATGAATTATGGAACATTTTCAAAACCAATGTCCAAGAGACTATCCATAAGCACATTCCAACAAAAAGCATTGGCAACAAATCAAGATTACCTTGGGTAAATAACCAACTAAAAAAGTTAATTAACAAGAAAAACAAGTTATATAAAAAGAAAAAAGGAAATCCCAAGTATAAAGAACAATATCAGAAAACTAAAACCAAGCTCCAGAACGAAATGAGAAACTCATACTGGTGATATATAGAAAACATGATTTTTGATATTGAAATAAATGAACCAGATCAACCAAGCTTCAAAAATACACCCAAAAAACTTTATTCTTACATAAAAAGCCAAAAAAATGAAAACACCGACATAGCTCCTCTATGAAGTGAAGGTACCCTACACTCAAATCCATCTGAGAAAGCTAATATACTAAACAAACAATTTCAGTCTGCTTTTACATCTGAAGCAAACACTAACATTCCAGATAAAGGTCCTAGTACTCATCCCACAATGGAACCCATAACAATCTCTAGGGATGGTGTTTATAAACTCATCAAAAACATAAACCCTAGTAAAGCTACTGGTCCTGACACCATCGCAGGCAGAGTACTGAAAGAAAATATTGATATATGTACAGACATCCTCACTTTATTATTCACCAAATCATTGGAAACAGGCAAAGTACCATCTGATTGGAACCACGCAAATGTCACGCCTGTACTCAAAAAAGGGGATAAACACAACCCAGGTAACTACAGACCTATATCCATAACATGCATAGCTTGAAAATTACTCGAACATATTTTTGCCAGCAACATGATGCAACATCTAGAAACCAACAACATACTTTATGAATTACAGTGTGGATTTAGGGCAAAACAATGATGTGAGTCACAAATAATTTCTTTAATACATGAATTATCACAAAACAATGACAAAAATATACAAACAGATTAAATAATAATGGACTTTGCAAAAGCTTTCGACAAGGTACCACACAAAAGACTGCTGTACAAAATGAAATACTTTGGCATATCAGAACAAATCATAAACTGGGCTAAATCTTTTCTCTCAAACAGTACTTTTAGAAAATATGACATCATCAAAAATACCAGTCACATCTGGTGTCCCACAGGGTACAGTTCTTGAACCAATACTTTTTCTAATTTACATTAACGACCTTCCTGAATACATCAAACATAGCCGTATCCAACTTTTTGCAGACGACAGTATGATCTATCGACAAATCAAATCACAAAGCGATTGCCTCAAGCTCCAAGAAGATCTCGAAGCTGCTATAAAATGGGAACAAGACTGGCTCATGTCATTTCACCCTGACAAGTGTAACATCATGAATATAACAACCAAGAGAAATCCAATCCACTTTTACTACAACATGCATGGCCATATATTAGAATATGTTCAACACGCAAAATATCTAGGTGTCACAATCTCAACAGACCTAAAATGGAACACCCACTTTCAACACACTGCCGCCAAAGCAAACAAATCATTATGTTTTATCAGAAGAAATCCAAAAGTACAATCACAAACAATAAAAGAATGAGCATATCAAACCCTAATAAAACCCAAATTAGAATACTGCTGCACTGTTTGGGATCCTCATACATAAACTCGCTAGAAAAGGTACAGCGACGGGCAGCCAGGTATACATGCAACAGACATCATAACACCAGCAGTGTGTCTGAGATGTTAAACACCATGAATTGGCAAATTCTTCAAGAACGCCGACTAAGAACAAGGCTCATAATGTTTCACAAAGTAATAAATGAGAATATCGCTATCCCTACACAAAATATATTACTTCAGAGCCAGTCTACAACAAGATCTTCCCGGAAAGACTCCTACAGACAAATCCAATGCAATAAAGACAGTTATAAATTTTCTTTCTTTTGTCAAACCATTAAAGACTGGAACAAATTATCCCCCGACATAACCAAAAACACCACTACAGAATCCTTCAAGGGTGCACTCACTCACGATGTGCTCCTTGATACTTATCCACACAGAATAAAATAAAGAGAATTCATGTTTTTATCTTAATAAATGTAAAAATAAAAAATTGTAAAATCCAAAATTAAAAGAAAAATTGTAAAAACTGATAATATATAACTAAAAAATAAAAAATAAATAACAATTATATCAAACAAATTTACTATGTTCCGAAATTTTTTATAAATTTGAAAAATTTTACCAGGCATGCGCCGGAAAGTAAACATCAGTACGTTGATGGTTTTCCGTAACCAAAGAAGAAATCCCTATTTACTATTGTACCAAGTTGAGTAACAACAATATTTTAAATTTTAATTGTTTAAATTCTAACAATATTTTACCCAGCTCACTTCATAGTCTCTACAAATACCAAGCAAAACATGTCCTAAAATGTACACAATTACTCATAAACTATAATAGTTGGTCGAAATTTTAAAAATCTTTTTGTTAGAAACCACTAAGCTAATTGAATTGTGACTTTGCAGGAATGATCATTGGGTGGTCCTGTACTAAACTTGTGAATCGTTTGCCGATCGGAAATTCAAGATGGCCACCATGACTCGACTTAGTTTAACATTGAACTCTATGGGAATTTCACATTTTCATCTTTTTTTCTGAAACCACAAAACAGATTTGAACCAAACTTGGCAGAAATGTTCATTGGATGGTCATATACAAGATTTTTGTTTTTGGCGCTGATCGGAAATCCAACATGGCTGCCAGGGCCCATAATGTGTTCTGATTGGTCGAAATTTTAAAAATCTTCTTGTTAGAAACCACTAAGCCAATTGAATTGTGACTTTGCAGGAATGATCATTGGGTGGTCCTGTACTAAACTTGTGAATCGTTTGCCAATCGGAAATTCAAGATGGCCACCATGACTCGACTTAGTTTAACATTGGACCCTATGGGAATTTCACATTTTCAACTTTTTTTCTGAAACCACAAAACAGATTTGAACCAAATTTGGCAGAAATGTTCATTGGATGGTCATATACAAGATTTTTGTTTTTGGCGTTGATCGGAAATCGAACATGGCTGCCAGGGCCCATAATGTGTTCTGATTGGTCGAAATTTTAAAAATCTTCTTGTTAGAAACCACTAAGCCAATTGAATTGTGACTTTGCAGGAATGATCATTGGGTGGTCCTGTACTAAACTTGTGAATCGTTTGCTGATCGGAAATTCAAGATGGCCACCATGACTCGACTTAATTTTAACATAGGACCCTATGGAAAAAATGTTTAAAAGTCTTCTCTTCTGAAACCAGTAAGTCAATTTAAAGCAAACATGGCATGAATGGTCCTTAGGTGGTCAACTTTCAAAATTATATCCTGTGACCCCGACCTCCATCCAAGATGGCCACCATCAGCAGACATAGTTTTAACATAGGACCCTATGGGAAATATGTTTAAAAATCTTCTCCTCTGAAACCAGTAAGCCAATTTAAAGCAAACATGGCATGGATGGTCCTAAGTGTCAATTTTCAAAATTGTGTCCGGTGACCCTGACCTCCATCCAAGATGGCCACCTTCAGCGGACATACTGTAGTTTTAACATAGGACCCTATGGAAAAAATGTTTTAAAATCTTCTCCTCTGAAACCAGTAAGCCAATATAGCAAACATGTCATCAATGGTCCTTAGGTGGTCAACTTCCAAAATTGTGTTCAGTGATCCCGATCTCGGTTCAAAATGGCTGCCGTCAGCGGACATAGTTTTAACATAGGACCCTATGGCAAAATTGTTTAAAAGTCTTCTCTTCTGAAACCAGTCAGCCAATTTAAAGCAAACATGGCATGGATGGTCCTTGGGTAGTATACTTTCAAAATTGTGTCCGGTGACCACGACCTCCATCCAAGATGGCTGTCATGAGCAGACATAGTTTTAACATAGAACCCTAGTAACTTAGATGTATTTGGCATGCAGACATTCTTAAGAGGACTTATTTATGTCAGGTGAGCGATACAGGCTCACCTGAGCCTCTAGTTTTAATTGCCTTCTTGATGTGGGTGAGTGTAACAGGACGCCGTAATTAATAAAAGGTTGTTTGGGTGACAGGTCACCGGATGCCAAGGTTACTTTGTAAGTTCAAATATTGAAATTAAGAAGTGTCAAAAAGGCATAACAAATAGAGCATGATATGTATAGGATATATTTGGTGTCTGGTTTTAATGCGGAATGTGGTATTTGAGGTGAAGATAAATTCCAATATAAATGAAAAAAACCTATGATATATATTCACAAAATACACCTGCATCCCACATCTAATCTTTCATTCACAAGATATCATCTGGCAACTAAAAATTTGGTATATTCTAAGTTCAAAAAAGGATATAACTCTGGCAAGAATCGTCGTAAAATGAAAAAAATCATCATTATCAAACTTGACCTAGATATTCATAAGATACACTTACATACAGCACATCTGACTTCTCTCTCACAAGTTATCATCTGGAAACAAAAAGAATTGCAAATTTGAATTACAAAAAGGGGCTTAACTCTGGTAAAAATTGTTAAAAAATCATTGTTATCAACTTGACCTACTCTTAAGATACACTTGCATACCACACCTAGCTTCAATCCAACTTTACGTTCACAAGTTATCATATGGAAACCAATTTGGGACGGAAGCACAGATGATTCCAATTGCTAAAGTCGCCTTCGACGAATCCTCTGGGACAATAAAGGGCTACACTGTGGGAAGCATGATAAGACTGCAGCAATGCGATAAGAAAGTCATCACTAAATTGAATTAGTTTGAAAAATTAATGAATTGATTTAGTGGAAAAATCCAATATACTTCAGATAAAAAACATTGGTCCCATTTGGCCTCCTCATATGTGTAAATTGTTACGAGCTAAGTCAAATCTGAATGACCAAGCGATGACAGGAAATTTCCATAAGGAAGTTACAATGTAGAATAAGGAAAAAGATAACAAAAAAAACAGCAATTTTTTAAAATTTAATATGAAGTGAGGTTGTCATGCATCATTATGTATTGAAAGGTAATTTACAATTATTTTATGGATTTTATTTTAGCATTTTAACAAGTTGTTTGATACAGTATTTTAAACATCTTTAATTAAAACTGCTGACAACTACTTAAGTTAATGAAATATACATATATTTTATTTTAATATAAAAATAAATTGACAGAAAAGTTGGGATGAGTGGAAGGATGATAAGTAACATTCAAATGAAATATTTCTCCACTCATGTACTACAGTCCATTCCCCTTAATCAAACATCATTTTACAGAATGTTCTGGATAATCAGATATTCCTTCAAAACACCAAACCATTTCTTGACTTTTAAAGGGAAAAAAATTAAACTTGTTGGTTCATTTTAAAAGTTCACAAAATATATGGGGAGCAGACATTTTTGTATGTACTCACAAAGCTATGTTTTTTTTCTATTTTTTTAAGGGTGGAAATCTTAATAGTTTTTAACTCACCTGACCCAAAGGGTCAGGTGAGCTATTGCCATCACTTGGCGTCCGTCGTTGTCGTCCGTCCGTCGTATGTCGTAAACTTTTTAAAAAATCTTCTCCTCTGAAAGTGCTAGACCAATGGAAACCAAACTTGGTCTGAATCATCACTAGGGTGTCTAGTTTCAAAATTGTGTCCGGTGATGTTGTGCACCAACCAACATGGCCGCTGTTACTAAAAATAGAACATATGGTAAAATTGCAGGTTTTGGGTAATAACTCAAAAACCGTTAATAATATCAAAAATCTGACATGGGGTAAAAATGATCAGCACATCAAGATCTACCTACCCTGCAATTTTGAAGTAAATCTGATTACCCATCTTGGAGTTATTGCCCTTTTTTCATCAAATTTGTAAAATTTTAATACTTTTCGTCTTATATTTCAAAAACTATAAGAGATAAAGGTTAACTTTAAATTGCAAAAATGTGCGGCATATCAAGATCTACCCACCCTGCAATTTTGAAGTAAATCCCATTACCCATTTTGGAGTTATTTCCCTTTTTTCATCAAAATTTTAATACTTTTCGTCCTTTATTTCAAAAACTATAAGAGACAGATGGTAAGTTGAAACTGCAAACATGTTCAGCATGTCAAGATCTACATACCCTGCAATTTTGAAGTAAATTTGACTACCCATCTTGGAGTTATTGCCCTTTTTTCATCAATTTGTTTTTTTAATTTTAATACTTTTCGTCTTATATTTCAAAAACTATTTAGAGATAGATGTTAAGTTTAAATAGCAAAAATGTGCAGCATGTCAAGATCTACCTACCCTGCAATTTTGAAGTAAATCCCATTACCCATTTTGACCGATTATGCAAATTAGAAAAAAGGGGGGATGAAATTTAAAAAAAATCTTCTCCTCTGAAACTACTGAGCCAATCTCAACCAAACTTTGCTGAAATGATCCTTGGATGGTCCCCTTTCAAAATTGTGTCCGTCAGCGCCGTCCTGTATCCAAAATGGCCGCCATTACTAAAAATAGAAATTTCTTCAAATGGCCAAAACTGCTCTATTTTAAGCCAGAAAGTGCCCAAATTTGAACTGCATAAGCATAATGATGAGCTTTTTAACATATATTACGGGATTTTTTATGAACTTTGAACTTTTGCCTATTTTGACCGATTATGCAAATTAGAAAAAAGGGGGGATGAAATTTAAAAAAAATCTTCTCCTCTGAAACTACTGAGCCAATCTCAACCAAACTGTGCTGAAATGATTCTTGGGTGGTCCTCTTCCAAAATTGTGTCCGGCATTTCAGAACACCGACCAAGATGGCCGCCACAGCCGAACTTAATTTAACATAGGACCCTATGGGAAATTCCCATAAAAATCTTCTTGTCTGAAACCATTTCTCAATAAGAACAAAATTTTGATGAAATAGTCATTGGATGGTTCTCTTCCAAAAATGTGTCCGGCGGTTCGGCCCTTCGATCAAGATGGCCCCCACAGCCGAACTTAGCTTAACATAGGACCCTATGGGAAATTCACATAAAAATCTTCTCCTCAGAAACCACTGGGCCAATTGCAATCAAACTTTTGTGGAATGATCCTTGGATGGCCCCCTTCCAAAATTGTGTCCGGTGATGCCGACTTCCAACCAAGATGGCCACCAGGCTAAAAATAGAAAAAAGGGGGGGATGAAATTATTCCTCTTGAAATGCATTTTTTTGTTGACTCACTGCTTTTGGTTACTCAAATAATCAAAGGGAAGCAACTCTATTACAAAATGTGAAGTAGGAAAAGCAAAATTTTGAGAATCATTGACATATGTTTTTTTTACAGCAATTTTGATAACTTACATTAAAGGGGGGAACCCCTGCCCAATTTTTTTTTGTAGAAAGAGTGCAATGACGAAGGCTACATTTGTTAATTTTTTTTACCGAAGTTATCAAGTTTTATTGACTGATGTTGTTATTATACCCAGGTGAGCTATACAGGCTCCTGGGAGCCTCTAGTTTTTAAATACAAAGTATTTCAGTTATTTTGTTTTGTTTGATGTTTTAACATAGACATTAGCTAGAAATTTGTCTCATAAAATAAGTTTTAGTAATTTTTAGTTTCAGTGAAATGGTTGTACATCTAAACAGATAAATGTAGAAGGCTGGGCTAAAGATGAATATCATGTTCCTTTTAAACAATATAGGGTAGGTAGACATGTACTTCTTGCATATAGATAGATACAGATTAAAGTATGATCACATCCAACATGGCCATTACTAATTAACTGTACAATATTTGTTATATGACGAATTACAGATTAAAGTATGATCACATCCAACATGGCCATTACTAATTAACGGTACAATATTTGTTATATGACGAATTACAGATTAAAGTATGATCACATCCAACATGGCCATTACTAATTAACTGTACAATATTTGTTATATGACGAATTACAGTAAGCACAGCACGATTTAGTCCGAGATTCCTCTGTCGTTTAACGGCATTGATAAAGTTGCTTGTAGCCGTTCAACGACAGAGGGTGCTATATACGGAAACCATCGAATTTGCCTCACCAGCCATAGGATCGGCACATTTCCACGTTTCGTGGCTATCGGATTTTATTTTCTATCATAAACCTTATATAAATCGCTTCACCAATCATTTTCCTATTCATTCATAACCATCTTACCCTCAGAAAGTGGTGTTACACTCCATTACAGCACGATTTTGCCTTAGATCCTATTATTCCGCCATTTGACTTCCATTTTCGAATCTACACACGTGATCTCGCGATACTAACTGAATGATGACAGCAACGCATTGCATGATGGGAGCTAATTAATGCAGCGTGCCAAATTATTTGGAGCATTATTTGCATACGTAAACAACATTCAAATCACATGGAAGACGATACATTTAAGCGTATTCTGCAGGACAAACAGTTCATCTACAGATCAAAGCAGAGCAGAAGGAATTAATACAGAATGTGTTGGAAAGAAAAGATTCAATGGCAGAGTGTTACCAACGGGCTTCGGAAAGAGCATGTGTTACGTTCCCCCTTTTTGTTTTTGGACAAGGTACTACATTTTTTTTTTCTTATGGTTATCTGTAATTCACTAAATTTGCTGTTAAAATCATTACCAATCAATATAATCAACTGTATTAAATTTTATGTTAATTGTTCTGCCTTAACAGGCGCCTATGATTGGCAATAAAAATATTTGTTTGTTTGTTTATATGCAAATCATCTCCCATGATACATTGCGGTAATCGTAGTTTTCTCGTAGTCACGTGACAAATGTTTGAAAAATGGAAGACAAATGTCGAAATCATAGGATCTAAGGCAAAATCGTGCTGTAATGGAGTGTAACACCACTTTCTGAGGGTAAGATGTTTATGAATGAATAGAAAAATGATTGGTGAAGCGATTTATATAAGGTTTATGATAGAAAATAAAATCTGATAGCCACGAAACGTGGAAATGTGCTGACCCAGAGTTGGAGAAGCAAATCCGCTGTTTTCCGTATATAGCACGGTCTGTCGTTGAACGGCTACAAGCAACTTTATCAATGCCGTTAAACGACAGATGAATCTCGGACTAAGCACGATTTAGCAAGAAATCACTTGGGTCCGACGTCGGTGAAATCAAGAAAATGTCGGAGAAATAAAAAAAAGTCGGTGTTGAAACTGCGAAATGTCCAAGAAAATCAAGCACAGCGTTTTCGGTGATTTACTATAAAACGCCACCATAACACTGACATCGACGATTAGACGCCGTGAAATAAGATCAAATAAAGAAATGTGATATTAACCTTTATTTGTACATTTGTATGTTCTTGAGATTTGCATATAAAATTGTCATTTTTGATAATATGAATGCATGATTCATAACAAATAATTATTTTCTTTTTCAGGTGTGTAAGCTGTCATCATATTTTCATTCTTTAATTCTGATATTTGTTTTTGTTTTAATCTATTATGCCGGTACAAACATTTAGTATTATATGATCATTACCATTTATAAGCTTGTATTGTATTATTTTTTAATTAAAATAAACTTGATCTTTTGAATGCAAGCTTGGTATCCCGAGTTAATTTGCGAAAAGAAATTTCATTAAAAAAAAAATAGAATTCTGCCCCCTTATAGACGCGATTACATGATCAATTATTGTCGACTTGGCACGTGACTAAAGTTCACCTGTTACAAAAGTATCTAGATCCCCAAAAGCACGCTTTGATCGATAATATATTACCAACATGTGGAAACCTTTCTAGATTCTCATTCACGTGAAAAATGTGTGTACTCAAAGGGAAATGTGTATCCACTTTTTTAAAGGTAAAATGACACGTGGCTTGCAAGGGGATTAACGACATACAAATACATATATGTACGAAAAAGCACGTTTAGATAAAAATTTACATCGATTTTTTGATTTTTTTTCAATCTTTTTCGGTTTGTTTTTAAATCAATCTCTCAGCCTCAGGTAACTGTATTTGACCTTTTAGTGACCGAGTTCAATGTGTGCACTACATAGATAAAAAACAGCCAGGTGATTATCAATTCGTGAGAGAGAAAAAAAATAACACCTACAAATGTATGTAAACCAATCGAAATGTTGGGATTAGATAATATACGCAAAACAAGATGCGTGCTCATATATCCTATAAATAAAATGTATGCCATCCCGCAAAAAAACACCGACCAAGCTGATTTCGTGCTAAAAGTCGCTGTGCGTACTATACCATAATTATCTATAGAACTTTTGTTAATGTATTGATATGCAATTTGTAGGTAGAATTTGCATCAGTTTATATGAATTTTAAAGTAAATTAATTTATAGTAAGAATTACATGTTGTACATTTATTTAAGGTAATATAGTTTTGATTTAATTACTAAAAAAAATTTTTAGATGTACAAAAATGTATATGTATTAAAACCCTAGCCATGAGGGACCCGTCATATGACGGTTTTGATGTTGTCGTTCTCAGTGCGGATACCGTCATATGACGGTTTGAACCTGGAATTTGATCACCTCATTTCAGAGGCTTATAGAGTTGAAATAAAGACTTGAAATGAATCTCTGAACAATACAAGTTGTCAACTGAATAATAATATATATATAATAATATAATATAATAATAATAATATTAATTGATAATAATGAATGTTAATCCCTTGTTATTACAGAGTGTAACATGTCCAGAAAGCTTTATGGTTTATTTTTAAACAAATGTAAATAAACATCGTGACGTAACGAATCTAAAAATATACGTGGGAATTCTGTTTAATTATTTGTTGTTCCTGGTAAAATAATAGTCAATGACATGGTTAATACGCTCCCGAAGTTCGGGAGCGTTAATGGTAGAAGTATGAATATGTACTACTATGGCACTTCAAAATCTTTAACAATATGGCTGCCAAACCGGAAATAAATTAAAAGAAAAATCACATGACCTAAACCGGAACTATAGTCGAAATAAAAATGAAACGATGTTCGATAATGGATACGAAAACTGTCCGGAGTTTGGAGTTTTAGGTGGTGTTATTTTTAAGTTTGATATTTTCTAAACAGGAAGAAAAATTACTGTTCTTCGAGAGCGTTTCAGGTTGCACCTGTCTCATATTACGCTCCCGAAGTTCGGAACGTTAATGGGATAAGTATGAACAGTTTCTGATTATTTTAACATGTTTATCAAAGATGACGACTTTGAAGAGATTGCTACCGAGACAAATCGGTATGCTGAATAATATTTTGAAAATAATCAAAACCTTGGAATGTTTTCAAGATTTAGAAAATGGCAAAACACTTGTGCATCAGAAATAAAATGCTACATTGCACTAATTCTGGCTATGGGGATAATTTCACAATCAGACATTAATGAATATTGGAGCACAGACCCGGTAACCTCCACTCCATTTTTTCCAGCAACTATGTCAAGAGATCGTTTTCTGTTAATTACGTCATTTCTTCATCTGTCAAATAATGATAACTTCATTCCACGTGAAAATCCTGGACATGACCCACTATTTAAACTCGGACCTATTATCAAACGTATGATATCTCGTTTCAATTCTGCCTACATGCCCCATCAAAACATTTCATTAGACGATGGAATGATTCCGTGGAGAGGCAATTTATCTTTTCGTGTCTACAGTCCTGATAAACCTGTGAAATATGGTATAAAGACATATATGGTTTCAGATTCTTCCAATGGCTATGTTTCGAAATTTAAACTGTACACTGGAAAGTCTTTAACAGGTCCTAGCTTTAATGGGGCAACATATGATCTAGTCATGGACATGATGAGAGGTTTCTTTGACAAAGGTTATAGTCTGTATTGTGATAATTACTATACATCACCACAACTCTTTTGGGATCTATTTCAACTGGGAACATATGCTACTGGAACTGTTCGACAAAACCGTTGTGGAATACCTCAAACATTAAAAGACTACCAACTCAGAAATCGTGGTGATATATTCGTGATGAATAATGGTCCATTAGAATGTTACAAATATCTAGATAGCAAACATGTTTATATGCTTTCAACAAAACATGGATCTAGTCTATCAACCACTTCCAGAAGAAATCGAATTACTAATGAAATTATTCGTAAACCAAATGTAGTTACAAATTATAATAAGTACATGGGTGGGGTTGATAGGTCTGATCAAATGATCTCTTACACAAACAATGTAGTCAAATCATTCAAGTGGTGGAAAAAGGTTTTTTTCCATGTTCTTGCCATTACAGTGCTGGATGCTTGCATTCTATTCTGCGCTGATCATCCAAATGACAATATGACCCACAAATTGTTTAGAAAACAATTAGTATCTCAACTTGTTTCTAACAATCCTACTTACACTGTTAATAAAGTTGGTAGACCATCTGTAGCACCTCAGCAGTTAGAAAGATTAACAGTGAAACACTTTATATCTAAATTAAGGGGTACAGGGAAAAAAATAAACATTGCAAGACTGTGTAAAGTGTGCAATGAGGCTGAGAAAAACAATGTTGACAATACAATTCAAAAAAGGAAACGGGCAGGTCATGAAACCTCCTATGAATGCAAAGACTGTAATGTCTCACTTTGCATTGAGCCCTGTTTCAGACTTTATCATTCTTATCAGGAGTATGTACTTGCTTATAGGAGGTGGAAGGTCTGTAATGCAACACCAGATGAGGAATAAATTGTAATGAATGTGATTTAATGTTCAAAGAATAATATTTCAATTTAGATTATTTCAAAGTCTAATAATATTTTGTTCAAAGAATAATATTTCAATTTAAATTATTTCAAAGTCTAATATTTTGCTTGTTTCAAGTAAATAGATTGAAGAAAAAGTCAATCACCAATCTCAAACCGTTTTTACATTTCACTTGGTGAGGGATAAACCCATCGCTAACCGTTTTTACATTTCACCTGGTGAGGGATATACCAATCTCTAACCATTTTTACATTTCAATCTCCTCTCATTCTTACAATTTCACTTGCTGAGGGATAAACCAATGTCTAACCATTCTTACATTTCACTTGGTGAGGGATAAACAAATCTCTATCCATTCTCACATTTCACTTGGTAAAGGATATAGTCATATACCAATCTCTAGTGATTTATAACCATTTTATTCAGATACTCCAGGTGTGAAAATTTTATTTTTCATAAAAATCTAGGGGAAAAATATGTTGACATTTTTCTTTGCCTAGTTATAAAATTTCTTCCAGTATTAAATTACAATAGTGGATAACCAAAGACATTTTTCTTTGACTCTTATCTTCAAGTTTTAAATAACCTATTTGAAGTGACGTGAACAAAGGGTGGGGAACATACCAGTCTCTAACTCTCAGTTCTAACTTCACCAAAGTCATTATGGGGTTGATAGTGGATAAGCAACGACATTTTTCTTTGCCTAGTTATGTGGAAATGCAAATTCAATAATAAATGAGACAATAACAAATATAACCACACAATTCCAATTAATGGAAATTATAATGTTGTCAACAAATATGGGTAATAACAAAATTACTGAACACAAAGGCTCTGGTCTGAAGGGAAAGGCATAAAACCATCGTCCATAAACAGACCAAATCTAAAATCCACAACTGGAAAACTGTAATGGCCCTGACTTGGTACAGGCTTTTCCAATGGAAAAGGTGGGTTGAATTGTTTTTTTCTGTGCCAAACCTCCTGCTTCCACTATTTTATAAGGTTTCAGTTGTAACAATGAAGAGTAGTATTCCTGATATTTTTTTTAATTCTTGCTTTAAAAATAATAAAAAGGGTTTGATTTGAAAAATGTTCATATTTCACAAAAAAAAATGGAAAAAAAATATGTTACCATAGCAACCATGATAATATGTGTATAACATTTTTTGAACATTCCTGATATTTTTTTTACATTCTTGCTTTAAAAATAATATAAAAAAAAATGGGCTCGATTTGAAAAAATTTAATTTTTCACAACATTTTTGGAAAAAAATATGTTGCTATGGCAACCATGATAATATGTGTAAAACATTTTGTGAACATTCCTGATATTTTTTTTTAATTCTTATTTTAAAAATAATAATAAATAAAATGATTTGAAAAATTTTCATTTTTCACAAAATGTTGGGGGAAATATGTTGCCATGGCAACCATGATATGTGTAAAACATTTTATGAACATTCTGGATATTTTTTTTAATTCTTGCTTTAAAAATAATTTAAGAAAAAAAAGGATTTATTTGAAATTTTTTCATTTTTCACAAAAATCTAGGGGGAAAATATGTTGCCATGGCAACCACGATAAAATGTGTCTCCAAAGTTTTGAAATTTAAAGTATACTCAACTAACATCATTTCCTGTAAATATTGAAGTAATATCTACAAGGATTTTAACTACAGAGCAAAAACAAAAAAAATGCTAAATTTTGTGATATTTCTTCAAAACAATTCAGCATACAGGTAATATCTTGTGTATACAATTCAGCATGGTAAGTTAAATATTACATTTTGAATTTTCAGATGTCATTTTCTAAACAAACTGAAAATAAAAATTGGAAATCAACAGATACATTTTGCTGGAACGAAGCTGATGTTCTTGGAAAAGGTGCCACTGCAGTAGTTTATAAAGCTAGAAGAAAGGTGAATATCAATTACAATATATGTATATCGGGGTCCTATGGTATCATGGTAGTTAAATTTAAAATATGGCAGCAAAAATTGATTGAAACGGCACATAAATACACAGAAACATAGAACCCACATTATCATAGGATCAAACTATATTATATTTGTCAGAAAATATAAAATTTATTTATACAAGCTGTAGAAATAGGTACAAAAGCAAGTTTTGGTGAGTTTTTCTGGCATGTTTCATGGCGAGTACAAAATAATTTTATTATTACAGAAAATGTACATATTTATAGTATAACTGCTCTTGTATTCCTTATCTGATTGTTTTATACACAAATATGTTTTATTTGATTGTTTTATACACAAATATGTTTCATTTGATTGTTTTATACACAAATATGTTTTATTTGATTGTTTTATACACAAATATGTTTTATTTGATTGTTTTATACACAAATATGTTTTATCTGATTGTTTTATACACAAATATGTTTTATTTGATTGTTTTATACACAAATATGTTTCATTTGATTGTTTTATACACAGTTATGTTTTATCTGATTGTTTTATACACAAATGTTTTATTTGATTGTTTTATACACAAATATGTTTTATTTGATTGTTTTATCTGATTGTTTTATACACAAATATGTTTTATTTGATTGTTTTATACACAAATATGTTTCATTTGATTGTTTTATACACAAATATGTTTTATCTGATTGTTTTATACACAAATATGTTTTATCTGATTGTTTTATACACAAATATGTTTTATCTGATTGTTTTATACACAAATATGTTTTATTTGATTGTTTTATACACAAATATGTTTTATTTGATTGTTTTATACACAAATATGTTTTATTTGATTGTTTTATCTGATTGTTTTATACACAAATATGTTTTATTTGATTGTTTTATACACAAATATGTTTCATTTGATTGTTTTATACACAAATATGTTTTATCTGATTGTTTTATACACAAATATGTTTTATCTGATTGTTTTATACACAAATATGTTTTATCTGATTGTTTTATACACAAATATGTTTTATTTGATTGTTTTATACACAAATATGTTTTATTTGATTGTTTTATACACAAATATGTTTTATTTCTAAGGGTTTTGTAGTTGAAGAATTTAATATATACAATTTTTTCACCCCATGATGTTGCTTAAATACTGCTAATGTTGGTGATAAACCCCAATCAATTAATCTTGCATTCCGAATATAGAAAATAAATCAGGAGTATTGTAGCCGAACAATGCAGGAATTCACAAATGCATGTTAGTGCATGAGTGAATTGCTGTCGTTGATCTGTTACAAGTGATTTATTATTCATATTCTGAACTCAAGAATAGTTATTCTGTTTACTACATAGATTTTACACATTTGTTTACGGTAATAAGATGTTTATAAATGTAACTTGTTTTAAACTGTCACATGTACAATAATAATTTTTGATTGCTGTGACATCACAGTGAAATAAACTTTTTTTTTATTTCACTTGGAATTCTCCATATTTCACAAGCATCTTTGTAATAAATTGTGTATATTCTTCAATGTCAAACATATCAAATCTCTGACTTTGCTGCAAATAACGGAAAATTTATCACATAAAGTTATATTTATTAAGCTGCACAACCACAAATTGACAAACTTGAGTGGTAATAGGTACTGATTGACAAATAACCCATAAGATTTGGGGCGACTTTAGTAAAAGTAAAAACAAATATTTAAATTTGTATGTATGTTTCACACACCAAAATCTTTTATTTGATTGACAACGGTTCCTACAACTGTTTAAGGAAATAGTATATAAGGTTTTTAACTTGATAATTTTATTTTTCAGCCAAATGGATGTGTATGTGCAGTGAAATATTTTCATGAACGAGTATCTCATCATTTTGCCTCTGTGGCTCTCCGAGAAATAGATCTACTAAAAAAATTAGAACACAGAAATGTCATTACAATCTATGCAGTTGAGAAAGATGTAAGGATTAATTAAAGAAGAAGTCCTGTATGGAAGACAAAAATCTTCAACTTAAATTAAAAATGGATGCATAACATTAACTTGAATACGGTTGTTTCGAATCATTTCCATTCCGTCAAAATTTTGTTATTTTCGTCCGCCAGATCACGTGATTTCGATGGACTAATCGGCATTGAACTTCCAGTGTCAATGTACACAACAAAAACTCCAATCGATATGTGCCGTTTTAACGTTCGATCCTCAACTTAAAAAAATCTTAACATTTTCTGTAAAAGACAGATATCAATTGAATTATTTTATTTGCATCAAAGACTTCAATGCAGAGACAAATACTTCTTTAAAATTAAATTTGTTTTCTTTCTTTATTTGCGGCTGTCAGCATCATCAAAGGAAAATGATCTGCCTTTATGTATATATTTCTGATGTCAGACAGATAGTGGGGTACCGAACACCAGTATTTATTCAGCGGTTTCCTTGGCGTCTCCATGTTACAATTACTTATAATCTTCCGCATCTACGACTATGATATGCTGACATTGTCACAGTAATAGCGTAAACACCGGAAGTCGCCTGCCTATTTGTTCAGACATCAAGACAAGAAAAAGACGGAACGTGGTCGGAATTGACATGATTCGAAACAACCGTATTGCAGTTATATTATTTCAAATAGAACAATTAAACATGCTTATTTTCTTCTGAAGTAGCAATAATTTATAGGTCAATTCTAGAACATGCATAAACAATAACTCACCTCTTGTGGTTCTATAATAATTTACACATATGCCTCAAACTGCCAATTTGGAAAGAAAATTGATATTCATAATACATGTACATTAGATAAAGTTAAAAAAAAATACCCATATCATTTATTTGTAAGAGCTTTTCTTTCCTGTGTTGATGGGCGAGTACAAATATTTTTAAAATTTTCTTTCAATGTATGTATATTGTGTTTATACTGCAACATCATGTATGCAAAAAATTACAAAATTTACACACAAAAAGGCAAAAACATTGACTATTTTGAAGTATGTTCTATTATGAGTGTGTACAAGCTGTCGATGCTTGACCAGAGTATATTACACTTAGCTCTAAATAAGACGCAGTGTACCAGGAGACTTTATAAATCTAGTACATTTATAAAGCAAAGGTTTATACATACACCTTTATATAGGTAGAAAATGCACAGATTGTAGTATAAAAATAGATTTAGCTACAATTTCAAATGTTATATGATATGCTACATTATATTATTATAATTGTGTAAATATTATATAAATATTACATATTTGATTAAATAAATAAATATTTTCAGGTACCCACAGGTAACTTTGTTATGGGTATGGAGTTATGTGAAGGGGGAAGTTTATACTCGATGTTGGACCAACCAAAATATTCCTATGGTTTACCAGAAGATGAGTTCCTTGTTGTACTATTTGATATAGGTAATTGTGATCTGACAAAATGCTAGGAGCAAAAGATTGATAGCCATTTAAAACTAATATCAAAGGCTTTCATAGCTCTGACACATATAATCTCGTAATAACTTCAGCTTTCAGAAAAAAATATCTCGATCAACAATATGCATATAGAATTTAACCTGGTTGTGTCGAAGCCAATAATATTACACCGAAATGTCCAAGTACTTGAGTTATTCACTGTATTTTACTTCAAGCTATCTAATGAAAAGACTTATCCAAATTCAAGATCATGAAATGTGACTATATAATTCCATTTACAATAATTCAAGATAGGTCTGAGTCATTTTTTGATGTTGTATCAAATGCTTACAAAGGACTTAATGCAGTAAGAGTTAAATTTGGCCTCCGATTTTAGTCAAATTTAAAATGAATTATTCACTTGCAATATTTGTTTAAATACAACAGAAATATCAGTTAATAGAAAACAAAAATTAAACTCATTTTCATTTATGACAAACACATGAGTACCCAGAAGAGTTGCTATTACCATCATAAGAAAAGTTTGAAGATACCAAAGAGGTAATTAAAATCCATCAATCTAAGATACCAAAGAGGTAATCAGAATCCATAAATCTAAGATACCAAAGAGGTAATCAGAATCCATCAATCTAAGATAACAAAGAGGTAATCAGACTTCAGAAATCTAAGATACCAAAGAGGTAATCAGAATCTGTCAATCTAAGATACCAAAGAGGTAATCAGAATCCAGAAATCTAAGATACCAAAGAGGTAATCAGAATCCATCAATCTAAGATACCAAAGAGGTAATCAGAATCCAGAAATCTAAGATACCAAAGAGGTAATCAGAATCCATCAATCTAAGATACCAAAGAGGTAATCATAATCCATCAATCTAAGATACCAAAGAGGTAATCAGAATCCATCAATCTAAGATACCAAAGAGGTAATCAGAATCCATCAATCTAAGATACCAAAGAGGTAATCAGAATCCATCAATCTAAGATACCAAAGAGGTAATCAGAATCCATCAATCTAAGATACCAAAGAGGTAATCAGAATCCATCAATCTAAGATACCAAAGAGGTAATCAGAATCCAGAAATCTAAGATACCAAAGAGGTAATCAGAATCCATCAATCTAAGATACCAAAGAGGTAATCAGAATCCATCAATCTAAGATACCAAAGAGGTAATCAGAATCCAGAAATCTAAGATACCAAAGAGGTAATCAGAATCCATCAATCTAAGATACCAAAGAGGTAATCAGAATCCATCAATCTAAGATACCAAAGAGGTAATCAGAATCCATCAATCTAAGATTCCAAAGAGGTAATCAGAATCCATCAATCTAAGATTCCAAAGAGGTAATCAGAATCCATCAATCTAAGATTCCAAAGAGGTAATCAGAATCCATCAATCTAAGATACCAAAGAGGTAATCAGAATCCATCAATCTAAGATTCCAAAGAGGTAATCAGAATCCAGAAATCTAAGATACCAAAGAGGTAATCAGAATCCATCAATCTAAGAAGAATTTACAAGTAACTGGTCAAAAGAAAAAAGGACAAAAAGACAAACAACGATTTACAAAACACTACACAGAAAACTAAAGATTGAGCAACACAAATCACACTAAAAACAAACAGTGATCTACAAAACACTACACAGAAAACTAAAGATTGAGCAACACAAACCACACTAAAGACAAACAATGATCTACAAAACACTACACAGAAAACTAAAGATTGAGCAACACAAACCACACTGAAAACAAACAATGATCTACAAAACACTACACAGAAAACTAAAGACTGAGCAACACAAACCACACTAAAAACAAACAGTGATCTACAAAACACTACACAGAAAACTAAAGATTGAGCAACACAAACCACACTAAAAACAAACAATGATCTACAAAACACTACACAGAAAACTAAAGATTGAGCAACACAAACCACACTAAAAACAAACAGTGATCTACAAAACACTACACAGAAAACTAAAGATTGAGCAACACAAACCACACTAAAAACAGGGGATACAATTAAATCTATATTACACATAGACTTGTAATTTAAATATATATATATACAGTAGCATATATGTTATTGGTCTCAGTTTTATGAAAAACCAAATTGTTTAATTCTTTTTTCAGCATATTGATTGACAAAAATAAACATGATTGTATTTCCTTTTTTAGCGAGTGGAATGAAGTATTTAAGACAAATAGGGATAATCCATCGAGACTTAAAACCAGGAAATATAATGAGGTTTATTGACGACACAGGACAGTAAGTACAAGTCTAAAACAAGTCTACTTAAGCAGTCTGCACCAAAAACCACTAGCCATAAGCCCCAGTCTTGTATAGATTGGTTTGGGCTTGTAAAAATTGCATTAAATTTTGCTTAATCAAATAGAAAACTTTCTTCTAAAATGCTGTTCGGGCTAGTTTGTCAAAATGTTTTTGGTACAGACTGCTGAAAGTACACAATTTACTAGAATTTCAATAACAATAGATATATCTCTGGTAATATGAATGCTTGGATGTTTCCCTTCCATGTACATTGGTGAACTATGAACTTGAACTCTAACGATGTCTGTTAGTCATGTTTTTTTGCTCACCTAACCGAAAGAGTCAGGTCGTTGTTGTTGTCATCGTTGTCCGTAAACTTATATGTAACAACTAGGACAATTGAAACCAAAGTTGGTTGTAATGTTCATTTGATTGTTTTCTGCAGAGTATTTTTGCAAAGTCACTGCAGAAACAGTATGTAGATGGTTTATTTAAAGTTCAATGCTAATGAGTTAATGTTTAACATGTGAAAATGAATGAAATAATTTTTGTCAATACCTAGACTTGATTGAACACAAACTGGGAATTAATAAACATATGAGTGATACAGCCTCAGGTTGTATCCTACCTGTTACTTTACAATAAAATAACTCTTTTGTGTCATTTTGAGATGTTTTATTACATTTTTGCATTAATTTTATTTCCAGTGTTAGATAGATTAATATTTATGACATTATTAGGGCTGTCGTGGTCGTGATCGTATGGTAGTTGGATTTACAACTATCTGTGCAATCTATGCCTATCACCACTTATGTTGTGAGTTCGAATCTTGCTCAGAGTGGGGTGTACATTAGGTGATAAAGTTTGTCAGTGACTTGCGACAGGTTCATGGTTTTCTCCGGTACTTCGGTTTCCTCCATCAATAAAACTGAATGCCACAATATAACTGAAATATTGTTGAAAGTGGCTTTAAACACTATAAACCAAACCAAACCTATAACATTATTAAAGAATGAAAGTGGCTTTAAACACTATAAACCAAACCAAACCTATAACATTATTAAAGAATGAAAGTGGCTTTAAACACTATAAACCAAACCAAACCTATAACATTATTAAAGAATGAAAGTGGCTTTAAACACTATAAACCAAACCAAACCTATAACATTATTAAAGAATGAAAGTGGCTTTAAACACTATAAACCAAACCAAACCTATAACATTATTAAAGAATGAAAGTGGCTTTAAACACTATAAACCAAACCAAACCTATAACATTATTAAAGAATGAAAGTGGCTTTAAACACTATAAACCAAACCAAACCTATAACATTATTAAAGAATGAAAGTGGCTTTAAACACTATAAACCAAACCAAACCTATAACATTATTAAAGAATGAAAGTGGCTTTAAACACTATAAACCAAACCAAACCTATAACATTATTAAAGAATGAAAGTGGCTTTAAACACTATAAACCAAACCAAACCTATAACATTATTAAAGAATGAAAGTGGCTTTAAACACTATAAACCAAACCAAACCTATAACATTATTAAAGAATGAAAGTGGCTTTAAACACTATAAACCAAACCAAACCTATAACATTATTAAAGAATGAAAGTGGCTTTAAACACTATAAACCAAACCAAACCTATAACATTATTAAAGAATGAAAGTGGCTTTAAACACTATAAACCAAACCAAACCTATAACATTATTAAAGAATGAAAGTGGCTTTAAACACTATAAACCAAACCAAACCTATAACATTATTAAAGAATGAAAGTGGCTTTAAACACTATAAACCAAACCAAACCTATAACATTATTAAAGAATGAAAGTGGCTTTAAACACTATAAACCAAACCAAACCTATAACATTATTAAAGAATGAAAGTGGCTTTAAACACTATAAACCAAACCAAACCTATAACATTATTAAAGAATGAAAGTGGCTTTAAACACTATAAACCAAACCAAACCTATAACATTATTAAAGAATGAAAGTGGCTTTAAACACTATAAACCAAACCAAACCTATAACATTATTAAAGAATGAAAGTGGCTTTAAACACTATAAACCAAACCAAACCTATAACATTATTAAAGAATGAAAGTGGCTTTAAACACTATAAACCAAACCAAACCTATAACATTATTAAAGAATGAAAGTGGCTTTAAACACTATAAACCAAACCAAACCTATAACATTATTAAAGAATGAAAGTGGCTTTAAACACTATAAACCAAACCAAACCTATAACATTATTAAAGAATGAAAGTGGCTTTAAACACTATAAACCAAACCAAACCTATAACATTATTAAAGAATGAAAGTGGCTTTAAACACTATAAACCAAACCAAACCTATAACATTATTAAAGAATGAAAGTGGCTTTAAACACTATAAACCAAACCAAACCTATAACATTATTAAAGAATGAAAGTGGCTTTAAACACTATAAACCAAACCAAACCTATAACATTATTAAAGAATGAAAGTGGCTTTAAACACTATAAACCAAACCAAACCTATAACATTATTAAAGAATGAAAGTGGCTTTAAACACTATAAACCAAACCAAACCTATAACATTATTAAAGAATGAAAGTGGCTTTAAACACTATAAACCAAACCAAACCTATAACATTATTAAAGAATGAAAGTGGCTTTAAACACTATAAACCAAACCAAACCTATAACATTATTAAAGAATGAAAGTGGCTTTAAACACTATAAACCAAACCAAACCTATAACATTATTAAAGAATGAAAGTGGCTTTAAACACTATAAACCAAACCAAACCTATAACATTATTAAAGAATGAAAGTGGCTTTAAACACTATAAACCAAACCAAACCTATAACATTATTAAAGAATGAAAGTGGCTTTAAACACTATAAACCAAACCAAACCTATAACATTATTAAAGAATGAAAGTGGCTTTAAACACTATAAACCAAACCAAACCTATAACATTATTAAAGAATGAAAGTGGCTTTAAACACTATAAACCAAACCAAACCTATAACATTATTAAAGAATGAAAGTGGCTTTAAACACTATAAACCAAACCAAACCTATAACATTATTAAAGAATGAAAGTGGCTTTAAACACTATAAACCAAACCAAACCTATAACATTATTAAAGAATGAAAGTGGCTTTAAACACTATAAACCAAACCAAACCTATAACATTATTAAAGAATGAAAGTGGCTTTAAACACTATAAACCAAACCAAACCTATAACATTATTAAAGAATGAAAGTGGCTTTAAACACTATAAACCAAACCAAACCTATAACATTATTAAAGAATGAAAGTGGCTTTAAACACTATAAACCAAACCAAACCTATAACATTATTAAAGAATGAAAGTGGCTTTAAACACTATAAACCAAACCAAACCTATAACATTATTAAAGAATGAAAGTGGCTTTAAACACTATAAACCAAACCAAACCTATAACATTATTAAAGAATGAAAGTGGCTTTAAACACTATAAACCAAACCAAACCTATAACATTATTAAAGAATGAAAGTGGCTTTAAACACTATAAACCAAACCAAACCTATAACATTATTAAAGAATGAAAGTGGCTTTAAACACTATAAACCAAACCAAACCTATAACATTATTAAAGAATGAAAGTGGCTTTAAACACTATAAACCAAACCAAACCTATAACATTATTAAAGAATGAAAGTGGCTTTAAACACTATAAACCAAACCAAACCTATAACATTATTAAAGAATGAAAGTGGCTTTAAACACTATAAACCAAACCAAACCTATAACATTATTAAAGAATGAAAGTGGCTTTAAACACTATAAACCAAACCAAACCTATAACATTATTAAAGAATGAAAGTGGCTTTAAACACTATAAACCAAACCAAACCTATAACATTATTAAAGAATGAAAGTGGCTTTAAACACTATAAACCAAACCAAACCTATAACATTATTAAAGAATGAAAGTGGCTTTAAACACTATAAACCAAACCAAACCTATAACATTATTAAAGAATGAAAGTGGCTTTAAACACTATAAACCAAACCAAACCTATAACATTATTAAAGAATGAAAGTGGCTTTAAACACTATAAACCAAACCAAACCTATAACATTATTAAAGAATGAAAGTGGCTTTAAACACTATAAACCAAACCAAACCTATAACATTATTAAAGAATGAAAGTGGCTTTAAACACTATAAACCAAACCAAACCTATAACATTATTAAAGAATGAAAGTGGCTTTAAACACTATAAACCAAACCAAACCTATAACATTATTAAAGAATGAAAGTGGCTTTAAACACTATAAACCAAACCAAACCTATAACATTATTAAAGAATGAAAGTGGCTTTAAACACTATAAACCAAACCAAACCTATAACATTATTAAAGAATGAAAGTGGCTTTAAACACTATAAACCAAACCAAACCTATAACATTATTAAAGAATGAAAGTGGCTTTAAACACTATAAACCAAACCAAACCTATAACATTATTAAAGAATGAAAGTGGCTTTAAACACTATAAACCAAACCAAACCTATAACATTATTAAAGAATGAAAGTGGCTTTAAACACTATAAACCAAACCAAACCTATAACATTATTAAAGAATGAAAGTGGCTTTAAACACTATAAACCAAACCAAACCTATAACATTATTAAAGAATGAAAGTGGCTTTAAACACTATAAACCAAACCAAACCTATAACATTATTAAAGAATGAAAGTGGCTTTAAACACTATAAACCAAACCAAACCTATAACATTATTAAAGAATGAAAGTGGCTTTAAACACTATAAACCAAACCAAACCTATAACATTATTAAAGAATGAAAGTGGCTTTAAACACTATAAACCAAACCAAACCTATAACATTATTAAAGAATGAAAGTGGCTTTAAACACTATAAACCAAACCAAACCTATAACATTATTAAAGAATGAAAGTGGCTTTAAACACTATAAACCAAACCAAACCTATAACATTATTAAAGAATGAAAGTGGCTTTAAACACTATAAACCAAACCAAACCTATAACATTATTAAAGAATGAAAGTGGCTTTAAACACTATAAACCAAACCAAACCTATAACATTATTAAAGAATGAAAGTGGCTTTAAACACTATAAACCAAACCAAACCTATAACATTATTAAAGAATGAAAGTGGCTTTAAACACTATAAACCAAACCAAACCTATAACATTATTAAAGAATGAAAGTGGCTTTAAACACTATAAACCAAACCAAACCTATAACATTATTAAAGAATGAAAGTGGCTTTAAACACTATAAACCAAACCAAACCTATAACATTATTAAAGAATGAAAGTGGCTTTAAACACTATAAACCAAACCAAACCTATAACATTATTAAAGAATGAAAGTGGCTTTAAACACTATAAACCAAACCAAACCTATAACATTATTAAAGAATGAAAGTGGCTTTAAACACTATAAACCAAACCAAACCTATAACATTATTAAAGAATGAAAGTGGCTTTAAACACTATAAACCAAACCAAACCTATAACATTATTAAAGAATGAAAGTGGCTTTAAACACTATAAACCAAACCAAACCTATAACATTATTAAAGAATGAAAGTGGCTTTAAACACTATAAACCAAACCAAACCTATAACATTATTAAAGAATGAAAGTGGCTTTAAACACTATAAACCAAACCAAACCTATAACATTATTAAAGAATGAAAGTGGCTTTAAACACTATAAACCAAACCAAACCTATAACATTATTAAAGAATGAAAGTGGCTTTAAACACTATAAACCAAACCAAACCTATAACATTATTAAAGAATGAAAGTGGCTTTAAACACTATAAACCAAACCAAACCTATAACATTATTAAAGAATGAAAGTGGCTTTAAACACTATAAACCAAACCAAACCTATAACATTATTAAAGAATGAAAGTGGCTTTAAACACTATAAACCAAACCTATAACATTATTAAAGAATGAAAGTGGCTTTAAACACTATAAACCAAACCAAACCTATAACATTATTAAAGAATGAAAGTGGCTTTAAACACTATAAACCAAACCAAACCTATAACATTATTAAAGAATGAAAGTGGCTTTAAACACTATAAACCAAACCAAACCTATAACATTATTAAAGAATGAAAGTGGCTTTAAACACTATAAACCAAACCAAACCTATAACATTATTAAAGAATGAAAGTGGCTTTAAACACTATAAACCAAACCAAACCTATAACATTATTAAAGAATGAAAGTGGCTTTAAACACTATAAACCAAACCAAACCTATAACATTATTAAAGAATGAAAGTGGCTTTAAACACTATAAACCAAACCAAACCTATAACATTATTAAAGAATGAAAGTGGCTTTAAACACTATAAACCAAACCAAACCTATAACATTATTAAAGAATGAAAGTGGCTTTAAACACTATAAACCAAACCAAACCTATAACATTATTAAAGAATGAAAGTGGCTTTAAACACTATAAACCAAACCAAACCTATAACATTATTAAAGAATGAAAGTGGCTTTAAACACTATAAACCAAACCAAACCTATAACATTATTAAAGAATGAAAGTGGCTTTAAACACTATAAACCAAACCAAACCTATAACATTATTAAAGAATGAAAGTGGCTTTAAACACTATAAACCAAACCAAACCTATAACATTATTAAAGAATGAAAGTGGCTTTAAACACTATAAACCAAACCAAACCTATAACATTATTAAAGAATGAAAGTGGCTTTAAACACTATAAACCAAACCAAACCTATAACATTATTAAAGAATGAAAGTGGCTTTAAACACTATAAACCAAACCAAACCTATAACATTATTAAAGAATGAAAGTGGCTTTAAACACTATAAACCAAACCAAACCTATAACATTATTAAAGAATGAAAGTGGCTTTAAACACTATAAACCAAACCAAACCTATAACATTATTAAAGAATGAAAGTGGCTTTAAACACTATAAACCAAACCAAACCTATAACATTATTAAAGAATGAAAGTGGCTTTAAACACTATAAACCAAACCAAACCTATAACATTATTAAAGAATGAAAGTGGCTTTAAACACTATAAACCAAACCAAACCTATAACATTATTAAAGAATGAAAGTGGCTTTAAACACTATAAACCAAACCAAACCTATAACATTATTAAAGAATGAAAGTGGCTTTAAACACTATAAACCAAACCAAACCTATAACATTATTAAAGAATGAAAGTGGCTTTAAACACTATAAACCAAACCAAACCTATAACATTATTAAAGAATGAAAGTGGCTTTAAACACTATAAACCAAACCAAACCTATAACATTATTAAAGAATGAAAGTGGCTTTAAACACTATAAACCAAACCAAACCTATAACATTATTAAAGAATGAAAGTGGCTTTAAACACTATAAACCAAACCAAACCTATAACATTATTAAAGAATGAAAGTGGCTTTAAACACTATAAACCAAACCAAACCTATAACATTATTAAAGAATGAAAGTGGCTTTAAACACTATAAACCAAACCAAACCTATAACATTATTAAAGAATGAAAGTGGCTTTAAACACTATAAACCAAACCAAACCTATAACATTATTAAAGAATGAAAGTGGCTTTAAACACTATAAACCAAACCAAACCTATAACATTATTAAAGAATGAAAGTGGCTTTAAACACTATAAACCAAACCAAACCTATAACATTATTAAAGAATGAAAGTGGCTTTAAACACTATAAACCAAACCAAACCTATAACATTATTAAAGAATGAAAGTGGCTTTAAACACTATAAACCAAACCAAACCTATAACATTATTAAAGAATGAAAGTGGCTTTAAACACTATAAACCAAACCAAACCTATAACATTATTAAAGAATGAAAGTGGCTTTAAACACTATAAACCAAACCAAACCTATAACATTATTAAAGAATGAAAGTGGCTTTAAACACTATAAACCAAACCAAACCTATAACATTATTAAAGAATGAAAGTGGCTTTAAACACTATAAACCAAACCAAACCTATAACATTATTAAAGAATGAAAGTGGCTTTAAACACTATAAACCAAACCAAACCTATAACATTATTAAAGAATGAAAGTGGCTTTAAACACTATAAACCAAACCAAACCTATAACATTATTAAAGAATGAAAGTGGCTTTAAACACTATAAACCAAACCAAACCTATAACATTATTAAAGAATGAAAGTGGCTTTAAACACTATAAACCAAACCAAACCTATAACATTATTAAAGAATGAAAGTGGCTTTAAACACTATAAACCAAACCAAACCTATAACATTATTAAAGAATGAAAGTGGCTTTAAACACTATAAACCAAACCAAACCTATAACATTATTAAAGAATGAAAGTGGCTTTAAACACTATAAACCAAACCAAACCTATAACATTATTAAAGAATGAAAGTGGCTTTAAACACTATAAACCAAACCAAACCTATAACATTATTAAAGAATGAAAGTGGCTTTAAACACTATAAACCAAACCAAACCTATAACATTATTAAAGAATGAAAGTGGCTTTAAACACTATAAACCAAACCAAACCTATAACATTATTAAAGAATGAAAGTGGCTTTAAACACTATAAACCAAACCAAACCTATAACATTATTAAAGAATGAAAGTGGCTTTAAACACTATAAACCAAACCAAACCTATAACATTATTAAAGAATGAAAGTGGCTTTAAACACTATAAACCAAACCAAACCTATAACATTATTAAAGAATGAAAGTGGCTTTAAACACTATAAACCAAACCAAACCTATAACATTATTAAAGAATGAAAGTGGCTTTAAACACTATAAACCAAACCAAACCTATAACATTATTAAAGAATGAAAGTGGCTTTAAACACTATAAACCAAACCAAACCTATAACATTATTAAAGAATGAAAGTGGCTTTAAACACTATAAACCAAACCAAACCTATAACATTATTAAAGAATGAAAGTGGCTTTAAACACTATAAACCAAACCAAACCTATAACATTATTAAAGAATGAAAGTGGCTTTAAACACTATAAACCAAACCAAACCTATAACATTATTAAAGAATGAAAGTGGCTTTAAACACTATAAACCAAACCAAACCTATAACATTATTAAAGAATGAAAGTGGCTTTAAACACTATAAACCAAACCAAACCTATAACATTATTAAAGAATGAAAGTGGCTTTAAACACTATAAACCAAACCAAACCTATAACATTATTAAAGAATGAAAGTGGCTTTAAACACTATAAACCAAACCAAACCTATAACATTATTAAAGAATGAAAGTGGCTTTAAACACTATAAACCAAACCAAACCTATAACATTATTAAAGAATGAAAGTGGCTTTAAACACTATAAACCAAACCAAACCTATAACATTATTAAAGAATGAAAGTGGCTTTAAACACTATAAACCAAACCAAACCTATAACATTATTAAAGAATGAAAGTGGCTTTAAACACTATAAACCAAACCAAACCTATAACATTATTAAAGAATGAAAGTGGCTTTAAACACTATAAACCAAACCAAACCTATAACATTATTAAAGAATGAAAGTGGCTTTAAACACTATAAACCAAACCAAACCTATAACATTATTAAAGAATGAAAGTGGCTTTAAACACTATAAACCAAACCAAACCTATAACATTATTAAAGAATGAAAGTGGCTTTAAACACTATAAACCAAACCAAACCTATAACATTATTAAAGAATGAAAGTGGCTTTAAACACTATAAACCAAACCAAACCTATAACATTATTAAAGAATGAAAGTGGCTTTAAACACTATAAACCAAACCAAACCTATAACATTATTAAAGAATGAAAGTGGCTTTAAACACTATAAACCAAACCAAACCTATAACATTATTAAAGAATGAAAGTGGCTTTAAACACTATAAACCAAACCAAACCTATAACATTATTAAAGAATGAAAGTGGCTTTAAACACTATAAACCAAACCAAACCTATAACATTATTAAAGAATGAAAGTGGCTTTAAACACTATAAACCAAACCAAACCTATAACATTATTAAAGAATGAAAGTGGCTTTAAACACTATAAACCAAACCAAACCTATAACATTATTAAAGAATGAAAGTGGCTTTAAACACTATAAACCAAACCAAACCTATAACATTATTAAAGAATGAAAGTGGCTTTAAACACTATAAACCAAACCAAACCTATAACATTATTAAAGAATGAAAGTGGCTTTAAACACTATAAACCAAACCAAACCTATAACATTATTAAAGAATGAAAGTGGCTTTAAACACTATAAACCAAACCAAACCTATAACATTATTAAAGAATGAAAGTGGCTTTAAACACTATAAACCAAACCAAACTTATAACATTATTAAAGAATGAAAGTGGCTTTAAACACTATAAACCAAACCAAACCTATAACATTATTAAAGAATGAAAGTGGCTTTAAACACTATAAACCAAACCAAACCTATAACATTATTAAAGAATGAAAGTGGCTTTAAACACTATAAACCAAACCAAACCTATAACATTATTAAAGAATGAAAGTGGCTTTAAACACTATAAACCAAACCAAACCTATAACATTATTAAAGACTGAAAGTGGCTTTAAACACTATAAACCAAACCAAACCTATAACATTATTAAAGAATGAAAGTGGCTTTAAACACTATAAACCAAACCAAACCTATAACATTATTAAAGAATGAAAGTGGCTTTAAACACTATAAACCAAACCAAACCTATAACATTATTAAAGAATGAAAGTGGCTTTAAACACTATAAACCAAACCAAACCTATAACATTATTAAAGAATGAAAGTGGCTTTAAACACTATAAACCAAACCAAACCTATAACATTATTAAAGAATGAAAGTGGCTTTAAACACTATAAACCAAACCAAACCTATAACATTATTAAAGAATGAAAGTGGCTTTAAACACTATAAACCAAACCAAACCTATAACATTATTAAAGAATGAAAGTGGCTTTAAACACTATAAACCAAACCAAACCTATAACATTATTAAAGAATGAAAGTGGCTTTAAACACTATAAACCAAACCAAACCTATAACATTATTAAAGAATGAAAGTGGCTTTAAACACTATAAACCAAACCAAACTTATAACATTATTAAAGAATGAAAGTGGCTTTAAACACTATAAACCAAACCAAACCTATAACATTATTAAAGAATGAAAGTGGCTTTAAACACTATAAACCAAACCAAACCTATAACATTATTAAAGAATGAAAGTGGCTTTAAACACTATAAACCAAACCAAACCTATAACATTATTAAAGAATGAAAGTGGCTTTAAACACTATAAACCAAACCAAACCTATAACATTATTAAAGAATGAAAGTGGCTTTAAACACTATAAACCAAACCAAACCTATAACATTATTAAAGAATGAAAGTGGCTTTAAACACTATAAACCAAACCAAACCTATAACATTATTAAAGAATGAAAGTGGCTTTAAACACTATAAACCAAACCAAACCTATAACATTATTAAAGAATGAAAGTGGCTTTAAACACTATAAACCAAACCAAACCTATAACATTATTAAAGAATGAAAGTGGCTTTAAACACTATAAACCAAACCAAACCTATAACATTATTAAAGAATGAAAGTGGCTTTAAACACTATAAACCAAACCAAACCTATAACATTATTAAAGAATGAAAGTGGCTTTAAACACTATAAACCAAACCAAACCTATAACATTATTAAAGAATGAAAGTGGCTTTAAACACTATAAACCAAACCAAACCTATAACATTATTAAAGAATGAAAGTGGCTTTAAACACTATAAACCAAACCAAACCTATAACATTATTAAAGAATGAAAGTGGCTTTAAACACTATAAACCAAACCAAACCTATAACATTATTAAAGAATGAAAGTGGCTTTAAACACTATAAACCAAACCAAACCTATAACATTATTAAAGAATGAAAGTGGCTTTAAACACTATAAACCAAACCAAACCTATAACATTATTAAAGACTGAAAGTGGCTTTAAACACTATAAACCAAACCAAACCTATAACATTATTAAAGACTGAAAGTGGCTTTAAACACTATAAACCAAACCAAACCTATAACATTATTAAAGACTGAAAGTGGCTTTAAACACTATAAACCAAACCAAACCTATAACATTATTAAAGACTGAAAGTGGCTTTAAACACTATAAACCAAACCAAACCTATAACATTATTAAAGAATGAAAGTGGCTTTAAACACTATAAACCAAACCAAACCTATAACATTATTAAAGAATGAAAGTGGCTTTAAACACTATAAACCAAACCAAACCTATAACATTATTAAAGAATGAAAGTGGCTTTAAACACTATAAACCAAACCAAACCTATAACATTATTAAAGAATGAAAGTGGCTTTAAACACTATAAACCAAACCAAACCTATAACATTATTAAAGAATGAAAGTGGCTTTAAACACTATAAACCAAACCAAACCTATAACATTATTAAAGAATGAAAGTGGCTTTAAACACTATAAACCAAACCAAACCTATAACATTATTAAAGAATGAAAGTGGCTTTAAACACTATAAACCAAACCAAACCTATAACATTATTAAAGAATGAAAGTGGCTTTAAACACTATAAACCAAACCAAACCTATAACATTATTAAAGAATGAAAGTGGCTTTAAACACTATAAACCAAACCAAACCTATAACATTATTAAAGAATGAAAGTGGCTTTAAACACTATAAACCAAACCAAACCTATAACATTATTAAAGAATGAAAGTGGCTTTAAACACTATAAACCAAACCAAACCTATAACATTATTAAAGAATGAAAGTGGCTTTAAACACTATAAACCAAACCAAACCTATAACATTATTAAAGAATGAAAGTGGCTTTAAACACTATAAACCAAACCAAACCTATAACATTATTAAAGAATGAAAGTGGCTTTAAACACTATAAACCAAACCAAACCTATAACATTATTAAAGACTGAAAGTGGCTTTAAACACTATAAACCAAACCAAACCTATAACATTATTAAAGAATGAAAGTGGCTTTAAACACTATAAACCAAACCAAACCTATAACATTATTAAAGAATGAAAGTGGCTTTAAACACTATAAACCAAACCAAACCTATAACATTATTAAAGAATGAAAGTGGCTTTAAACACTATAAACCAAACCAAACCTATAACATTATTAAAGAGTTTTTAGATAATGGAAGCACTGAAGATATCAAAGACTTTTTTTTTTATTTCAGGTCAATTTATAAACTGACAGATTTTGGAGCTGCCAGACAATTAGATGACGAAGAAAATTTTACCTCAATTTATGGAACAGAAGAATACTTGGTGATTTATTTAGAATTACTTTTAATACTTATAGATCTGTGAACTGCATCGGTGGTGTAATGGTTAGCATGTTCGCCTCGAGTGCGGTAGATCGTGGGTTCGAAACCCCAGTCGGATCAAACCAAAGACTATAAAATTGGTATTTGTTGCTTCTCTGCTAAGCGGCATTAAGAAGAAAGAGCAAAGACTGGTTGGCTTGGAATCAGGATAATGTGTCAGAGTGGGGCGACATGTCTATCCGCAGACTGTTGTTTCAGTGAGCTAGCACTATAAAAATCCAACTAAGCATGTTGGTCTAGTACAAAGGGGATCTCATCATCATCTCATTGATAAGTAACTTGTTCTTGCCATGATATAGCTGAAAAATCGCTGAATTGGCGTTAAGCAACAATCACTCACTCACTGGATTTATGCATGTTACTTAGGAGATAACTGTATTGTATTTGAAAATTTCATGGCATCAATTGGAGATTTGAAAGTGGCAAAATGAGTTTACTGGCAACGCGATAGCGGAGCCAGTAAACGGATATTTGCGACCATTAAATCGACAATTGATGCCGTGAAATTTTCAAATACAATACTGTTATCTCCATTCTAATATAATCATGTGTATAGATGTGTATTGACAAGATGACGTAAGCGGTAATCAGCTAAAATTTAAAAAATTTCTCATGCTATTTCAACCGTGGAATTGATACCGTGAAAATTACACAATTAAATCGACAATTAATGCCTTGAAATTTTCAATTACAATACAGTTATCTCCATTCTAATGTAACGATGTGCATTGCCACATTATTGACAAGATGACGTAAGGTGTAATCGGCTAAAATTCTAAAAATAGCTCATAATATTTCAACCGTGGAAACGATACCTTGAAAATTACAGCATTGTCCAATCACAAACCATGAATATTAAACAACTACATTAGAATAATTAATATCTAACATTGGAACTTCAGACCAATACTACCACAATATCTAACATAGGAACTTCAGACCAATACTACCATAATATCTAACATTGGAACTTTAGACCAATACTACCATAATATCTAACATTGGAACTTTAGACCAATACTACCATAATATCTAACATTGGAACTTTAGACCAATACTACCATAATATCTAACATTGGAACTTCAGACCAATACTACCACAATAGCTAACATTGGAACTTTAGACCAATACTACCACAATATCTAATATTGGAACTTTAGACCAATACTACCACAATATCTAACATTGGAACTTTAGACCAATACTACCATAATATCTAACATTGGAACTTTAGACCAATACTACCATAATATCTAACATTGGAACTTTAGACCAATACTACCACAATATCTAACATTGGAACTTTAGACCAATACTACCACAATATCTAACATTGGAACTTTAGACCAATGCTACCACAATATCTAACATTGGAACTTTAGACCAATACAGACCAATACTACCACAATATCTAACATTGGAACTTTAGACCAATACTACCATAATATCTAACATTGGAACTTTAGACCAATACTACCATAATATCTAACATTGGAACTTTAGACCAATACTACCATAATATCTAACATTGGAACTTTAGACCAATACTACCATAATATCTAACATAGGAACTTCATACCAATACTACCACAATTTTTTAGATTAACTAATAGATAGTGGTATAGAACTATCATTGCAGAGTCTTTTTTATGCCAATGTACATCACTATACTGTGGTTAATATTCTTCAATAGCATTAACATATTTATATAAGTAAATCAATTTGAGATTGATAAGAGGAGGGTGTACAAGCATTTGATTTTGAAAATGATGACTAGAAAAAGGAAAACCAATTTATGTCTGAAAATTATGGATTATATTAAATTTGCTATTTTTAACAGGATCCCAACATGTATGAGAAGGCTGTATTAAGACGACATTCAGTACCATACCAGGAGTTTGATGCTAGTGTAGATATTTGGAGTCTAGGAGTTACCATATACCATGTAGCGACAGGACATTTGCCATTCCAACCGTATGGTGGTCGATCAAACAGTCAAACAATGTAATTTTAAAAATCAGTTTAAGACATTTTATGTCCCCTTCGCCAGGCATTGGGGGCATTAAGTTTTACCCCTTTCCATGTGTACATCTGTCTCTACGTCTCTCCCACAGTTTGTTTTCGTTCAATAACAAGTTCTCCATAACCAAACATTTGAAATTTATGCACAAGTCAGGAACCATATAAAGAAGGCTATGTTCAATTTCTGACTTTTGGAGTTATGCCCCTTAATTTGCTGAAAAATACCAGTTTACTTTTGTTGGAAGTAGGGACATTAATGTCTATCAACACATCCTTCCCTTATTTTAATTTAATATGCTTGAATAACTATTTTTATTTTGCTTAGAATTTTATTAATATCTGTTCTTAATGTATTTGCAATGACATCAACTATTGCAGCACAAACATTTACTGCAGACACCACAAGCAGCTAATATGCAAAAAAAAACAAAAAAACTTTTGTGTTCAGAATACAGGTTAATTTAACAAAGATTTCATAGATTAGGCTTTTTTTATTTAAGGTTTGGTTTATACAAGATTCTGGTTTATTCAGAGTTCACTATGGACAGGTTTCACTGTAAATTACAATAAATATATGTATTGATTAATGTAAACCATTTTATTTAGGTTTCTTATAACAACAACAAAAGAATCTGGTGTTATTTCTGGTATTCAAAGATATCAAAATGGTGACATAGAATGGAATAAAGAACTTCCTGGAACCTGTCGTCTTTCTTTGTAAGTATTCAGGTGTAATTTGATGTGTTAATTTCAAGTTTACAAAGTTACAGTTGTGGTTACATGTGATAGCAACATGATGATGATATGCTGTTGTTTGGTTGGTCTAGTGTGACCATCTTGCTAATTATTTTTTTTTAATGTAAGAGTTGTAGATTTTGTATTTATATACACCTAAATATATGTACAGCAGTCCCCTTCTTATAAGACCACTACTTCTGCAGTGAAAAAAATGGCCCATTAAAGAAGGGTTGCCTTTCATGAGGGGACAATTTAGTAGTATTTTACAATCTCAGTGCATCTAAGATCTGACCTGATAAGAGAACTGGCCTTTGGTGGGAGTGGCCTTACAAGAGTGAGACTACTATATATTTATTGTATATCAGTATACTATTTCATTTAGAATGTATCCAAAGTTAGCATTTCCTAATGTTTGCACTAGTGCAATATAGCTTCAAATCATGACATAGACAGGTTGGAATGGTGCTCTCATCATTTTCTTCTATATATTGAAAAAAATTATTGTGCTAATATTGATGAATAATGTCTCTACCAGAATATTACTTACACTTACAAAACCAAGATCAAAATTGATGTAATAATCTTATAATACTGGTTTATGAGAGTAAAAATACATGTATGTACTGGTCAATGAGGTATTTTCTTTGATAAGAAAGAGCATGATAATAAGGATTTTCAAATAATGGAAGTTTCTCATTTTCTAATTAGTTAGTTAATTTTGTTTAAGGCCATGTGAACAGTTATCAGCTATATCTTGGCAAGAACATGTTGTATTGTGAAATGCATTTTTTACTAGACCAAAATTCTGAACCAGATTTATGTTGTGCTTCTTAACAACCCTCAGTAAATGCATCACTCTACTAAGGGACAGTACTCTGTACCAATATTAATACAAAGTTTTTGGTATTTACCCAGGACATTAATTTGTTTCTCCTGCACTCCCATGGAGCATGCTAGCCATTACACCCTTGTGGTAGTGTAATGGTAATAAAAAAAATTGCAAAGTTTTTTTTCTTGTAAACATAAAATTACAAGAAACAATTTATTTGTTTATTATTGATTTTACAAAAAAATGAATACATGCAATTTGTCTTCCAAACTTTTATAGGGGATTAAAATGTCTGGTTGTACCAATGCTTGCAAACATGATGGAAAGTGACAGAAAGAAAAGATGGACATTTGAAAATTTTTTTGGAGAAGTATTTAAGATAAAAGATATGCTTCCTGTTAGATTGTATGATTGTAGTGTTGGATCCAATCTTAAGGTATATGTGGAGAAAAATGACAGGTAAGATTATATATACAAATTATCACAGATTGATTGATTGATGTTTAATGCCAACTTTAGGAGTATTTCAGCTATATTGTGGCATGAACACATTATATGTTAACTTAACGACACCTTCAAGACTCTTAGAAATAATACATACTTGTTCATCACAGGAAAATATAACAATGCAGAACATAAATTAATTTGAAAGCCTGGCTGTAGACCATGACAAGTACTCTTTTTAGGAGAGTGTCCTGAATCTTTCATGTTAAAAAACACTTTTGCAGATTTCTAAAAGTAGCAGGGGCAATGTAGTCGCTCGAAAAATCAATTTTTTTGTCATTCACAACTCTCCATACTTTTCCAGTTTGTTATCCTATTCCTCCCATTTCTGTATTATTTTTATATATTGTTCTGATTCTGTCACTGGACATTAAGCAACCAACAATTAATTAATAAATTAGTTTAATGTTTGACTTTGTTAAGCACCGGTCCTTTTGTTGTAAGGAACATTCATATAATGAAGAACATATATAATAAAAACGTATCTATCAAATTTACTGCACATGACACGTTTCTGGAATAAACTTCATCAGGTACGATCAATATCAAATATTGGAAAACCAAATAATTTAAAAGTGTTTGGGAGCAATAGACCAAAGGACCTAAACAGGATAGTCAATATCTCTTTCACTCACGATTTAACATCAGTGTGAACATTAATAAATCACAAAATGGCAGGGATCGGACATTTATTTTGTCCGTAGCAAGACAATTATTGACTAAAAGACACAAAGAAAACTATTTGAATTACAGGTCACCTGCTGTAAACGGCCAGTTTAAAGCCTTCCTGATCGAGTTGTCAACTGTTGTATACAATCATTTTTTGTTTGTTCCAAGGGTGTTCGTTGAATACAAGTTTGTCATGACTGTATAAAGTTTTAAGTATAAATACTTGACTTACATATCATTTTTTATAGATTTTCATTCTTGTAAATTGGTGTTTCTCTCACATAGCTATCATAAAATTTCTTTTTTTTTTTCTTAATACAATGTTAAAATATTTTACTTTCATAGATATGCAGCTTTTCAAGAAAAAATAGCAATGGAGTCAGACATTCCTTCAGGACAACAGTTGATATTATTTCAGAATCGAGAATTAGAGGAAATAATTAATGATATTACCTGTGAAGTACAGAATTATCCCACGTCTATTCTACATGGACAGTTGTTTCTATATAACAAAGAAAGAATTGATGTCAAGAAAATAATGATTCCTGATATCCGTTAGTATTACTTTTCTTCAAACACAGTACAAAATATTATCATAAATGTATGATAAAGTAGTATGTAAATTACGAAATGAATGCCTACACTGTTAGATAAACAATAAACCCTATTAGGTACTGGAAAATACTGAATGTCAGCAGAAACCTACAAATTTTAGGATAATTTTAAACTCATATTTGATGACCTTGTGGTCTTGAATAAAAATTTGCTTGCATTGGGAAGTAACCACCTGAATTTGTATTAAAGCAAAAGTGAAAGTAGGATTTTCAAGGTTGACAACTTCAAGCAGACAATTTTTTCTTTTATGCCACTAAATGTGTGTTGATTTTCAGAGGTAAGTTTCCAATTAGGTACCCCTTTCATGAGATATGAGTGTCGCCTATATTAAACTTAAGGTGCAACCTGTAAAAAGCTCAAAAAGATTTTATTTAACATAGAATGTTGTGGGGATTATTTAGTGGTATTACTCCTATAAAGTTACATAGGGTAAGCAAGACATTATTTTATTATCTCCCTTTGCTAAACTTTTGTTTCATTTTTTGTTGTTTCTTTTTTTCTCTTTTTTTTTCATAAGACAGGAAGCATAACTATGATTAAAATTTGCTGCAAATGCCATTGGGTAAAATTTAGCCAGAGAGTTTTGTAAATGTGACAGATATAGTCAAACCTGTCTTATGTGACCTTCCAAGGGAACATTGAATTATGGTCACATAAGACAAGCGGTCGCTTAATACAGGTTTAATTGATATGAAATGCACTATGAGGGTAAATAAAAATTAAGGTCACATAATACAAGTTATTGCTTTAGGTGGTCACTAAAGCAGGTATGACTGTAACTTAATAGAGGTGGTCACTAAAGCAGGTATGACTGTATACTAAAATACATCTGAGTTTTGTGATGTTAATGAAGCCTAGAATATGTAACATATGCTTTTATTAAGATTATACAAGAAGTAAATCTAGAAATGTGTGTACATTTTTACTGGCACTTTTTGTATTTTTTAAATGTTTTTACAAAAAGTACTGAGTAATAATTACTAATTTTTTTCCAAAGGAAAGAAAATACTAATGACTTGGATATACAAAATGTACTTAATTAATTAAATATGAGGAAACAATTTAAGGATTTGATTCTATGTCTTATTTTAATGTTTTATAGCTCAATATCCCAGTTTTCCTGACCTGTTACCAATAGAAAACAAAGTACTGGACAAAGACAGCCACATAGGACACAAGTCAGCAGCAGTGTCTTATCTAATAGAACTTCAAGTTAAAAATCTTATTGTTCTTCAAGAATTGATGCAGCAAGCAGAGAGATGTCTAAGGTCAATATTTGTTTTATCCTACACTTGTTCTAATTGCATTGACTGGATAAATTTTATGTTATATACTGTCACTGACCAAAATATAGCTTTTTCTGGTACTCCTGTCACATGCTACTTATTGAGCTTTGGGGAACTAGTTGTAAATCAAGTTCACTTTTTCTGTTTTACTGTATCAGTTGTATACAGCTAAAACTATTGATGTTCAATTCATTTGTAAAATATGTGTTATAAATAGTTTTTGCTGAGTAATACATAGGACAAAAACTAGTTTATCTTCCCATTCATGCAAAAATTTGTAAATTGATAAATTATTCAAATCAAAATCTTATTTGCAAACATTAATTACAACGGTTCTTAAAACACTATAGATGTAAGGGTTGGGAGTTGTTTATTGTTATCATCACTTTCATTAATTTTCCACATGTATATTGGACTACCTGGACAACTATAACAAAATAACTAATGAAACCCCAGCCATGGATAGGAATATAGAATCTTTAACATTTAAGGTTGGTTTCTGGGCATAAACCCATGCCAGTGATTTTATGCTTATGTTTGGAAGTCAGACATTCACCACTATGGAAGTAAGACAGATTTTAAATGCTTAATATAATTCCCAACGGTTTTAAAATAATAATTTGAGAATTTTGACCTTCTTTACCACATTTTACATCCTTAAATGATGAAAATTAGATGATAGATATTTGTATATATGTATGTAATGTTTTTTTTAGATAATTTTAAGCAAATTGATATTATTAATTACAGAGAATACATCCAAAGAATAACAAGAAGGATAAACAACTGCGTACCTGAGATGTGTAAGCTTTTAGATGAAACAAAGAAGAGAACTGAATCTTTTTTTCAAACATTTTCTGTCACTCATGACATTTTAGTCAGCATTGTAAGCTTGACGCCAGAAGATAGACGAATGATTGCTAAGAAATATGTAGAAGAGATGGCAGCAACACTTAGAGACCAATCACCCAGGGAAACACAATATAAGGTAAAGAAATTATCTCATGAACGATAAGATTCAGTTGGGTTGTCATGGCAGCAACACTTAGAGACCAATCACCAAGGGAAACACAATATAAGGTAAAGAAATAATAAGATTCAGTTAGGTTGTCATGGCAGCAACACTTAAGAGAACAATCACCCAGGAAAACACAGTATAAGGTAAATAAATAATAAGATTCAGTTAGTTTGTCATGGCAGCAACACTTAGAGACCAATCACCCAGGGAAACACAAAATAAGGTAAACAAATTATCTGATGAACGATAAGATTCAAGTTAGGTTGTCATGGCAGCAACACTTAGAGACCAATCGCCCAGGAAAACACAATATAAGATAAATAAATTATCTCATGAACGATTAGATTCAGTTTAGTTGCCATGACAATGATTATCAACATTGTCCTCTGTATTTATTTCAAATTCACTTAAATGAAATATTTGGTTTTGATTTACACTTCATAAATAGATAAAAATAAATAGAATAAAGTATTATATCACTAGGAGATGAAGTTGTAACATTGTTTTGTGTGGAACTGTTGTACACTTGTATAAGATTTTAGCTGAAGATTTTCCAGTGATATCGTGATTTCCAGACTTACTGATAATGAAGGAGGACAGTTTGGTCAGACACAAGGAACAGACCTGTGAAAACCCTGGCCATGGGTAGGCGTCTTTGTAGTCGGGGTGTAAATCCATGTCAGTGATGTTAGGCTTGTGGTAAGAAATCAACCACCTAAACCCCCTTACTGCTGCCACTAGCGATTTGATAAGTTGTTCAAATTATTATATGCATTATCCCAATGTTATGTTATTGAACCATGGTGTTTAAATTCATTATAGGCAGAGAATAGAATAGAGGAGATAAAAGTTTACATGAGTGTATTGGTCGAGAAAGTGAATGAACAAGAACGAGAGGCCATTACTAGCTGTGTTGGATGTATGAAGGAAGATAGATGGTTTGTATTACATTATTATACCCCTGCAACGATGTTCGTCCGTCTTGCCGTCCCTCTGTCTGTCCATCTGCAGACAAATCCTATGTCGTACGATAACTTGAGTTGTGTTTCTTAGAATCTTTTAAAAAAAATTTAAGCTGTTTACTGGTGAAGAGAGGAGGATCCCTTTCATTTTTGACGATTTTCAATTTGACGTTCCAGAGTTATTGGACATTGATATGACGGAAAATAGGATTTTTACCTTATGTCGTATGATAACGAGAGGCCATTACTAGCTGTGTTGGATGTATGAAGGAATATAGATGGTTTGTATTACATTATTATACCCCCGCAACGATGTTCGTCCGTCTTGCCGTCCGTCTGTCTGTCCATCTGCAGACAAATCCTATGTCGTACGATAACTTGAGTTGTGTTTCTTAGAAACTTTTAAAAAAAATTAAGCAGCTTACCGGTGAAGAGAGGAGGATCCCTTTCATTTTTGATGATTTTCACTTTTGCCGTTCCAGAGTTATTGAATTTGATATGACGGAAAATAGGACACAGAATGTTTTGAAATTTTATCAGCAGCTTACCGGTGAAGAGAGGAGGGTCCCTTTCATTTTTGGTTGGAACAATCAGTAATGTTTTGGTTATGGAAATACAAATGTAGGTTGGACAGATGTGGGGAGCGGGGGTTATATCTTAGGGATCTGTGCTCACAGTAATACTAGTTATAGAGTTTTGTTTTGACAATATGATGCTGGACCATGTCTTAAGAAGTTTGTTTTGTTAGCAGATAACAAGGAAAAGAAGGTTTAGGTTTATGGTGTTTAATGCCACTTTCAATAATATTTCATGACAGTCAGTTTTATTGATGGAGGAAACCGGAGAAAACCACCAACCCGTCGCAAATCACTGACAAACTTTATCACATAATGTTGTATCGAGTAGACCTAGCCATGAACGGGGTTCGAACTCACAACTTTAGTGGTGATAGGCACTGATTGCATAGGTAGTTGTAAATGCAACTACCATACGATCACAACAACGATGGATCCTACAAGGTATGGAATAATGTATTTGTTGATCATATATATTGTCAATTAAGCTTTCCACCTTTATACCTGCTAGCCGTTGGGAAATTTGGAAAATTTGTTCATAGCAACATTTTTTTTTATCAAGAAGTCCCCAAGTACTAGCTATTTTTTATGAAATAAATTTCATACAGAATTTTTCAAAACCAACTCTACCTTTTGGAAGGGGTCAATCAAGTCTATTCTTCAAAAGAGAGTATTAAATTTTAATCAAGACATAGCCAGTATATTTACATATATTACGAATTTAGTTTGTTACACATATTTTCATTGGTTCTTCAACCCTGAATGTCAGCATATATTCGGAAAACAGACGGGGTATATATTTCAGTCCCCAAAAACGATTAAAACATGGACGACAAAACATTACGCTTCACTGAATCATTGGTATAATACGGAATAATAAATGTATTTTTACCAAATTAAATGCTGTACTTATACTCAAAACGGCTGTTTGAACAAAAAAAATATTACAACGGTTAATTCCGTCACAAATACCTGATCGATTCAACAAACTCCTATGTTGACCTCTATGTTCCACGGCTGTACCATAACAAATAAACAAAACGTTGAGCCTTGAAAACTTTCGACGTCATGGGGCCACACCAAGGTTTTATTTACATGTTGTTAACATTTAAATTATTGAAACTGTTTCGCAAACCCGCTGTTTTGTTATGTGATATATTAATGTTATATTTATAAAGCTTATAAAATTTACTACATATAAAACTATTGATTTAGAAATTTAGTACAGTATTTTCCTTCATGAGACATCCCATACATGAAATATGACGCGACACATATTTTGACGTCATTGAAGAATGACGTCAAAGGTACGGAAACGGACATCTAGAGATACGAAAAATGAAAATAAAAGAGGCAAATTTATTTGATACAGTTGGATGTTGTATTTAAAAAAAAAAAATGGTTAAATCCGTAATATATCTGTTATTCAGCTATCAGACAGGGTATATAATGTCACATTATATACCCTGTCTGATAGCTGAATAACATATAATATAGCCGTAACTTTCCCACATTGCTGCCTCAAAAATTAGTTGTGCTTCATTTACTTTACAGCTCAATACATCAAAAACACAGATTGATCTCCCAAGTTCATATGTTACATTCCTAAAGTATGCTTAATCAAATTGATATATTCAGTGAACATTTTAACCCCATGTTTTCTGTAGTTTAATAAATGAGGGTCATTGCTTTTGTGACAAAACTGGTATTACGTAGAGTATTGAAGTACATGTATAGTCTGTTAGTAAATATAATACATACATATTTGAGCAGGAGTAGTGTATGATTCAAAGGTATTAGAAATGAATACTTGTACATTGTATTATGTATTTTAGAGAAGTCAAACAAACTATGCCAGTTATTATTTTTATTTCAGTGTACAAAAGTCATCTCATCTGTATTCTAAAATCTATGAAATCTATAGAACATTAGCTGATCATAGGAAGAAGAGATATCTGTCACCAGAAGAAGAATTCGGTCATAGAAGTGACAGGTACTTTGTAAAGAAAAATTCATTGTCGTTTGGTTTATGGTGTTTAACAATATTTCAGTTGTATCATGGCTGTCAGTTTTATTGGTGGATGAAACCGGAGTATCCAGAGAAAACCACCAACCTGTCACAAGTCACTGATAAACTTTACCTCATAATGTTGTATCGAGTAACCCTCGTCATGAGCGGGGTTCGAACTCACAACTTTAGTGGTGAAAGGCAAATTCATTGTGTGTACTGAATCTGTCAATCAGAACATCGTTTTCAGAACTATTCCATTTTATTAAACATGAAAAACCTGTTTTTATTAAACATCTTATTAATACAAACAAAAACATAAGACCTATGTAATAAATAGTATAGCTATTCTTATTCCTGATTACGAAAATAAATCACTCAGACTGAACAAGGATGATAATTCACATGTATTCATGAATAACTTCATTGTTCGACTGAACAAGGATGATAATTCACATGTATTCATGAATAACTTCATTGTTCGACTGAACAAGGATGATAATTCACATGTATTCATGAATAACTTCATTGTTCGACTGAACAAGGATGATAATTCACATGTATTCATGAATAACTTCATTGTTCGACTGAACAAGGATGATAATTCACATGTATTCATGAATAATTTCATTGTTCGGTTCCTTGTGATTTTTGTTTTGATATTCAGAATACAAGAGTAGTTATACTTTAATGACAGAAACAAAGTTTTTATTTAAAGAGTATTATCACATATTTTATTGAAATAACGCCGAATTTGCATGTGTAATAAAAGCATAATTTGCGGTGTGTTATTTGCCTCCGGGGCAATAACATTTTACGAGGGCAATAACATGTTATCTGCCCTGGAAAAATATGTGATAAATAGATTAATACATGGCCTTTTTCATATTGCCCTTGTCATCGACCCTCGACTGATATTGTCTTATATAAAACAGATATTATCATCACCTCATCAAATAACATGTTCTCATCATATAATAGCTGAACAATTGCTCACTTGATGCTAAAAACAATTACTGACTGACTCACTCACTTCTTGTTTTAGGACCAGAATGCAACAGTTCATTGTCCAACTAGAATCTGTAATGAATGATCATTGTATGAAAAATACAGCAAAAATGCACCAAGTTACAAATAAACAGATTGCGTAAGTATTTTGTTATTGTGTAAAAGTCTTTTATTCTATTATTTTATAATACATATTATGAATATCTGAAAAGTGACAGATCATTTATAACAATGTGATAAAGTTTTTATCAGGTAGCAAGGAAGGTCAAAATGCACACGTTTTGTTAATCTATAAGATCACAGATGATCACCAACAGATGATTTGGTTTATGGTGTTTAACGTCACTTTCAACTATATTTCAGTGTTATTGGTGGAGGAAACTGGAGTACCCGGAGAAAACCACCAACCTGTCGCAAGTGACTGACAAAATTTATCACATAATGTTGTATCGAGTATACCTCACCATGAACGGGGTTCAAACTCACAACTTTAGTGATGATAGGCACTGATTGCACAGGTAGTTTTTAATCCAACAACCATATGATCATGACCATGACAGGCCCCACCAACAAAACACTCACTTGTCAATAAAACTACTGACATTTGGATGTTAATTTTATTCAGATATATAGGCCTACAAAGAAGCCTATAGAATAAAAAGGTTATCCACCTCATGATTATGAGTTATGAGGGTTTCCCTGACCCTAATTCATACAATGAGATGGATTACCAACAATAGATACTTAAAATGTAATAGAATTTTAAGCAGTAATATGAGACAGGCACAACCTGTTTAAGGGCGAAGCCTATTTGATGATGATGACAATTAAGAGGGAGGCATTTTGAACACCTTTTCCATAGACGAAAACTTTAAAAAAAAAAAAAGGGGGGGGGGGGGGTGTTTCTGGTCACGAATCTCAGAAAATAAAAAAAAATCCAAATCACGATTCACGGAAATTACGACAAAGATTGAAGATTGGAAATTAAAATTTGCCATTTTTCAGAATTTCACAAATCACGGTGAATCAATAAGAGACATAAATCGAGGGTCACGAGAATAAAAAAAAATACGACGGCAGAGGAAACTCGGATTACTCCAATCTCACAGATCATGAAAAAAAAATGGTGAAAGAGAGAAAAGAAAATGCATGCATGGCAGTGAAAAGGGGAGTTAGGGTCAGACGAAATTGCAATGTTTTTAACCTTGCCATGGAAAATGTGTTAAAAGGCTTACCTGGTCTGACAAAATCCGAGATCAGTTGTCCAGACATCATACACAAATGCACTTCAAATCAAATGAAATGTACACATTTTTGAATCGCTTTCAAATTGCGAGATCGTGGAGATGATCGATAGGTTTACTTGTATACATAAAAACTATGCAGAGCTGTTCTTCAATGTTTGACACCAGCTCACAAAGTTTTCAGACAGGATGACCAAGAAGTGCATGCAATTTCATGTTTTCTCTCCGAAGCAGACGAAATGCAATACATATGTGCACACTAGAAAATGACGTCATCCATGTACACTGTAAACGATCATTTCTCGTAGCCATGGTAGCACACGATTTTGATATTATAATTTTTTTTTAAGTTTATTTCAATTGAGAAGAATTGAAATGGTTACAGATTTGCGAATTTCTTATTGAAATAATTTTTATTTTGTTTTTGAATACCACTTTGTTCTATAATTTCTTGCTTCCGGTGAACAGATATTTGACTATGAATACATTTTGTAGGAGTATGACTTATTACCAAAAATCGTATAGCCTACCGTTAAAAGTGCTCCGCCCTTTATTATTTAAGTGTGAAGTATGAATACAATACAATTTATAGGTTGCTAACTGATTATAGCTTTAACTATCAAAGGTTTGTGATGTATAGGTTCATGTTCATATTCTATGTCATTTTGAAGTGTAAATATAAATTTGCTGTAGATCAGTTTTTGTATTCTTATTAAGTTTTAATGTAATCATTTTATTCTCTTGTAGAATGTTGACAAGTTTTTATATTCTTATTAAGTTTTAATGTAATCATATTATTCTCTTGTAGAATGTTGACAAGTTTTTATATTCTTATTAAGTTTTAATGTAATCATTTTATTCTCTTGTAGAATGTTGACAAGTTTTTATATTCTTATTAAGTTTTAATGTAATCATATTATTCTCTTGTAGAATGTTGACAAGTTTTTATATTCTTATTAAGTTTTAATGTAATCATTTTATTTTCTTGTAGAATGTTGACAAGTTTTTATATTCTTATTAAGTTTTAATGTAATCATTTTATTCTCTTGTAGAATGTTGACAAGTTTTTATATTCTTATTAAGTTTTAATGTAATCATTTTATTCTCTTGTAGAATGTTGACAAGTTTTTATATTCTTATTAAGTTTTAATGTAATCATTTTATTCTCTTGTAGAATGTTGACAAGTTTTTATATTCTTATTAAGTTTTAATGTAATCATTTTATTCTCTTGTAGAATGTTGACAAGTTTTTATATTCTTATTAAGTTTTAATGTAATCATTTTATTCTCTTGTAGAATGTTGACAAGTTTTTATATTCTTATTAAGTTTTAATGTAATCATTTTATTCTCTTGTAGAATGTTGACACGTTTTTATATTCTTATTCAGTTTTAATGTAATCATTTTATTCTCTTGTAGAATGTTGACAAGTTTTTATATTCTTATTAAGTTTTAATGTAATCACATTATTCTCTTGTAGAATGTTGATAAAGCATCTAATAAGAACGGGTAAAGTTGATCAAAACATCAAAAGTGTACTGGATTGTCAGTTTAAACTCAGTTTAAGGATGGAACAGGTACTTATTATATCATTTGAATAAGTATGATTCACACCAGAGTTTTTGTCTAGCCTGTGACTCGTTGCTGAAGACGAGACATAGGTATTGCTGTTCTGGATGTGGTAACGACATTAACAATGTAAAGATTTTGTGATTAGGTCAATTTCTCCATTGTAATTCAACCTAGGTTCATCATATTTTGTCCACACATTGATCATGGAGGATACATGTCAGCCAGGCATGTGTCACCTGACCATGATCTTTTGTTCATGGTCTACTGACGTTGTTTGATTTATGTCAAGTTTTCATGATCAGGTTAGTTTCATCTGTATAAATACATTTAACAGTATGCTATATAGATCAAATACAATATACAGAACAGTCAGAGACATTGCTTGATAAATGACTGTGATAGATTTATCACTCTTCTTAGTGATACTGATACAGTACAGTCAGAGACATAGCATGATAAATGACTGTGATAGATTTATCACTCTTCTTAGTGATACTGATATGTTTTTTGCTCTGTTTAATCTTGTTATTCACTTTCTTGTGCATTTTTGGTGATAGGATGTAATACTCTAAATACAAAAGAAATTTTGAAGATATATTCAACAGAACAAAAGATATATCCATTTCACCCAGATGAGTGATATGCCTTTCACAGTGATTTATCATGGTATGTCTCTGACTGTACTGTACCAAAGTAGATTAGTTACAAATTGAGATCTACAAATATAATGCATGGAAATAATTCTATTTATAATATCGTGTTTTTCACATTGTAGATGGAGAAGAGATGTACAGATTTACTCCATAGATTAAAACTAGAAGTTATTCCTCATATGACAGAACAACATGGCGGGGCTGGCATTCTAGGAACTATGCCAAGTGAAGTTCAATTTAGATCATCATTCCATCCCATTACGTTAACGAGTCTCAAATCTGAGTAAGTTATCTTAAACAAATATTATAAAAAACCTGCTAATAGAAAAATCAGAAATCATTTATATATAATTTTTATTTATAAATCTTGTCTGATTTATTTCTTTTGCACGAGAGAGGAAAATGTGTCAACATTATTATTACTTGTCTTTTTATAGGATTATACATTGAATCAGAAGTGACTTGCGATGGGTCGGTGGTTTTCCTCCAGGTACTCCGGTTTCCCCCACCAATAAAACACAGCCACGATACAACTGAAATGAAATATTGTTGAAAGTGGCATTTTTTACCATACCCCCCCATTGAATCAGATTTCTTTATTGAGGGAAGGCTTACAAACTACAATTTAGAGAACCAATTTTAATGAAGAATTTAAAAAGGTGTGTGTGTGCCATCTACACCAATCTAAATATATATTATTTCTTTCCTGTAGCTTCCAAATTCTACAGAATGACAGTATAGAAATAGACCAATTAATGAAACAGAATGCTGAAAATTTACAAGAACAAGCTGAATCTCTGAAAGAGCTTAGGTAAATATAAAAAGTATCTCAAATTCAAATATTTGGGTGCTACACAATAACAAAAATGCGTTATTGGTGTAATGTTACAAATTCAATACAACAAGTTTCATTTGTAGTTTGAAACATACAAATAAGTATAAGGTGTAAAAACACAAATTAATTTCTGTAAGATTTTCTACTAAATTTATGTTTTTTAGTGTACCTGACAATTTGATCTGAAGTTTAGCCTTTCCAACACCATATATTTTCTGAAATGTACACATCTCCTCTACATTCTGTCAGAATATTATGGAGGATGTTTAAAATCCATGCTCTGGGACATCCCCTACTCTAGAGATGCAATGTTATTCCCAGAAATTCAGTATATATAGGTCATGCATCTGAACCTCCATAAAGGATTAAAATATAACTAAATCGAACCAAATTTGGGCTCAAAATAATCCTTATACAGTCAATCTTCACTCAGTCGAACTGGGATCGGTCGAACACCATGGATGGCTCGAACTGATTTGAAAGTCCCGTCAATTTTCCTTATATTTCTTAGTTAAAAAAACTTCTTTCGCTCGAACACCGATACCTCGAACAGTCAAACTCAATAAATGGTCCCGTCAATGATAAAATCACGAGTTTTACCATGCCAAACTCGAACATCGCAATTTAATTAACAAGTGTATGTTACGGTTGAATACACTTACATCAAGGTGTGATAAATATCAGATTACCGACAGATAATTGTTTACTTAACGATTACAGGTCGAGGTATTAACTTGTCATAATTTGTGTTAATTAGTCATTAAATTCAGCTGTGGCTTGATTATTAACCGTTTTAATTACGATTAAGAAAGAACGATTAATCATTATTGAACCCGAGACACATGTCGCTGATTGTACCAAGCTGAGCCTACACTCGACAATAATTAAAACAATCAAATGTTTACAATCATAATAAAGTTTATAAAAACAATATTTAAAATTGTTATTACATGAATTAGTTTTATTGAGAGTTTTTTTGTGTTTTTTTTTTATAGTTGCTAGAATCGAATAATATCAAACTGTGTGATCTCAAGGTTCATCTAAATACCAAAAAATAGAAATGTACTAATAGTGAAATTCTCATTAACCTGAGATTATATGTCTATATAATACCACAAGAAACTTGCTTCAAATTCAAATTAAAAAACAAAGAAAATGATCATTCGCTATAATTTGAAAATTGGACATAAAAAATATATATCCGAATTATCAAACATTAAACCGATATCGATCCAACTGTTAATATCCGACCTCGTATTTCCTGTATATAAAATAGATCTCGAACAAAGTGAACAAACGTTTCTAAGGAACGTTTGAAGATACCAAAGAGGTATTCAGAAGCCGTAGTCTTCGAGAACTTACTAAAGGATTAACTATTTTTTTTACGACGAAGGTCCATGGAACTGTGCATCAGTTATAGCGTAATGAAACTGTCCCGGGTCAGAACCAGATTTTTTTTCTCTCTGAAATTACGGAACCTCGGTGGCTCGAACTTCCAATAGCTCGAACAAATTTTGACAGTCCCTTCGAGTTCTACTGTATATTGATTGACCTTCAATTACCAGTTTTATTTTTGCCATTACATTTAATTTTTTTCAAAATACAACAAACTGAAAGGAACTTTTTTCTTTAAAAAGGACTACTTTTGTATATGTTCTAAGCTCTGATTCATAAATTAGTATTTATATACCTATAGTACAAGCTCTAGCAAGCTTTCAAATCCTGAATATACAAACAATAACAAAGCATACAAATAAAACACATAAAAGCGCTAGCAAAATAAAAGGATTAAATTTCAAGACAACCAATCTGTTTGATAAACATTGTCACATATACAGTAAAACCTGCCTTACCTGTATACTGTATATAATAAATCACTGTCTATGAAGGACAGATTCATTTTCTCTGTGTAATGAATAATGCGTACAATTTGAACCTGTATATAAAAGGCTCATAAAGGGCACATTTTCAGGGTCCATTCAGTGCCCTTTATATACAGGTTTGACTGTACATGTAGTTGTTCATGTATCAAGTTAATATGGTCATGGACAGGAGCCAAAGTCACAATACTTTATGGTGATGTACCTTGTCTTAAGATTGTTTTAAGACTTATTATATTAACTATTTTTTATCTCATTTTAGTGCAAAGCTACCAAAGCCAGACTTGATTGGAGCAGGTGTACAAGCTTCAGATAGCTAGAAACAAAGGCTTTAATACCTGTGGAATTATTGGGGCATTATATTACTGAAAAGTATTCACACAATGAAGGGGGCTGTCGTGGTCATAATCATATGGTAGTTGCGAGTTCGAATCTCAGCTATGGTGAGGTGTACTCGATACAACATTTTGTGATCAAGTTTGTCAGTGACTTTCGACAGGTTGGTGGTTTTCTCCAGGTACTCCAGTTTCCTCCACCAATAAAACTGACGACCACGATATACCTGAAATATTGTTGAAAGTGACATTAAACGGCATAAACCTAACCCCCTCAAACTATGGAACTTGCCCGTTATGGTGTACCCCGCCAATGTCTAATGCATTAGAAGGATTTACAATCAATGGGTATCCTGTATCAGACAAGTGATTCATATGTATCAAAGAACAAATCATCTCATTAACATCAGATGTAACTAGGAATCACAACAAAATAACTTGGAAAAGTGAAGAAAAGAAATAGGAATCAACAAAATAACTCAGAAAAGTGAAGAAAAGAACTAGGAATCAACAAAATAACTCGGGAAAAGGGAAGAAAAGAACTAGGAATCAACAAAATAACTCGGAAAAGGGAAGAAAAGAACTAGGAATCAACAAAATAACACGGGGGGGGGGGAAAGGGAAGAAAAACATCTCTTTAAGTTTTATTCTTATTTACGGAGACTGTAAACTGACAGGTGAAATTTTTTTGTTTTTTGTTTACACAAAATACTATTTCATTTTACCAAATTATTATTTCGTTTTTAATTAATTTTTCGAAGACATAAATATTTTATTTAAGCAATTAATATTTCGTTTAAACGAGTTAATATTTAGAAATAATGAAATAATAATTCATGAAAACGAAATAATATTTCGAAAAAAATGAAATAATAATTTATACAAATGAAATAATAATTTATACAAATGAAATAATAATTCGCTAATAAACGAAATATTGATTAGAAAGAAAAAAATGTTTAATTGAAAAATAATTACAGTCAAACTTGTCTATAGCGACCAATGAAGGGAATTCTGAAAAAGGTCGTATAAAACAGGGAGTCTTTATATAGAGGTTATGATATTTGCTCCCAAAATCTCGAGAGAGGAAACCACTTAGTTCGGGTATATAATCCGCATCAACTTTTAACCCGTTCGTGCGGAGGACAAATGCCTGAATAGAGCTAAAATTCTGGCAAGAAAGGGGTATAATGAAATAAAAATGTGTTCAATTATCATTAAATATTTCCGTCTTTTGTGGGTGAAATTTAGAGAGAGAGAAAATAATAATTATATTAAATGATCAACTTTTTTACTTTCTTTCAACAGCTATTGTTATCTTAATTGTTATCATAATTACAATTAAACATTATGATCAGAAATTGAGATTTACTGACAAAACATTTTCAAATTCAATCACTCGCCGATAGCTATAAATAGCCTAATCACACAATCAGCCTGTGTTTACCTTGATCTGTTACCGCACTTTAAACGAATGTTGACAGAAATATGTGCTGGGAACCAGTACTTCATAATTCAATAATTTTCAGAAACACGATTTTTATTTTTTAAAGTGAAAGATTAAAATGGGTTTTTAGTTCACCTGGTCCATGTGAACTATTGCCATCACTTGGCGTCCGTCGTCTGTTGTCTGTCGTCTGTAAACTTTTCACATTTCAAGCTTCTTCTCCGAAACCACTGGGCCAATTGGAACCAAACTTAGCAGGAATGTTCCTTGGGTGGTCCTCTACAAATTTCTGTTTTTCGTTCCAGTCGGATATTCAACATGGCTGCCAGGGCCAATAATATGCTCTGATTGGCTGAAATTTCAAAGATCTTCTTCTCTGAAACTAATGAACTGACTGAACCCAAACTGTAAATGAATGATCATTGGAATGTCCTTTACCAAGTTACTGTTTTTTATGCCGATCGGAAATCCAAGATGGCCACCATCGTAGGACATAGATTAACATTGGACCCTAGGGAAAAATGTTCAAATGCCTTCTTCTCAGAAACTACAAATATGATTAAAGCCAAGCTGTACATGAATGTTCATTGGATGGTCCTCTACAATCTTAAGGTTTTTTGTTCCGATATGAAATTCAAAATGGCGGCTACGGCAGGACTTAGTTTAACATTGGACCCTATGGGAAAAATGTTTCAAAATGCTTCTTCTCTGAAACCACTTGGACAATTGAAACCAAACTGCCCAGGAATGATCATTGGAAGGTCCTCTACAAAGTTTCTGTTTTTTATGCCGATCGGAAATCCAAGATGGCCACCACCGCAGGACATAGATTAACATTGGACCCTATGGGAAAATGTTCAAATGCCTTCTTCTCAGAAACTACAAATATGATTAAAGCCAAACTGAGCATGAATGTTCATTGGATGGTTCTCTACAAACTTTAGGTTTTTTGTTCCGATATGAAATTCAAAATGGCGGCTACGACAGGACTTAGTTTAACATTGGACCCTATGGGAACAATGTGTCAAAATGCTTCTTCTCTGAAACCACATGGACAATTGAAACCAAACTTCCCAGGAATGATCATTGGAAGGTCCTCTACAAAGTTTCTGTTTTTTATGCCGATCGGAAATCCAAGATGGCCACCACCGCAAGACATAGATTAACATTGGACCCTATGGGAAAATGTTCAAATGCCTTCTTCTCAGAAACTACAAATATGATTAAAGCCAAACTGTACATGAATGTTCATTGGATGGTCCTGTACCAACTTTACGTTTTTTGTTCTGATATGAAATTCAAAATGGCAGCTATGGCAGGACTTAGTTTAACATTGGACCCTATGGGGAAAATGTGTCAAAACGCTTCTTCTCTGAAACCACATGGACAATTGAAACCAAACTTCCCAGGAATGATCATTGGAAGGTCCTCTACAAAGTTTCTGTTTTTTATGCCGATCGGAAATCCAAGATGGCCACCGCCGCAAGACATAGATTAACATTGGACCTTATGGGAAAATGTTCAAATGCCTTCTTCTCAGAAACTACAAATATGATTAAAGCCAAACTGTACATGAATGTTCATTGGATGGTCCTTTACCAACTTTACGTTTTTTGTTCTGATATGAAATTCAAAATGGCAGCTATGGCAGGACTTAGTTTAACATTGGACCCTATGGGAAAAATGTTTCAAAACGCTTCTTCTCTGAAACCACTTGGACAATTGAAACCAAACTGCCCAGGAATGATCATTGGAAGGTCCTCTACAAAGTTTCTGTTTTTTATGTCGATCGGAAATCCAAGATGGCCACCACCGCAATACATAGATTAACATTGGACCCTATGGGAAAATGTTCAAATGCCTTCTTCTCAGAAACTACAAATATGATTAAAGCCAAACTGAGCATGAATGTTCATTGGATGGTTCTCTACAAACTTTAGGTTTTTTGTTCCGATATGAAATTCAAAATGGCGGCTACGACAGGACTTAGTTTAACATTGGACCCTATGGGGAAAATGTGTCAAAACGCTTCTTCTCTGAAACCACTTGGACAATTGAAACCAAACTGCCCAGGAATAATCATTGGAAGGTCCTCTACAAAGTTTCTGTTTTTTATGCCGATCGGAAATCCAAGTTGGCCACCACCGCAATACATAGATTAACATTGGACCCTATGGGAAAATGTTCAAATGCCTTCTTCTCAGAAACTACAAATATGATTAAAGCCAAACTGAGCATGAATGTTCATTGGATGGTTCTCTACAAACTTTAGGTTTTTAGTTCCGATATGAAATTCAAAATGGCGGCTACGACAGGACTTAGTTTAACATTGGACCCTATGGGGAAAATGTGTCAAAACGCTTCTTCTCTGAAACCACATGGACAATTGAAACCAAACTGCCCAGGAATGATCATTGGAAGGTCCTCTACAAAGTTTCTGTTTTTTATGCCGATCGGAAATCCAAGATGGCCACCGCCGCAGGACATAGATTAACATTGGACCCTATGGGAAAATGTTCAAATGCCTTCTTCTCAGAAACTACAAATATGATTAAAGCCAAACTGTACATGAATGTTCCTTGGATGGTCCTGTACCAACTTTACGTTTTTTGTTCTGATATGAAATTCAAAATGGCGGCTACGGCAGGACTTAGTTTAACATTGGACCCTATGGGGAAAATGTTTCAAAACACTTCTTCTCTGAAACCACTTGGACAATTGAAACCAAGCTGCCCAGGAATGATCATTGGAAGGTCCTCTACAAATTTCTGTTTTTTATGCCGATCGGAAATCCAAGATGGCCACCACCGCAGGACATAGATTAACATTGGACCCTATGGGAAAATGTTCAAATGCCTTCTTCTCAGAAACTACAAATATGATTAAAGCCAAACTGTACATGAATGTTCATTGGATGGTCCTGTACAAACTTTACGTATTTTGTCCTGATATGAAATTCAAAATGGCGGCTACGGCAGAACTTAGTTTGACATTGGACCCTATGGGAAAAATGTTTCAAAACGCTTCTTCTCTGAAACCAAGCTGCCCAGGAATGATCATTGGAAGGTCCTCTACAAAGTTTTTGTTTTTTATGCCGATCGGAAATCCAAGATGGCTGCCACCACAGGTCATAGTATTAACACAGGACCATATGGGGAAAATACAGAAATATGTTCTTCTCTGAAGCTATTGCACTGATTGAACCTAAACTGTGCATCAATCATTGGAAGGTCCTTTACAAACTTTGTGTTTTTTATGTTGATCGGAATTCCAAGATGACTACCACTGCAGGACATAGTTTTTACATAGGACCATAGGACCAATTGGTTCTTTTTATAACCAGGTGAACGATACAGGCTCTTGAGAGCCTCTGGTTCTAAAGTAAGCAATTTTAAATATTTGATATAAATAAGAAATAAACCAAAAGAAAAAAAAACAACAAACAAAGCAATAATAATAAATCATCACGTGTACAACTTACCTGTAAAAAATGGCGGTCTTACAAATAATGCTAATCGTGACTTCATTTAATATGAAAAATCTATTATTATGAACTAGTATCTAACAGGTAGGGACTTTGTAAACATGTACTTTTGGGAGTGAGATGTTGTCAGTAGATCATGCAAATATTGACTAGAGGGATAGTGGCAACAATCGCTGCATCAGCTGGGCAAAACGGAAATAAAATGTAATTTATTTTATTAATATAAATATAAATTGTTCCAAAGTCGGGACTGTGTTTATTTATTATCTAACTTCCGGTTTGATAATAATCTTCTAATAGTCATTATATGTAGGATTTTCACCCAAAGAACACGGTCGTTAGTCGTGTTAGACAGTGGGTCGTTATATAAAGGGAAAACGCTGGGGAGGAATAAATAAGGTCGGCTAACAAAGGAAGTCGTTATATGGAAGACAAGTTTGACTGTAGTTAAAACGAAATAGTATTTTGTTTAAACGAATTAATATTTCGTTTAAGCGAAATAATAATTAGAAAAAAGAATTAATAATTCGTTAAGACGAAATAATATTTCGAAAAAGCAACATAATGCTTCGTACAAACAAAATAATAATTTGTTAAGACGAAATATTAATTCGAAAAAAACGAAATAATAATTCGTTAAGATGAAATAATAGTTCGTTAAGACGAAGTAATATTTCGTTAAGACGAAGTAATATTTCGTTAAGACAGAATAATATTTTTAAAAAACGAAATAATAATTCGTTAAAAAGAAGAAAAAAGAAAAAAAATTCTTGTGTCTGTTTATTGGCTCCATACTTGTTCAACATGAAATAATAAAACTTCCCAGTAGAAATATGGAGTAAAGAGATGTAATACATTACCTAATATAGAGTATAGAGAAGTAATACAGTACCTAATATGGAGTATAAAGAAGTAATAGAGTACCTAATATGGAGTATAGAGAAGTAATACAGTACCTAATATGGAGTTTAGAGAAGTTATACAGTACCTAATGTGGAGTATAGAGAAGTAATACAGTACCTATCTTCTCAGTAGTAGACTTTTTAAGTGAACTTTTTGAACACTATTTTTTATATAGTAGAACTATTTATTATCACAGAGGCATCAAATGATGATGAGAAAAATCATGAAGATATTTCACTGCACATAAAAGACATGCATTTAATTTGAATTCATTGTATATGTAAATAACTAGAGACAGTGTATAACATAATGAATGTTGTATAAACTTTCAGACAAAATAAATATTGTGAAAAACCAACAGTTTAGCCCTGTGGACATCAGTGAATAATTATGCATATTTGCATATTTGAAAAAAAAAACCCACAAAGGTAAGCTGTGAGCTAACCAATAATCGATTATGATTATTTGAAGAGGATGAATAATGAAGTCTCCCAAACAACGTTTGAAGACTTATTGTTTTTGCTCCGTTTCTTATTATTATTATTCTTCTTCTCCTTTCTTTCTTTCTTTGGCACATGAACTTGTCCACGGCAGATCTCAGGAACTACTGGACAGAATTTCATGAAACTTGGTGGAGTTATAGATATATGTTTCTAGTTGGTCCTAAAGTTTTCAGCTTTGTGGTAAAGGGAGTCAAAGTTATATTTTGAGGGGTTCAAAGGGGGTGGGGGTTACTATAGAATCCTATGGGAAAGTTGAAATTTCGTACATTAATGTTGATAACTTCTAAATGGATGATAGAGACATAAAATTTAACATAGTGATAGGTCACCATTAGAAGAGCAATTCTGCATTTTCAAAATGGCTGCCAAAACACAGCATAAAAAATGGGCGGTAAAGATTCAACATTGTCCGATATCGTCAAAATTTGATATGGGGGTAGATAATGATGTCCCGAACTGATTCCTAACATTGAAAAATTTCTACCAATTGCCATTTTCAAAATGGCTGCCACAATACCACAAAAATTCAACATTGTCCGATATCATCTAAATTTGATATGTGGGTAGATTATGATGACCGAATTTATTCCCGACATTGAAAAATTTCTAGCGGTCGCCATTTTCAAAATGACCGCCACAATACAGAACAAATTCAACATTGTCCGATTTCAACGACATTTCATATGTGGGTAGATTATGATGTCCCAAATTTATTCCTGACATTGAAAAATTTCTAGCGGTCACCATTTTCAAAATGGCCGCCACAATACCGCACAAATTCAACATTGTCCAATTTCAACGACATTTCATATGTTGGTAGATTATGATATCCCGAATTTATTCCTGACATTGAAAAATTTCTAGCGGTCGCCATTTTCAAAATGGCCGCAAAAATTCAATATTGTCCGATATCATCAAAATTTGATATGTGGGTACATATTTCAAAATGGCCACCACAATACTGCACAAATTCAACATTGTCCGATTTCAACGACATTTCATATGTAGGTAGATTATGATGTCCCGAAGTGATTCCTGACATCGAAAAATTTCTACCGGTCGCCATTTTCAAAATGGCCACCACAATACTGCACAAATTCAACATTGTTTGATATCAACGAAATTTCATATGTAGGTAGATTATGATGACCTGAATTGATTCCCCGACATCGAAAAATTTCTACCGGTCTCCATTTTCAAAATGGCCGCCACAATACCGCAAAAATTCAACATTGTTCGATTTCAAAGGTAGCTTTTGAAATATTTTTTAAACCTGTTGTCAGTGGCCAGTCTGGGAGACTTGAGACTTCATCATCGTTAGATTATAATCATATCTTGTTATGCATATATTGATAATGAGGCATCCTAGTTCATATTGGTTGCTATTAGAAATTGTTGGTAAAAACAACAGTTGTTAATTTTGAAGCGAAATTATATTTTTTATGTAACAAAGAAATCATTTGTACTATGTTTATTTGTGAAATATTTGAAAGGGAGACAACTCTATTTATAGTAATTGTGGACAAAGGCCAGTAAGCCAAACAAGAATGTGTATATTGTGATGTGGAAAAACATATTTTCAATAGTACCAGTAAGCCAAAGAGGGATATATACAAAAACATGTATGTTGTATCGTAGTTACCTTATTTTGTAATGGCAAACCAAGCCTGAATATTTATGTTGCGGCATGGAAAAAACCAAACAGGCATACTTTATATTGTAACATGGAAAACAGGTTCAATAAAGGAAGATCTGTATAACATGGAAAAACAGATTTTATAATTACAAAATAAAGGAAAGTTATTTTAAAATTCAACATACACTGTATACCCTGTTGCTTTATTGTGTTCATTATTAACATAAATTGCAATAATATTGAATAAAAAAAACAAAATAGGTACCCAAAAAACAAATGCTATTATTTTTTTGTGTGAACAAAAATCAGAATAATTATTCACTTGATTTCATTTATCTTCGATAGATTTGTTTTACATCTTTATGCAGTGCTTCTTCACCTTTATAGTATAAATGGGAAAAAAAAGTCAACATTATCACCACAATATCATGAAACATAAATGCACTGCTCACATTTGTTCACTACAATTCATATGCACTATCAAAAATATATTTATTTCACCATTTTCACTAGAATTTCCTTTAAAAAATTAATTAACTGCTCTCATTATTTCACCACAATACTATAAAAAAAATTATTAATGCATGATTTTTAGTAGAATTTCATCAAACATAAATTCACTGCTAATATTTTTTCATTACCATACTGTGAAAAATATATTCATTTCATCATTTTCACTACAGTTTTTTGAAACATAAATTCACTGTTAACATTATTTCACTACTATGCTATAAAAAATGAAACATAAATTCACTACTAATATTTTTAAATTACCATGCTGTGAAAAGTATATTTATTTCATCATTTTCATTATAATTTTATGAAAATTTTGTATTAACTGCTCACATTATTTCACTACAATTTATATGTACATGTACATGTACTATCAAAAAATATATTTATTTCACCATTTTCACTATAATTTCATTAAAAAAAATAATTAATTGCTTACATTATTTCACCAAAATACTATAAAAAAAAAAATGTATTTCTTGCATGATTTTTTTGCAAGAATTTCACCAAACATAAATTCACTGCTAATATTTTTTCAGTGCTATGCTGTGAAAAATTATATCTTTCATGATATTCACTTCAGATGAGTTCATCTAATAAAGTAACTCGTTTGCAAACTTTACGTCCACTTAAGTGTTCATCAGAAACGAGTAGACTTACTCTTCATTTTTTATATGAACAATTTATTGTATAGACATAAATGTTTTGTAATTGTTATGGTGTAAAAATTCACTCTATTTTTATGACAATATATTTCGTAACTTTATTTAACTTTATGTAATCCATTTGCTTGTTTTATAATTGAAAAAAATGTTTTATTTGTCAAAAGTACTACCATTGTGTTCATAGTTTTACTGCTTTACTTATTTTCTCAGTTGCTTTTAATTGACTAAATTATTAAGTATCTTATAAATGTTGTAGCAGAACAAAGAACCATGAAAACCACAATGCTGGTGTAATGGTCTGCATGCTCGTGTCGAGTGTGGTTCATCGTGGGTTCAAGCCCAGTTCAGGTAACACCAAAGATTATAAAATTGGTATTTGCTGCTTCTCTGCTAAGCACATAGCATCGAGGAGCAAGAGTAAAGACTGTTGGCTCAGAATTAGATAATTTGCCAGAGGAGCTACATGTCTACCTGCATACTATTGTTTCAGAGAACTAGCACTATAAAAATCCTACTAAGCATCTTCGTTTAGTACAAAGCGAACATCTACATCATCTCATTGATTTAAACTTGTTCTCGCCATGATATGGCTGAAAAATTAATAATTTGACATTAGACAGCAATCACTCACTCACTCAAAACATGAATATAAATCAAAAGATGTTAAAGGGAGGTAATAATCATGCTGTCATGCTATATCTAAATATTATGACAAATGTATTCGTTTTGTGGCATACTTTTGAAAAATGGTTTGTAGGAAGTCAAACAGACATTAGTTTATACACCTAGAGGTGTGCTTGAGATGACACTGGTAATCTTTAAGAGTTATAAAAAAGGGGGTGAATTGTTGAGGGTAAAAATAACATTTGAGTTGATATAGTAGCACAATACATGTAGTTGAAAGTGTGTTACATAAACACCTGGTCAACATGTGTGTAGGGTTTGCGTTGCTATGCATCTAGTAATTAATGGTGGGAAGATCCATGATAGGTTTCTGGTGCTGATTATCACTTTTGTGTACATGAATGTAAATCAAATTAATGACCATGAATTTCAAGTTGAATGTACATTGTCACAATTGTAATATTCACCATGTAATGGCATTATCAGTTGTCTATGTGTCTACCCGTGGGCAGTGAGATTGTACCACCTTGTAGCGATTCTGTATAGCCTGAGGCGAAGCCGAAGGCTGTACAGTGGTACTGAAGGGTGGTACAATCTCAATGACCACAGGTAGACATGTAGATAACGATTTTATCCCCGGTTTGAAAACAAAAACAGATTTTTAGTAGATTTTCTTGATATTTTTGTAACATAATCATAACGTTTTTGGACTTGCGGACTAAAATAGCATATCCCAGGTGAAACTTTGGGTGGATTTTGACCAAGTGTATCACCCTACAGTTAACTATTTTTTAATGTTTGACATGCATAGCAACATAAAGACCCCCCGTGACTACAAGCCGGGAGCATGGGTTTTGTACGCACAGGTCACTGACCAATCAAAAGCCGACATTTTTATCAAGCCGGGGATAATGTTTGTTTTCCAACAGTCTACATATTCCATAAGTGGAGTTTAGGCCAGTTTAATCAATGCAATATTGTTCATCTAACTATGTCACATTTGTGAGAGACAGACATTTTTTTAATTTGTGCACATGTGGGGGTACTAAATCACTAACACCAAATCATACAAATGCCTTCTAATTGTCTCTCACTAATTCTTTTATTATGCTATAATCTTTTATTATGTTATTTTATTGCCATTATTTTTTAGCCCAATTTTGTTTGTTATTTTGAGATTAGAAATAAAACTGTTTAATATGATTGTTTGTGGCATGAGGTACAGAATCTTTAGGTAGGATGTTAACACCAAACGGTTGCTTTATTTCCTCCCCTAAATAATAGAAGTGAGAGTAGACTGCAACAGCTGATTATGACTTCCTGAAAACTACCATTATACTGGGTATAGTAGAGACAATTTAGCTGATCTTTATTTTCCTGTAAACCACCATTATACTGGGTAGTAGGGACAATTTAGCTGATCTTTATTTTCCTGTAAACCACCATTATACTGGGTAGTCGGGACAATTTAGCTGATCTTTATTTTCCTGTAAACCACCATTATACTGGGTAGTCGGGACAATTTAGCTGATCTTTATTTTCCTGTAAACCACCATTATACTGGGTAGTAGGGACAATTTAGCTGATCTTTATTTTCCTGTAAACCACCATTATACTGGGTAGTAGGGACAATTTAGCTGATCTTTGTTACTGTTTGTAGACATTGTGTGTAATTGTGTTGTTTTTATGGTCTACTGTACAGTTGGTATTTACATGGCAGGAGCTAGCATGATGTAGGGTGACTTTTAAAAGGTCACCGACAGGTTTGACAAGTTTAAGCATGAGAGGATATCCTCAATCAGACAGAAATACATAAGAGGATACCCTCAATCTGACTGAAATACATGAGGGAATACCCTCAATCTGACAAAAATACATGAGGGGATACCCTCAATCTGACAGAAATACATGAGAGGATACCCTCAATCTGACAGAAATACATGAGAGGATACCCTCAATCTGTCAGAAATACATGAGAGAATACCCTCAATCTGTCAGAAATACATGAGAGGATACCCTCAATCTGACAGAAATACATGAGAGGATACCCTCTATCTGATGGAAATATGAGGGATTACCCTCAATCTGACAGAAATACATGAGAGGATACCCTCTATCTGACAGAAATATATGAGGGATTACCCTCAATCTGACAGAAATACGAGAGGATACCCTCAATCTGTCAGAAATACATGACTGGTTACCATCAATCTGACAGAAATATATGAGGGATTACCCTCAATCTGACAGAAATACATGAGAGGATACCCTCAATCTGTCAGAAATACATGAGAGGATACCCTCAATCTGACAGAAATGCATGAGAGGATACCCTCTATCTGACAGAAATATATGAGGGATTACCCTCAATCTGACAGAAATACATGAGAGGATACCCTCAATCTGACAGAAATACATAAGAGGATACCCTCAATCTGTCAGAAATACATGACTGGTTACCATCAATCTGACAGAAATATATGAGGGATTACCCTCAATCTGACAGAAATACATGAGGGATTACCCTCAATTTGACAGAAATACATGAGAGGATACCCTCAATCTGACAGAAATACATGAGGGATTACCCTCAATCTGACAGAAATACATGAGGGATTACCCTCAATCTGACAGAAATACATGAGGGATTACCCTCAATCTGACAGAAATACATGAGGGATTACCCTCAATCTGACAGAAATACATGAGGGATTACCCTCAATCTGACAGAAATACACTTAATTGAAAATTTTAGTAGAAATTTCTTTTGTGGTTTGAATTCTGAAAAGAACATCTTCTGTCCATTTTGTAAAAATATCTACAACCAATGGAATGTATTGTAGTAGCTAATGTGCCTACTCTTTTACAAAATATACAAAAGAGGTCTTTAATGTGCAGAGCATGGCACTCTCCAAACATGTTACCCACCATGTTCAGGCTTTCTGCATTATAATCCAATAATCCTCCCCATTGAGAAGGCATCTCCTATCTGCTTCATGTGAATGTGCTGTCTTTTTGAGCAGATCGAGTCCTTGGAACAACTGCCAGCACCCAATGTTACAAGTAGACATTAATGTCAATTAACAATAAACTATAAAGGCAATCATTAGAAACAAAAGGTAAAGAAAGTTAATCTATATAGTATAAGAAATTGCAAAATATATTGTCATAAATTATAGATTATTTATCTTTTACATCATGACACAACCCTTGTCAATGTTACATTGGAGCATTTTATAAATACATGTACAACAGTAAAGAACAACCATGAATAATTTATAAAAATGTCAAGTACACAATAAATGTGTAATTTGTAAATATATATTGAAATGTTTAAGAAAGGTATTAAGTTTTCATAGAACTTAAACCTGTGACAGCACATACATGTATTATGTTTTAAATGTAGTGAGTAAATTCATCAAATGTGAACTTGTGAACTGGTCAAGAAACACCTTTTTACTGTCCATGTTTGTGTTGTCCTCAGTTCTTTGTAAGTAGGATTCTTTTTGAGTAGAAGGAAAGATACAGGTTATTAATATCTGTTCGATAGATATTCTTTTTATATGTGAATCAATTCTTTTGAAATGTATATTTAGTTCTGTAGCCATGGTAACTATATCCATCATGTGGGGTCCATCTTCTAGTCATCATTAGCTTTCCCACTTTAATCTTCCCCACTGAAGCCGCTGGTTAAATAGAACAAACTCGACTTGAGATTGTCCCTTTTCAAAATTATATCTTGAACAGCCCAAAATGGTCACTTGCTAATATATAAATTTCCTAATATAGGAAAGGGATATGTTTTTGAACTTCTGCCGTGTTGGTATATCTTTACCTTTGTTCTTTGCTCATGGACAGATGAAATCTTCCACACTTATTGAAGATATTTAAAATCTTCAAGATACTCATGAATGAACCTACTAGGTACTATTCATGAGTTTGTCATCATTTTATAATTAATCATCATTAACAAGTCATATCATAAGTAGGGGCCGTCGTGGTCGTGATCATATGGTAGTTGGATTTACAACTACCTGTGCAATCAGTGCCTATCACCACTAAATTTGTGAGTTAGAACCTTGTTCATGGCAAGGTGTACTCGATACAACATTATGTGATAAAGTTTGTCAGTGACTTGCGACAGGTCGGTGGTTTTCTCTGGGTACTCTTGTTTTCCTCCATCAATAAAACTGACCGCCATGATATAACAGAAATATAGTGGAAAGTGCCATTAACCATAATTTTATTATTTATTATCATTAACAAGTCATATAATAAGTAGTAGTTAACATTGATACAATGGTCAACCCAATTCAGTTGTACAATTTTGTAATACATGTATTTATTTTTTGTTGTTGTATAAAAACTTTGTATAATTTGTATCATTATGTATATAATGTTGTCAATTATCTCATCTGTATTATAAAATATAATAAGATAGATTCAGTAGTCTCCCTCTTATGAGGCCACCCCTTATACAATGAAAATGTTGCCTTTCAAGAGGGGTGGTCTCCCTTGTTATCCAAAAGCTCTGATCCCTTCCCATATTCCAAACAATATTACATGTTGTGTGTCTCTCCCCTTTCCTTCCACATCGAAATTCTTCTAAATCAACATAGCCAGTATGCACTAGACACAAGTAGGACTTTATTCCTTTTAGCATCGACTCAAGGTGTCTCTTGCAGATTGGTGATGAATCACCTGATATATGTATATGTTCTCTCTCATTATTATTTTTTAGTAGTGGAAAGGGGTAAGGCAATGCCACCTAGCTGCAATAATGTAGCTCCTGTGACAAACTTGTGTCTCAGCAGAGCTACAACGCGGTCCCATTCGTCACAATGGAGCAAAAAAAAAAGTTGCAGTTGAAACATAAAAACTCACTATTTACACTTCAAACATTTCATTATAACTATTATTACATAATGGTTTTATTTAAATAATTGTATTGGCTATCATGCTGTCACCTGACATTCCGTAAAATTTGATATTGTTTGATTAAAACTCGTATTGACTCGCTTTCACTTTCCATTGCATTATGTATGACGTCATAATGAAGTGATTAATTTCATATTGACTTGGTTTCACTTTCACTTTTTATTTTAATGTAATAAAACAATTACAGTCTTTTGTATCGGTTAATACGAGTTTTTATGGACCTTAAAAACAATACTCACCTCAGCCTAGAGGCTTCGGTGAATATCGTTTTGAAGGTCCATAACAACTCGTATTGTCCTCAACAAAAGACTATAATTGTATATTACTGATGATCCCAGTCCTTGTTAAATCGATTTGGCTGAGAAATATATGTTTTTCAAAGGTAGCAACAACCTTGTTCAAATTTATCGATCGTTTGCCATAACCGGAAACTACGGAAGGCAGAGCTTTTTTAAATATGGTATTGCTGATGTAAACATTCACGCCTCAAATCTCCAAATATGGTATCGAAATCTAAATAGTGAGGTCGGAAATGATGAAATGCAAAATGTTGAGAGAAAGTAAACTTGAATTTTTTTTTTGTGGGAATTGCATTCTAAAATACTGGTAGGTGATAAAAACTTGTTATAATAATGGACAAAAGGAAAGGTTATGTCTTATTACTGATAAATGCAGGCGTCAGAAACTCTATAAGCGAGTGCAAAAAATCTTGGCGGCTGCTCCATTACGTGTAATGGCATCCCGTTATCACCCTTGCGAGTAAGCGAGCATTTAGGGTTTTATTATTAGAACTATATGCCACCTAACCCATTCCTGTTCCTCTTTGACACACTCGGGGGTTCGCAAGTATTTATGGAAATAAATATTAAATTTTCTAACATTTCAAAATGCACTATGTTCACTAAAGAAAAACTAAATAAATCTCAGAATTCAACTATGGCTTACCGAATCTGGTTGTACAATATAGAATCTGTCTGTTTTTAGATTAAAACACTGCCTTTGTGTAAATGTTATGTTTTATTATTGTTAATGATTAAATAAAGAATTACATTGTATATCTCGTATGTTTCTACCAACCGTTATTACAGATGTTTCACAAATGTTTTCTTGATCCATCAGTCGGTTATGAAAATATCTATTCAATAGAAACTTTCTGGTGTACCCAAGTTCAAGAAGTAATACAAGTTATTTTTCTAAGCAAAAAGGGATAAACAAAGTTTAACACTGCTACATTTTTGTGCCTGTCCCTGGATTTCCATTGTCATATGTCATGGTCTTTTTTGTATTCATTGATTTTTGAGTTGACCATCACCATTTAGACTTCTTTTTTTAAGACTACAGATGTACAAATGGACAGACACAATAGATTTTTAAAAGTTGGGGAATAAAAATGAACAAAAGATTTCACAGAGACATATGTCCGACAATGTTGGTTATCTAAAGTTTCTCCTGGAAATGAAAAACATAAAACTTCTAAAGGACCATCCAATGATAAAACATATATAGTCTGGCTTCTTAGATTTTTAATGCAATTTCATTTACCCATAGAGTCCTATGTTAAAACTATATTTCACGATAGTGGCCATTTTGTATATCAAATACAGTAAGAGTTTGTTTATAACGAAGTCCAGGGGACTCGCGATCTTATTTCGTTATAGGCATAGTTCGTTATAAGAGAAATAATGTAGAATTACCTCCCCTTTTGAAAAATGATGTATTTCAAAAAAATTATTTCAAGTGATGTGTAACTGTTTTGTTTGCTTTGTTTTGTTATTTTTTGACAGATAATATTGTTTTTACTTTTGATGATTTTATTGTAATAAAATACTTTCAGTGGATTTTACTTTGTGAGTTGTTTTTTTTGTAATACCATTCATAATGCAAGCTATGTTGAGGAATAAATTAAATACACTGTTATACAAAAACGAGAATTGTTGAATAAAATTTATTAATTCAGCAGTTAAAATAAAACATTACTTCAGCATTATATATTGTAACAAGATCTATTGCCCTTCATACTGATTGATCACCACGAGGATGTGTTACCATATTTATGACAATGTTCGGCTTGCGGTGTGAAAAACAACGGTAGAATTAAAATTTAAAAGCCACTTTGTTGTTTAATTAAAGAGTTTATCATCAATGAAAAAATAAACAATAATGAATGAATTAATCTCATACATGACTTTGTTTTTAATTTCTTTAGCTTGTGCATCCATTCATTAAAATTTAGATTACGTTTTATTAATTTTTAATGCAATAAATTAGCATGTGTTATTAATTGACAACTTGTTAATCACATCATTAATACCCATTTTATTGTTAGAATATTTTAAAGAAAAGTCTTGATTGACATCATTAACAACATCACAGGTGGGATTATTGATTTTTTCAATTACCGATAATGGAAGTGTCAAGTGCCATTCTAATACGTGATCGTCTGTGCATAGCAGAAGACAGGTATAGTCTGTTTGGTGACTCTGAAAATAGGGAAAACAATTCCTAAAAAATCAACGGGTTATCAGATTTATTTTTTAATTATATTTATATTAAGGACTGATTAATACATATTATAGGTGAATTTTTCAAAAAAATTCATTGAAGAATAAAAAAGTTTGCCATAGGACTTAATTGTAAAATTCTGTCATTTTGTCATGTAACAAACATGGGAGTAAGTACTACTGAAATGAACAGCAACATGTGGTCAGTATTGACAAACAGCAAGTCAGCTGATTTCATCATTAGCATGTTATATCAGATGTTGACATACTAACCATACCAAATATGGACAATATTCAAATTAGATTCACACCTGTTCAGGTAAAAATCAATAATGATGATACATTATTACATAACTGATTGTGGAGCATTTAAAATACATGCAAACTACCCATCCCTTTATGTGTATAGAGGTTAATAAAAGATAACAAAATTACCTGAAAATGTTGTATATTCTGACCAGTACATATCAGTAGTTTCAACCCACACTGTCATGATTTGATTTTGATATTTGATTTTTGGTGTTTTAACGCCACTTTCAACAATATTTCAGCTATATCATGGCGACCAGTTTTAGTGGTGGAGGAAGCCGGAGTACCCAGAGAGAACCACCGACCATGGGCAAGCAACTGGTAAACTTTATCACTTGTGGTTGCGAGTCGAGTGCACCATTTTTGTAATTTACAAATTTAAAAAACCATTGAGCCACCCGGGCTCCCCACTGTCATGAAAAAAATGTTTATCTAATTTGCCTATAAGAAATTAACGTTGTATATGAATTGTTTAATTTTTGGAAGAAAACAAGTATCAAATAAGAATATTATTTAATTTATATATTTATATAAATTATACTTTCACGAAATTAGCATTTATTTTATTTTGGTATCATTTTTTAAGTGTTAATTTAAAATTTGTTATACATCAGCATGAGTGAATAACAAGGGACATCTCCATATAAGGGTCTCATGTGACCAGCAGTTATTAATTGTTTACAAACAAATATCATATGATCAAATTGTTTATCAATTATTCAAAACATCTTGAATCTTTAACCTAATATGACATTCCCATGTGACTGAAATTAGCATAACAACAGACAGGAAAGAACAGGTAATGCTGTTCATTATAATGGCAGCCTCCTTTACTTACAATCTGATAAAATTAGTATTGGGCCCTATGGAGATTTTTTTTATTATTTGAATTATTTCTTTGACAATTTTTTCTCAGATATGTATTACATAATGTGTGCCTAAAATGTTAAAAAGAGCAATAGAAAGCAAATCCCTGATTTTTAAATAATTGTTTTCCCTATTTTCAGAGTCACCAAACAGACTATAAATGATTTGTTTGTTTAGCAATTTTCTTGGTTATATCAGGTCAATTTTTAGTAATAAAAACGTTGTTTGGGTTTAAAATTCTCTTCGTTATAAGCCTGATTTCGCTACAGAAAATTCGTAATAGGCCTTCACAAATACATTGTTTAAATAGCGATGGGAGCGGGGATTTATCTTTAATTTATTTTCATGAAGTATAATAATAAAAAATATCTGTGCTTGTAATATTCAAATTTATTTTCATGATGTATGATATAAAAATATATATGTTTACAATATCCTATTTTATTTTCATAATGATTGATGTTAAAATTTATGTTCTTATAATAATATCCTAATTATTTTTATAAAGTTTGATATTAAATATATGTGCTGATATACTGATTTTTTTTATTGTTATTTCCATAAAATATGATTTTAAATACTTACTTTCTACTTACTATTCATTAAAAATTAATTGTGGACTTGGAGTACATTGACATCTCCCCCGATTTTACACTAATAAAACATGACTAGTCATGTTTATATAACAATTAACCTATTCAACCTATGCCAACAATCTTTCTTACCTTTTTATATATATTTTTTTAAATGTTGGCATAGGTTGAATGAACCGTACCATACACTTCAGGTAAAATTTGATCTGCTCGTTTAATTTTCTTATTTTTTTGGCAGTGTGTTTGAATATATCCACTGTAATAAATATCAAAATTTTAACAAATTCCAACCAACAGACTCAGGTTAAATATATAGCAAATTTGACGTCAGAAAACAAAAAATTGTCTTTAAATCATAAGAAAATAAAGGCAATATGACGGAAAATCGTGCTAAAATAAACAAATAATCTTTAAATATTTCTGCTTCTTCTGGTGCAAAAATTATCAAAATCCGTTTAGAAATGACTTCACAATAAAAATTTTGAAAAATGTGGTTTTATATGAAATATATAGTATAAAATCGAGGGTGGCGAATAATTATGTTCCATGACTGTAGTCTGATTTTCATTATAAAAAATTTGTAATAGGCCTTCAAAAATACATTGCTTAAATAGCGATTGGACTGGGGATTTATCTTTACTTCGTTATAAGCCTGATTTCGACGAACTCTACTGTAATCACTTAAAAATACAAATAAGAAAAGGATTGTTAAGAGTACATTTTTGTGTTCATACATGTTAGGTGTCCAAGAAGATGTTTATCGATTCCTATATTTAACGGACATATATTGACAGCCATCTTGGATTACAAAAAAAACAGAAACCTGATAGAAGCATTTTATGATCATTCATGTACAGCTTGGTTTAAATAATTTAGTTGTTTCTGAGGTGTCTTTATGGGACTTTTCCAGTGAAAAAGAGTCTGTGATGCGTGCTTATTCAAGTTAGCCTCTACTTTGTTTTCTTTAAACCTTGCCATAATGTTAAAAATGGTGGTCCAACGATCTATATACATTTTGATGTGTTTCACTTTTGTTGCATGGAAGTTTTGGGGCTTTGAACGTGTGGAGACTAACTTTTAACTATGTCCATTGGTGGCCAATGCTCTGAACTGGGCAAAAGTGTGACACAGACAAGATGACAGACAAATGATCCTTTTCGTATAAGAAGTCGATGTTACGAATAAGAAACAAGAATGGCGTAGAAGGCTGTCGTCAATTAGTAGAAGAAGACTGCTAATATATTTCATATTTATTTGAAGTATTGTAACTGTTGTTGCCTTAGACCAGAGAAGTATCAAATATTTGATATTTTGTGTGTTCTTCTACTGTGTAAGACTTGATACAGCATTCTAACAATGGTTTATCAATGGAACACATGTGCTTCAATTCATCATCAATATCATGCCATAAAGTCTCGTTGCTTAATAAATCTTCTGGATTAATATCTCGGAAATATTTTACTGCTTCCTTTCCCCATATTAAAACAACCAAGCTTCCTGTTCCATCAGATATTTTCATTCTCATCATGTAGATATATTTTAAAATGGGTTCTGATTTCGGGCTATCCAATGAATTGCATGTATTTTTGTTTTTACGACAAGTAGGACAATAATAATATAATACATCATCCATTATTTTTTCTACTACAAAGGTGTCTGGATGTTTCCCTTTTTCTGGAACTGAACACAGATAATGACATGTTTCACAATATAATTTTAAGAAATCCGAGGTTTGTCCAACATTGGGGAAAATACCCTCAACATGTCCTAAGATACGAAACTTTTTTGGAGCAGGTGTTTGTAAAATGTCCATTATTTTTGTGACTTTGATGTGATGATGTTCTAATATGATGGTGACTGTTTGTTGCATACAACGAGCCCCACTACTCTGAATGTCTTCTGATATTTTCCTGTCAGACACAACTTCATCTATTTCCATTAGTTGTACGTTGTCATCCAGGGATTTTTGCTCTGTAATTGAAGTTGATGATACTACATCTGTTTTATCGTTTTCATTGTTATTTAACACGTCTGAAGTAGGATTGGTCGTTTGAACAACCGATTTACTTGACATTGATCCTTGTTCCCTTGATGTTTTGTAATTTGATGTAGATGGTTTCTGAGAGTCCTCAACAATTGTTTCTTGTTCCCTTGTTTTCTTTGCTCTACAAACATTGTTGTTATTACTCTCCGATTCATCCTTTCTGCCAACACTAGAAAGATGTTCAATTAGACCATTGTTATTTGACGACACGATTCCTCTGCCATAGGAATTACCTCTGTGTAAGACTAATTCTATTGTTGGAAAGTCTGTATTGCGAGTATCAACATTCTTATATATGGCAGCATGGAGATTAACAAGTTTCACAAAGTCTCCAGGCTGGAAAAAAAAAATAAAATTATAATTTATTTTATTGCAAAATAATATTCTTCAACCCTTTAACATTTAAAACCCACTGAAGTTCCTGGATTGTTTTTTATTTGTATCTGCATATCATAATGATGAATCATGCCATTTACAGTAGTATTCACATAACTGGTTCTTAAAAAAGTAATATCTTAACATTTGCCCTATTTTCTATGGTACATTTTTCATTCAAATGACCTTCATTTGTGCATGCAGCAAGCTAGAATCTACATGTCACAATAAAGCTTGACTTTGTAAGAAATTACATGAGATATGAAAAGTTCTGTGTTTTAGATAATATATTTTTCATCAAAATTATGAATATCATTAAAAGGAAACTAAATTTGAGCCTGAAATCATATTTATACTTCTATGTAATTCCATTATACAGACTGCCACGATATAGCTGAAATATTGATGAAACTGGTGTTAAATACCATAATCCTCCCCATCCATTATACACACAAGTATAACTTAACCAAGATGTCAAACAAACAAACAGTTAAAATAAAAGTTAAATCATCTGCCAAACTTGGTTCGTTAACAATAAAGTTAACTCCTTGCAACAATTACCTTGTATTTATTTCTTGCTGTTTCACAATGATCATCATAAAGTGCTATATCTACTAGGAAACCATCTGCCTTTTTCATTAGATCTTGGTCATAAGCAGGAAAATTTTCTTCGACAAAGTCAAATTTTCTCAACTGGCTGATAGATATAAACCATATTAATTGAAGTAGTATTGGATTTAGAGTTTTCATCAGTATTAAACAGATATTTTCAAACATATAAGAAGAATAAATTTAATGGAACAAAAAATAATCCAATATTCAAACCCAAGTTGATACCTCAATTGATTGGTTTGAATGGAAACATTCCAACATATCTATGTTGTCTGAACACCTACCGAGTGATTGTTGTTTACCACCAAGTGAGAAATTTCCCAGCTATATCATTGTAAGATAACATGTGATGAAATGATGTTTGGTTTGTACTAGACCAACAAGCTTGTCTGGTTTTATGTTGTACTAGATCACAGAAACAATAGTCTGCTGGGTAATCATGTCGTTCCACATTATCCTGATTCTGAGCCAACCAGTCTTTGCTCTTACTCTTTGGCTTGATCCGACCAGTGCTCAAACCCATGATCTACTGCACTTGAGGCGAACCATTACACTACAGATGCTGTTCGACCAGGGCTCAAACCCATGATCTACTGCACTTGAGGCGAACCATTACACTACAGATGCTGTTCAACTAGGGCTCAAACCCATGATCTACTGCACTTGAGACGAACCATTACACTACAGATGCTGTTCAACTAGGGCTCAAACCCATGATCTACTGCACTTGAGGCGAACCATTACACTACAGATGCTGTTCAACTAGGGCTCAAACCCATGACCTACTGCACTTGAGGCAAACCATTACACCACAGATGCTGTTCGACCAGTGCTCAAACCCATGATCTACTGCATTTGAGGCGAACCGTTACACCACAGATGCTGTTCGACCAGTGCTCAAACCCATGATTTACTGCACTTGAGGCGAAGCATTACACTACAGATGCTGTTCAACTAGGGCTCAAACCCATGATCTACTGCACTTGAGGCGAACCATTACACTACAGATGCTGTTCGACCAGTGCTCAAACCCATGATCTACTGCACTTGAGGCGAACCATTACACTACAGATGCTGTTCAACTAGGGCTCAAACCCATGACCTACTGCACTTGAGGCGAACCATTACACCACAGATGCTGTTCGACCAGTGCTCAAACCCATGATCTACTGCACTTGAGGCGAACCATTACACCACAGATGCTGTTCGACCAGTGCTCAAACCCATGATCTACTGCACTTGAGGCGAACCATTACACTACAGATGCTGTTCAACTAGGGCTCAAACCCATGATCTACTGCACTTGAGGCGAACCATTATACTACAGATGCTGTTACACTAGGGCTCAAACCCATGATCTACTGCACTTGAGACGAACCATTACACTACAGATGCTGTTCAACTAGGGCTCAAACCCATGATCTACTGCACTTGAGGCGAACCATTACACCACAGATGCTGTTCGACCAGTGCTCAAACCCATGATCTACTGCACTTGAGGCGAACCATTACACTACAGATGCTGTTCGACCAGTGCTCAAACCCATGATCTACTGCACTTGAGGCGAACCATTACACTACAGATGTTGTTCAACTAGGGCTCAAACCCATGATCTACTGCACTTGAGGCAAACCATTACACCACAGATGCTGTTCGACCAGTGCTCAAACCCATGATCTACTGCACTTGAGGCGAACCATTACACCACAGATGCTGTTCGACCAGTGCTCAAACCCATGATCTACTGCACTTGAGGCAAACCATTACACCACAGATGCTGTTCGACCAGGACTCAAACCCATGATCTACTGCACTTGAGGCGAACCATTACACTACAGATGCTGTTCGACCAGGGCTCAAACCCATGATCTACTGCACTTGAGGCGAACCATTACACTACAGATGTTGTTCAACTAGGGCTCAAACCCATGATCTACTGCACTTGAGGCGAACCATTACACTACAGATGCTGTTCAACTAGGGCTCAAACCCATGACCTACTGCACTTGAGGCGAACCATTACACCACAGATGCTGTTCGACCAGTGCTCAAACCCATGATCTACTGCACTTGAGGCGAACCATTACACTACAGATGCTGTTCGACCAGGGCTCAAACCCATGATCTACTGCACTTGAGGCGAACCATTACACTACAGATGCTGTTCGACCAGTGCTCAAACCCATGATCTACTGCACTTGAGGCGAACCATTACACTACAGATGCTGTTCAACTAGGGCTCAAACCCATGATCTACTGCACTTGAGGCGAACCATTACACCACAGATGCTGTTCGACCAGTGCTCAAACCCATGATCTACTGCACTTGAGGCGAACCATTACACTACAGATGTTGTTCAACTAGGGCTCAAACCCATGATCTACTGCACTTGAGGCAAACCATTACACCACAGATGCTGTTCGACCAGTGCTCAAACCCATGATCTACTGCACTTGAGGCGAACCATTACACCACAGATGCTGTTCGACCAGTGCTCAAACCCATGATCTACTGCACTTGAGGCGAACCATTACACCACAGATGCTGTTCGACCAGGACTCAAACCCATGATCTACTGCACTTGAGGCGAACCATTACACTACAGATGCTGTTCGACCAGGGCTCAAACCCATGATCTACTGCACTTGAGGCGAACCATTACACTACAGATGTTGTTCAACTAGGGCTCAAACCCATGATCTACTGCACTTGAGGCGAACCATTACACTACAGATGCTGTTCAACTAGGGCTCAAACCCATGACCTACTGCACTTGAGGCGAACCATTACACCACAGATGCTGTTCGACCAGTGCTCAAACCCATGATCTACTGCACTTGAGGCGAACCATTACACTACAGATGCTGTTCGACCAGGGCTCAAACCCATGATCTACTGCACTTGAGGCGAACCATTACACTACAGATGCTGTTCGACCAGTGCTCAAACCCATGATCTACTGCACTTGAGGCGAACCATTACACTACAGATGCTGTTCAACTAGGGCTCAAACCCATGATCTACTGCACTTGAGACGAACCATTACACTACAGATGCTGTTCAACTAGGGCTCAAACCCATGATCTACTGCACTTGAGGCGAACCATTACACCACAGATGCTGTTCGACCAGTGCTCAAACCCATGACCTACTGCACTTGAGGCGAACCATTACACCACAGATGCTGTTCGACCAGTGCTCAAACCCATGATCTACTGCACTTGAGGCGAACCATTACACCACAGATGCTGTTCGACCAGTGCTCAAATCCATGATCTACTGCACTTGAGGCGAACCATTACACCACAGATGCTGTTCGACCAGGGCTCAAACCCATGATCTACTGCACTTGAGGCGAACCATTACACTACAGATGTTGTTCAACTAGGGCTCAAACCCATGATCTACTGCACTTGAGGCGAACCATTACACTACAGATGCTGTTCAACTAGGGCTCAAACCCATGACCTACTGCACTTGAGGCGAACCATTACACCACAGATGCTGTTCGACCAGTGCTCAAACCCATGATCTACTGCACTTGAGGCGAACCATTACACCACAGATGCTGTTCGACCAGTGCTCAAACCCATGATCTACTGCACTTGAGGCGAACCATTACACTACAGATGCTGTTCAACTAGGGCTCAAACCCATGATCTACTGCACTTGAGGCGAACCATTATACTACAGATGCTGTTACACTAGGGCTCAAACCCATGATCTACTGCACTTGAGACGAACCATTACACTACAGATGCTGTTCAACTAGGGCTCAAACCCATGATCTACTGCACTTGAGGCGAACCATTACACCACAGATGCTGTTCGACCAGTGCTCAAACCCATGATCTACTGCACTTGAGGCGAACCATTACACTACAGATGCTGTTCGACCAGTGCTCAAACCCATGATCTACTGCACTTGAGGCGAACCATTACACTACAGATGTTGTTCAACTAGGGCTCAAACCCATGATCTACTGCACTTGAGGCAAACCATTACACCACAGATGCTGTTCGACCAGTGCTCAAACCCATGATCTACTGCACTTGAGGCGAACCATTACACCACAGATGCTGTTCGACCAGTGCTCAAACCCATGATCTACTGCACTTGAGGCGAACCATTACACCACAGATGCTGTTCGACCAGTGCTCAAACCCATGATCTACTGCACTTGAGGCGAACCATTACACCACAGATGCTGTTCGACCAGGACTCAAACCCATGATCTACTGCACTTGAGGCGAACCATTACACTACAGATGCTGTTCGACCAGGGCTCAAACCCATGATCTACTGCACTTGAGGCGAACCATTACACTACAGATGTTGTTCAACTAGGGCTCAAACCCATGATCTACTGCACTTGAGGCGAACCATTACACTACAGATGCTGTTCAACTAGGGCTCAAACCCATGACCTACTGCACTTGAGGCGAACCATTACACCACAGATGCTGTTCGACCAGTGCTCAAACCCATGATCTACTGCACTTGAGGCGAACCATTACACTACAGATGCTGTTCGACCAGGGCTCAAACCCATGATCTACTGCACTTGAGGCGAACCATTACACTACAGATGCTGTTCGACCAGTGCTCAAACCCATGATCTACTGCACTTGAGGCGAACCATTACACTACAGATGCTGTTCAACTAGGGCTCAAACCCATGATCTACTGCACTTGAGGCGAACCATTACACTACAGATGCTGTTCAACTAGGGCTCAAACCCATGATCTACTGCACTTGAGACGAACCATTACACTACAGATGCTGTTCAACTAGGGCTCAAACCCATGATCTACTGCACTTGAGGCGAACCATTACACCACAGATGCTGTTCGACCAGTGCTCAAACCCATGACCTACTGCACTTGAGGCGAACCATTACACCACAGATGCTGTTCGACCAGTGCTCAAACCCATGATCTACTGCACTTGAGGCGAACCATTACACCACAGATGCTGTTCGACCAGTGCTCAAACCCATGATCTACTGCACTTGAGGCGAACCATTACACTACAGATGCTGTTCGACCAGGGCTCAAACCCATGATCTACTGCACTTGAGGCGAACCATTACACTACAGATGCTGTTCGACCAGTGCTCAAACCCATGATCTACTGCACTTGAGGCGAACCATTACACTACAGATGCTGTTCAACTAGGGCTCAAACCCATGATCTACTGCACTTGAGGCGAACCATTACACTACAGATGCTGTTCAACTAGGGCTCAAACCCATGATCTACTGCACTTGAGACGAACCATTACACTACAGATGCTGTTCAACTAGGGCTCAAACCCATGATCTACTGCACTTGAGGCGAACCATTACACCACAGATGCTGTTCGACCAGTGCTCAAACCCATGACCTACTGCACTTGAGGCGAACCATTACACCACAGATGCTGTTCGACCAGTGCTCAAACCCATGATCTACTGCACTTGAGGCGAACCATTACACCACAGATGCTGTTCGACCAGTGCTCAAATCCATGATCTACTGCACTTGAGGCGAACCATTACACCACAGATGCTGTTCGACCAGGGCTCAAACCCATGATCTACTGCACTTGAGGCGAACCATTACACTACAGATGTTGTTCAACTAGGGCTCAAACCCATGATCTACTGCACTTGAGGCGAACCATTACACTACAGATGCTGTTCAACTAGGGCTCAAACCCATGACCTACTGCACTTGAGGCGAACCATTACACCACAGATGCTGTTCGACCAGTGCTCAAACCCATGATCTACTGCACTTGAGGCGAACCATTACACCACAGATGCTGTTCGACCAGTGCTCAAACCCATGATCTACTGCACTTGAGGCGAACCATTACACTACAGATGCTGTTCAACTAGGGCTCAAACCCATGATCTACTGCACTTGAGGCGAACCATTATACTACAGATGCTGTTACACTAGGGCTCAAACCCATGATCTACTGCACTTGAGACGAACCATTACACTACAGATGCTGTTCAACTAGGGCTCAAACCCATGATCTACTGCACTTGAGGCGAACCATTACACCACAGATGCTGTTCGACCAGTGCTCAAACCCATGATCTACTGCACTTGAGGCGAACCATTACACTACAGATGCTGTTCGACCAGTGCTCAAACCCATGATCTACTGCACTTGAGGCGAACCATTACACTACAGATGTTGTTCAACTAGGGCTCAAACCCATGATCTACTGCACTTGAGGCAAACCATTACACCACAGATGCTGTTCGACCAGTGCTCAAACCCATGATCTACTGCACTTGAGGCGAACCATTACACCACAGATGCTGTTCGACCAGTGCTCAAACCCATGATCTACTGCACTTGAGGCGAACCATTACACCACAGATGCTGTTCGACCAGTGCTCAAACCCATGATCTACTGCACTTGAGGCGAACCATTACACCACAGATGCTGTTCGACCAGGACTCAAACCCATGATCTACTGCACTTGAGGCGAACCATTACACTACAGATGCTGTTCGACCAGGGCTCAAACCCATGATCTACTGCACTTGAGGCGAACCATTACACTACAGATGTTGTTCAACTAGGGCTCAAACCCATGATCTACTGCACTTGAGGCGAACCATTACACTACAGATGCTGTTCAACTAGGGCTCAAACCCATGACCTACTGCACTTGAGGCGAACCATTACACCACAGATGCTGTTCGACCAGTGCTCAAACCCATGATCTACTGCACTTGAGGCGAACCATTACACTACAGATGCTGTTCGACCAGGGCTCAAACCCATGATCTACTGCACTTGAGGCGAACCATTACACTACAGATGCTGTTCGACCAGTGCTCAAACCCATGATCTACTGCACTTGAGGCGAACCATTACACTACAGATGCTGTTCAACTAGGGCTCAAACCCATGATCTACTGCACTTGAGGCGAACCATTACACTACAGATGCTGTTCAACTAGGGCTCAAACCCATGATCTACTGCACTTGAGACGAACCATTACACTACAGATGCTGTTCAACTAGGGCTCAAACCCATGATCTACTGCACTTGAGGCGAACCATTACACCACAGATGCTGTTCGACCAGTGCTCAAACCCATGACCTACTGCACTTGAGGCGAACCATTACACCACAGATGCTGTTCGACCAGTGCTCAAACCCATGATCTACTGCACTTGAGGCGAACCATTACACCACAGATGCTGTTCGACCAGTGCTCAAACCCATGATCTACTGCACTTGAGGCGAACCATTACACTACAGATGCTGTTCGACCAGGGCTCAAACCCATGATCTACTGCACTTGAGGCGAACCATTACACTACAGATGCTGTTCGACCAGTGCTCAAACCCATGATCTACTGCACTTGAGGCGAACCATTACACTACAGATGCTGTTCAACTAGGGCTCAAACCCATGATCTACTGCACTTGAGGCGAACCATTACACTACAGATGCTGTTCAACTAGGGCTCAAACCCATGATCTACGGCACTTGAGGCGAACCATTACACTACAGATGCTGTTCAACTAGGGCTCAAACCCATGATCTACTGCACTTGAGGCGAACCATTACACCACAGATGCTGTTCGACCAGTGCTCAAACCCATGATCTACTGGACTTGAGGCGAACCATTACACTACAGATGCTGTTCGACCAGGGCTCAAACCCATGATCTACTGCACTTGAGGCGAACCATTACACTACAGATGCTGTTCGACCAGTGCTCAAACCCATGATCTACTGGACTTGAGGCGAACCATTACACTACAGATGCTGTTCGACCAGGGCTCAAACCCATGATCTACTGCACTTGAGGCGAACCATTACACTACAGATGCTGTTCGACCAGTGCTCAAACCCATGATCTACTGCACTTGAGGTGAACCATTACACTACAGATGCTGTTCGACCAGTGCTCAAACCCATGATCTACTGCACTTGAGGCGAACCATTACACTACAGATGCTGTTCAACTAGGGCTCAAACCCATGATCTACTGCACTTGAGACGAACCATTACACTACAGATGCTGTTCAACTAGGGCTCAAACCCATGATCTACTGCACTTGAGGCGAACCATTACACCACAGATGCTGTTCGACCAGTGCTCAAACCCATGATCTACTGCACTTGAGGCGAACCATTACACCACAGATGCTGTTCGACCAGTGCTCAAATCCATGATCTACTGCACTTGAGGCGAACCATTACACCACAGATGCTGTTCGACCAGGGCTCAAACCCATGATCTACTGCACTTGAGGCGAACCATTACACTACAGATGTTGTTCAACTAGGGCTCAAACCCATGATCTACTGCACTTGAGGCGAACCATTACACTACAGATGCTGTTCAACTAGGGCTCAAACCCATGACCTACTGCACTTGAGGCGAACCATTACACCACAGATGCTGTTCGACCAGTGCTCAAACCCATGATCTACTGCACTTGAGGCGAACCATTACACCACAGATGCTGTTCGACCAGGGCTCAAACCCATGATCTACTGCACTTAAGGCGAACCATTACACCACAGATGCTGTTCGACCAGTGCTCAAACCCATGATCTACTGCACTTGAGGCGAACCATTACACTACAGATGCTGTTCAACTAGGGCTCAAACCCATGATCTACTGCACTTGAGGCGAACCATTACACTACAGATGCTGTTACACTAGGGCTCAAACCCATGATCTACTGCACTTGAGACGAACCATTACACTACAGATGCTGTTCAACTAGGGCTCAAACCCATGATCTACTGCACTTGAGGCAAACCATTACACCACAGATGCTGTTCGACCAGGACTCAAACCCATGATCTACTGCACTTGAGGCGAACCATTACACTACAGATGCTGTTCGACCAGGGCTCAAACCCATGATCTACTGCACTTGAGGCGAACCATTACACTACAGATGTTGTTCAACTAGGGCTCAAACCCATGATCTACTGCACTTGAGGCGAACCATTACACTACAGATGCTGTTCAACTAGGGCTCAAACCCATGACCTACTGCACTTGAGGCGAACCATTACACCACAGATGCTGTTCGACCAGTGCTCAAACCCATGATCTACTGCACTTGAGGCGAACCATTACACTACAGATGCTGTTCGACCAGGGCTCAAACCCATGATCTACTGCACTTGAGGCGAACCATTACACTACAGATGCTGTTCGACCAGTGCTCAAACCCATGATCTACTGCACTTGAGGCGAACCATTACACTACAGATGCTGTTCAACTAGGGCTCAAACCCATGATCTACTGCACTTGAGGCGAACCATTACACCACAGATGCTGTTCGACCAGTGCTCAAACCCATGATCTACTGCACTTGAGGCGAACCATTACACTACAGATGTTGTTCAACTAGGGCTCAAACCCATGATCTACTGCACTTGAGGCAAACCATTACACCACAGATGCTGTTCGACCAGTGCTCAAACCCATGATCTACTGCACTTGAGGCGAACCATTACACCACAGATGCTGTTCGACCAGTGCTCAAACCCATGATCTACTGCACTTGAGGCGAACCATTACACCACAGATGCTGTTCGACCAGGACTCAAACCCATGATCTACTGCACTTGAGGCGAACCATTACACTACAGATGCTGTTCGACCAGGGCTCAAACCCATGATCTACTGCACTTGAGGCGAACCATTACACTACAGATGTTGTTCAACTAGGGCTCAAACCCATGATCTACTGCACTTGAGGCGAACCATTACACTACAGATGCTGTTCAACTAGGGCTCAAACCCATGACCTACTGCACTTGAGGCGAACCATTACACCACAGATGCTGTTCGACCAGTGCTCAAACCCATGATCTACTGCACTTGAGGCGAACCATTACACTACAGATGCTGTTCGACCAGGGCTCAAACCCATGATCTACTGCACTTGAGGCGAACCATTACACTACAGATGCTGTTCGACCAGTGCTCAAACCCATGATCTACTGCACTTGAGGCGAACCATTACACTACAGATGCTGTTCAACTAGGGCTCAAACCCATGATCTACTGCACTTGAGACGAACCATTACACTACAGATGCTGTTCAACTAGGGCTCAAACCCATGATCTACTGCACTTGAGGCGAACCATTACACCACAGATGCTGTTCGACCAGTGCTCAAACCCATGACCTACTGCACTTGAGGCGAACCATTACACCACAGATGCTGTTCGACCAGTGCTCAAACCCATGATCTACTGCACTTGAGGCGAACCATTACACCACAGATGCTGTTCGACCAGTGCTCAAATCCATGATCTACTGCACTTGAGGCGAACCATTACACCACAGATGCTGTTCGACCAGGGCTCAAACCCATGATCTACTGCACTTGAGGCGAACCATTACACTACAGATGTTGTTCAACTAGGGCTCAAACCCATGATCTACTGCACTTGAGGCGAACCATTACACTACAGATGCTGTTCAACTAGGGCTCAAACCCATGACCTACTGCACTTGAGGCGAACCATTACACCACAGATGCTGTTCGACCAGTGCTCAAACCCATGATCTACTGCACTTGAGGCGAACCATTACACCACAGATGCTGTTCGACCAGTGCTCAAACCCATGATCTACTGCACTTGAGGCGAACCATTACACTACAGATGCTGTTCAACTAGGGCTCAAACCCATGATCTACTGCACTTGAGGCGAACCATTATACTACAGATGCTGTTACACTAGGGCTCAAACCCATGATCTACTGCACTTGAGACGAACCATTACACTACAGATGCTGTTCAACTAGGGCTCAAACCCATGATCTACTGCACTTGAGGCGAACCATTACACCACAGATGCTGTTCGACCAGTGCTCAAACCCATGATCTACTGCACTTGAGGCGAACCATTACACTACAGATGCTGTTCGACCAGTGCTCAAACCCATGATCTACTGCACTTGAGGCGAACCATTACACTACAGATGTTGTTCAACTAGGGCTCAAACCCATGATCTACTGCACTTGAGGCAAACCATTACACCACAGATGCTGTTCGACCAGTGCTCAAACCCATGATCTACTGCACTTGAGGCGAACCATTACACCACAGATGCTGTTCGACCAGTGCTCAAACCCATGATCTACTGCACTTGAGGCGAACCATTACACCACAGATGCTGTTCGACCAGTGCTCAAACCCATGATCTACTGCACTTGAGGCGAACCATTACACCACAGATGCTGTTCGACCAGGACTCAAACCCATGATCTACTGCACTTGAGGCGAACCATTACACTACAGATGCTGTTCGACCAGGGCTCAAACCCATGATCTACTGCACTTGAGGCGAACCATTACACTACAGATGTTGTTCAACTAGGGCTCAAACCCATGATCTACTGCACTTGAGGCGAACCATTACACTACAGATGCTGTTCAACTAGGGCTCAAACCCATGACCTACTGCACTTGAGGCGAACCATTACACCACAGATGCTGTTCGACCAGTGCTCAAACCCATGATCTACTGCACTTGAGGCGAACCATTACACTACAGATGCTGTTCGACCAGGGCTCAAACCCATGATCTACTGCACTTGAGGCGAACCATTACACTACAGATGCTGTTCGACCAGTGCTCAAACCCATGATCTACTGCACTTGAGGCGAACCATTACACTACAGATGCTGTTCAACTAGGGCTCAAACCCATGATCTACTGCACTTGAGGCGAACCATTACACTACAGATGCTGTTCAACTAGGGCTCAAACCCATGATCTACTGCACTTGAGACGAACCATTACACTACAGATGCTGTTCAACTAGGGCTCAAACCCATGATCTACTGCACTTGAGGCGAACCATTACACCACAGATGCTGTTCGACCAGTGCTCAAACCCATGACCTACTGCACTTGAGGCGAACCATTACACCACAGATGCTGTTCGACCAGTGCTCAAACCCATGATCTACTGCACTTGAGGCGAACCATTACACCACAGATGCTGTTCGACCAGTGCTCAAACCCATGATCTACTGCACTTGAGGCGAACCATTACACTACAGATGCTGTTCGACCAGGGCTCAAACCCATGATCTACTGCACTTGAGGCGAACCATTACACTACAGATGCTGTTCGACCAGTGCTCAAACCCATGATCTACTGCACTTGAGGCGAACCATTACACTACAGATGCTGTTCAACTAGGGCTCAAACCCATGATCTACTGCACTTGAGGCGAACCATTACACTACAGATGCTGTTCAACTAGGGCTCAAACCCATGATCTACGGCACTTGAGGCGAACCATTACACTACAGATGCTGTTCAACTAGGGCTCAAACCCATGATCTACTGCACTTGAGGCGAACCATTACACCACAGATGCTGTTCGACCAGTGCTCAAACCCATGATCTACTGGACTTGAGGCGAACCATTACACTACAGATGCTGTTCGACCAGGGCTCAAACCCATGATCTACTGCACTTGAGGCGAACCATTACACTACAGATGCTGTTCGACCAGTGCTCAAACCCATGATCTACTGGACTTGAGGCGAACCATTACACTACAGATGCTGTTCGACCAGGGCTCAAACCCATGATCTACTGCACTTGAGGCGAACCATTACACTACAGATGCTGTTCGACCAGTGCTCAAACCCATGATCTACTGCACTTGAGGTGAACCATTACACTACAGATGCTGTTCGACCAGTGCTCAAACCCATGATCTACTGCACTTGAGGCGAACCATTACACTACAGATGCTGTTCAACTAGGGCTCAAACCCATGATCTACTGCACTTGAGACGAACCATTACACTACAGATGCTGTTCAACTAGGGCTCAAACCCATGATCTACTGCACTTGAGGCGAACCATTACACCACAGATGCTGTTCGACCAGTGCTCAAACCCATGATCTACTGCACTTGAGGCGAACCATTACACCACAGATGCTGTTCGACCAGTGCTCAAATCCATGATCTACTGCACTTGAGGCGAACCATTACACCACAGATGCTGTTCGACCAGGGCTCAAACCCATGATCTACTGCACTTGAGGCGAACCATTACACTACAGATGTTGTTCAACTAGGGCTCAAACCCATGATCTACTGCACTTGAGGCGAACCATTACACTACAGATGCTGTTCAACTAGGGCTCAAACCCATGACCTACTGCACTTGAGGCGAACCATTACACCACAGATGCTGTTCGACCAGTGCTCAAACCCATGATCTACTGCACTTGAGGCGAACCATTACACCACAGATGCTGTTCGACCAGGGCTCAAACCCATGATCTACTGCACTTAAGGCGAACCATTACACCACAGATGCTGTTCGACCAGTGCTCAAACCCATGATCTACTGCACTTGAGGCGAACCATTACACTACAGATGCTGTTCAACTAGGGCTCAAACCCATGATCTACTGCACTTGAGGCGAACCATTACACTACAGATGCTGTTACACTAGGGCTCAAACCCATGATCTACTGCACTTGAGACGAACCATTACACTACAGATGCTGTTCAACTAGGGCTCAAACCCATGATCTACTGCACTTGAGGCGAACCATTACACCACAGATGCTGTTCGACCAGTGCTCAAACCCATGATCTACTGCACTTGAGGCGAACCATTACACTACAGATGCTGTTCGACCAGTGCTCAAACCCATGATCTACTGCACTTGAGGCGAACCATTACACTACAGATGTTGTTCAACTAGGGCTCAAACCCATGATCTACTGCACTTGAGGCAAACCATTACACCACAGATGCTGTTCGACCAGTGCTCAAACCCATGATCTACTGCACTTGAGGCGAACCATTACACCACAGATGCTGTTCGACCAGTGCTCAAACCCATGATCTACTGCACTTGAGGCAAACCATTACACCACAGATGCTGTTCGACCAGGGCTCAAACCCATGATCTACTGCACTTGAGGCGAACCATTACACTACAGATGCTGTTCGACCAGGGCTCAAACCCATGATCTACTGCACTTGAGGCGAACCATTACACTACAGATGTTGTTCAACTAGGGCTCAAACCCATGATCTACTGCACTTGAGGCGAACCATTACACTACAGATGCTGTTCAACTAGGGCTCAAACCCATGACCTACTGCACTTGAGGCGAACCATTACACCACAGATGCTGTTCGACCAGTGCTCAAACCCATGATCTACTGCACTTGAGGCGAACCATTACACTACAGATGCTGTTCGACCAGGGCTCAAACCCATGATCTACTGCACTTGAGGCGAACCATTACACTACAGATGCTGTTCGACCAGTGCTCAAACCCATGATCTACTGCACTTGAGGCGAACCATTACACTACAGATGCTGTTCAACTAGGGCTCAAACCCATGACCTACTGCACTTGAGGCGAACCATTACACTACAGATGCTGTTCGACCAGTGCTCAAACCCATGATCTACTGCACTTGAGGCGAACCATTACACTACAGATGCTATTCAACTAGGGCTCAAACCCATGACCTACTGCACTTGAGGCAAACCATTACACTACAGATGCTGTTCAACTAGGGCTCAAACCCATGATCTACTGCACTTGAGGCGAACCATTACACTACAGATGCTGTTCGACCAGTGCTCAAACCCATGATCTACTGCACTTGAGGCAAACCATTACACTACAGATGCTGTTCAACTAGGGCTCAAACCCATGATCTACTGCACTTGAGGCGAACCATTACACTACAGATGCTGTTCAACTAGGGCTCAAACCCATGATCTACTGCACTTGAGGCGAACCATTACACTACAGATGCTGTTCAACTAGGGCTCAAACCCATGACCTACTGCACTTGAGGCGAACCATTACACTACAGATGCTGTTCGACCAGTGCTCAAACCCATGATCTACTGCACTTGAGGCGAACCATTACACTACAGATGCTGTTCAACTAGGGCTCAAACCCATGATCTACTGCACTTGAGGCGAACCATTACACTACAGATGCTGTTCAACTAGGGCTCAAACCCATGACCTACTGCACTTGAGGCGAACCATTACACTACAGATGCTGTTCAACTAGGGCTCAAACCCATGATCTACTGCACTTGAGGCAAACCATTACACTACAGATGCTGTTCAACTAGGGCTCAAACCCATGACCTACTGCACTTGAGGCGAACCATTACACTACAGATGCTGTTCGACCAGTGCTCAAACCCATGATCTACTGCACTTGAGGCGAACCATTACACTACAGATGCTGTTCAACTAGGGCTCAAACCCATGATCTACTGCACTTGTGGCGAACCATTACACTACAGATGCTGTTCGACCAGTGCTCAAACCCATGATCTACTGCACTTGAGGCAAACCATTACACTACAGATGCTGTTCAACTAGGGCTCAAACCCATGATCTACTGCACTTGAGGCGAACCATTACACTACAGATGCTGTTCAACTAGGGCTCAAACCCATGATCTACTGCACTTGAGGCGAACCATTACACTACAGATGCTGTTCAACTAGGGCTCAAACCCATGACCTACTGCACTTGAGGCGAACCATTACACTACAGATGCTGTTCGACCAGTGCTCAAACCCATGATCTACTGCACTTGAGGCGAACCATTACACTACAGATGCTGTTCAACTAGGGCTCAAACCCATGACCTACTGCACTTGAGGCAAACCATTACACTACAGATGCTGTTCAACTAGGGCTCAAACCCATGATCTACTGCACTTGAGGCGAACCATTACACTACAGATGCTGTTCGACCAGTGCTCAAACCCATGATCTACTGCACTTGAGGCGAACCATTACACTACAGATGCTGTTCAACTAGGGCTCAAACCCATGATCTACTGCACTTGAGGCAAACCATTACACTACAGATGCTGTTCAACTAGGGCTCAAACCCATGATCTACTGCACTTGAGGCGAACCATTACACCACAGATGCTGTTCGACCAGTGCTCAAACCCATGACCTACTGCACTTGAGGCGAACCATTACACCACAGATGCTGTTCGACCAGTGCTCAAACCCATGATCTACTGCACTTGAGGCGAACCATTACACCACAGATGCTGTTCGACCAGTGCTCAAACCCATGATCTACTGCACTTGAGGCGAACCATTACACTACAGATGCTGTTCGACCAGGGCTCAAACCCATGATCTACTGCACTTGAGGCGAACCATTACACTACAGATGCTGTTCGACCAGTGCTCAAACCCATGATCTACTGCACTTGAGGCGAACCATTACACTACAGATGCTGTTCAACTAGGGCTCAAACCCATGATCTACTGCACTTGAGGCGAACCATTACACTACAGATGCTGTTCAACTAGGGCTCAAACCCATGATCTACGGCACTTGAGGCGAACCATTACACTACAGATGCTGTTCAACTAGGGCTCAAACCCATGATCTACTGCACTTGAGGCGAACCATTACACCACAGATGCTGTTCGACCAGTGCTCAAACCCATGATCTACTGGACTTGAGGCGAACCATTACACTACAGATGCTGTTCGACCAGGGCTCAAACCCATGATCTACTGCACTTGAGGCGAACCATTACACTACAGATGCTGTTCGACCAGTGCTCAAACCCATGATCTACTGCACTTGAGGCGAACCATTACACTACAGATGCTGTTCGACCAGTGCTCAAACCCATGATCTACTGCACTTGAGGCGAACCATTACACTACAGATGCTGTTCAACTAGGGCTCAAACCCATGATCTACTGCACTTGAGACGAACCATTACACTACAGATGCTGTTCAACTAGGGCTCAAACCCATGATCTACTGCACTTGAGGCGAACCATTACACCACAGATGCTGTTCGACCAGTGCTCAAACCCATGATCTACTGCACTTGAGGCGAACCATTACACCACAGATGCTGTTCGACCAGTGCTCAAATCCATGATCTACTGCACTTGAGGCGAACCATTACACCACAGATGCTGTTCGACCAGGGCTCAAACCCATGATCTACTGCACTTGAGGCGAACCATTACACTACAAATGTTGTTCAACTAGGGCTCAAACCCATGATCTACTGCACTTGAGGCGAACCATTACACTACAGATGCTGTTCAACTAGGGCTCAAACCCATGACCTACTGCACTTGAGGCGAACAATTACATCACAGATGCTGTTCGACCAGTGCTCAAACCCATGATCTACTGCACTTGAGGCGAACCATTACACCACAGATGCTGTTCGACCAGGGCTCAAACCCATGATCTACTGCACTTAAGGCGAACCATTACACCACAGATGCTGTTCGACCAGTGCTCAAACCCATGATCTACTGCACTTGAGGCGAACCATTACACTACAGATGCTGTTCAACTAGGGCTCAAACCCATGACCTACTGCACTTGAGGCGAACCATTACACTACAGATGCTGTTCGACCAGTGCTCAAACCCATGATCTACTGCACTTGAGGCGAACCATTACACTACAGATGCTATTCAACTAGGGCTCAAACCCATGACCTACTGCACTTGAGGCGAACCATTACACTACAGATGCTGTTCGACCAGTGCTCAAACCCATGATCTACTGCACTTGAGGCGAACCATTACACTACAGATGCTGTTCAACTAGGGCTCAAACCCATGATCTACTGCACTTGAGGCAAACCATTACACTACAGATGCTGTTCAACTAGGGCTCAAACCCATGATCTACTGCACTTGAGGCGAACCATTACACCACAGATGCTGTTCGACCAGTGCTCAAACCCATGACCTACTGCACTTGAGGCGAACCATTACACCACAGATGCTGTTCGACCAGTGCTCAAACCCATGATCTACTGCACTTGAGGCGAACCATTACACCACAGATGCTGTTCGACCAGTGCTCAAACCCATGATCTACTGCACTTGAGGCGAACCATTACACTACAGATGCTGTTCGACCAGGGCTCAAACCCATGATCTACTGCACTTGAGGCGAACCATTACACTACAGATGCTGTTCGACCAGTGCTCAAACCCATGATCTACTGCACTTGAGGCGAACCATTACACTACAGATGCTGTTCAACTAGGGCTCAAACCCATGATCTACTGCACTTGAGGCGAACCATTACACTACAGATGCTGTTCAACTAGGGCTCAAACCCATGATCTACGGCACTTGAGGCGAACCATTACACTACAGATGCTGTTCAACTAGGGCTCAAACCCATGATCTACTGCACTTGAGGCGAACCATTACACCACAGATGCTGTTCGACCAGTGCTCAAACCCATGATCTACTGCACTTGAGGCGAACCATTACACTACAGATGCTGTTCGACCAGTGCTCAAACCCATGATCTACTGCACTTGAGGCGAACCATTACACTACAGATGTTGTTCAACTAGGGCTCAAACCCATGATCTACTGCACTTGAGGCAAACCATTACACCACAGATGCTGTTCGACCAGTGCTCAAACCCATGATCTACTGCACTTGAGGCGAACCATTACACCACAGATGCTGTTCGACCAGTGCTCAAACCCATGATCTACTGCACTTGAGGCGAACCATTACACCACAGATGCTGTTCGACCAGGACTCAAACCCATGATCTACTGCACTTGAGGCGAACCATTACACTACAGATGCTGTTCGACCAGGGCTCAAACCCATGATCTACTGCACTTGAGGCGAACCATTACACTACAGATGTTGTTCAACTAGGGCTCAAACCCATGATCTACTGCACTTGAGGCGAACCATTACACTACAGATGCTGTTCAACTAGGGCTCAAACCCATGACCTACTGCACTTGAGGCGAACCATTACACCACAGATGCTGTTCGACCAGTGCTCAAACCCATGATCTACTGCACTTGAGGCGAACCATTACACTACAGATGCTGTTCGACCAGGGCTCAAACCCATGATCTACTGCACTTGAGGCGAACCATTACACTACAGATGCTGTTCGACCAGTGCTCAAACCCATGATCTACTGCACTTGAGGCGAACCATTACACTACAGATGCTGTTCAACTAGGGCTCAAACCCATGATCTACTGCACTTGAGACGAACCATTACACTACAGATGCTGTTCAACTAGGGCTCAAACCCATGATCTACTGCACTTGAGGCGAACCATTACACCACAGATGCTGTTCGACCAGTGCTCAAACCCATGACCTACTGCACTTGAGGCGAACCATTACACCACAGATGCTGTTCGACCAGTGCTCAAACCCATGATCTACTGCACTTGAGGCGAACCATTACACCACAGATGCTGTTCGACCAGTGCTCAAATCCATGATCTATTTGCACTTGAGGCGAACCATTACACCACAGATGCTGTTCGACCAGGGCTCAAACCCATGATCTACTGCACTTGAGGCGAACCATTACACTACAGATGTTGTTCAACTAGGGCTCAAACCCATGATCTACTGCACTTGAGGCGAACCATTACACTACAGATGCTGTTCAACTAGGGCTCAAACCCATGACCTACTGCACTTGAGGCGAACCATTACACCACAGATGCTGTTCGACCAGTGCTCAAACCCATGATCTACTGCACTTGAGGCGAACCATTACACCACAGATGCTGTTCGACCAGTGCTCAAACCCATGATCTACTGCACTTGAGGCGAACCATTACACTACAGATGCTGTTCAACTAGGGCTCAAACCCATGATCTACTGCACTTGAGGCGAACCATTATACTACAGATGCTGTTACACTAGGGCTCAAACCCATGATCTACTGCACTTGAGATGAACCATTACACTACAGATGCTGTTCAACTAGGGCTCAAACCCATGATCTACTGCACTTGAGGCGAACCATTACACCACAGATGCTGTTCGACCAGTGCTCAAACCCATGATCTACTGCACTTGAGGCGAACCATTACACTACAGATGCTGTTCGACCAGTGCTCAAACCCATGATCTACTGCACTTGAGGCGAACCATTACACTACAGATGTTGTTCAACTAGGGCTCAAACCCATGATCTACTGCACTTGAGGCAAACCCTTACACCACAGATGCTGTTCGACCAGTGCTCAAACCCATGATCTACTGCACTTGAGGCGAACCATTACACTACAGATGCTGTTCGACCAGGGCTCAAACCCATGATCTACTGCACTTGAGGCGAACCATTACACTACAGATGCTGTTCGACCAGTGCTCAAACCCATGATCTACTGCACTTGAGGCGAACCATTACACTACAGATGCTGTTCAACTAGGGCTCAAACCCATGATCTACTGCACTTGAGGCGAACCATTACACTACAGATGCTGTTCAACTAGGGCTCAAACCCATGATCTACGGCACTTGAGGCGAACCATTACACTACAGATGCTGTTCAACTAGGGCTCAAACCCATGATCTACTGCACTTGAGGCGAACCATTACACCACAGATGCTGTTCGACCAGTGCTCAAACCCATGATCTACTGGACTTGAGGCGAACCATTACACTACAGATGCTGTTCGACCAGGGCTCAAACCCATGATCTACTGCACTTGAGGCGAACCATTACACTACAGATGCTGTTCGACCAGTGCTCAAACCCATGATCTACTGGACTTGAGGCGAACCATTACACTACAGATGCTGTTCGACCAGGGCTCAAACCCATGATCTACTGCACTTGAGGCGAACCATTACACTACAGATGCTGTTCGACCAGTGCTCAAACCCATGATCTACTGCACTTGAGGTGAACCATTACACTACAGATGCTGTTCGACCAGTGCTCAAACCCATGATCTACTGCACTTGAGGCGAACCATTACACTACAGATGCTGTTCAACTAGGGCTCAAACCCATGATCTACTGCACTTGAGACGAACCATTACACTACAGATGCTGTTCAACTAGGGCTCAAACCCATGATCTACTGCACTTGAGGCGAACCATTACACCACAGATGCTGTTCGACCAGTGCTCAAACCCATGATCTACTGCACTTGAGGCGAACCATTACACCACAGATGCTGTTCGACCAGTGCTCAAATCCATGATCTACTGCACTTGAGGCGAACCATTACACCACAGATGCTGTTCGACCAGGGCTCAAACCCATGATCTACTGCACTTGAGGCGAACCATTACACTACAGATGTTGTTCAACTAGGGCTCAAACCCATGATCTACTGCACTTGAGGCGAACCATTACACTACAGATGCTGTTCAACTAGGGCTCAAACCCATGACCTACTGCACTTGAGGCGAACCATTACACCACAGATGCTGTTCGACCAGTGCTCAAACCCATGATCTACTGCACTTGAGGCGAACCATTACACCACAGATGCTGTTCGACCAGGGCTCAAACCCATGATCTACTGCACTTAAGGCGAACCATTACACCACAGATGCTGTTCGACCAGTGCTCAAACCCATGATCTACTGCACTTGAGGCGAACCATTACACTACAGATGCTGTTCAACTAGGGCTCAAACCCATGATCTACTGCACTTGAGGCGAACCATTACACTACAGATGCTGTTACACTAGGGCTCAAACCCATGATCTACTGCACTTGAGACGAACCATTACACTACAGATGCTGTTCAACTAGGGCTCAAACCCATGATCTACTGCACTTGAGGCGAACCATTACACCACAGATGCTGTTCGACCAGTGCTCAAACCCATGATCTACTGCACTTGAGGCGAACCATTACACTACAGATGCTGTTCGACCAGTGCTCAAACCCATGATCTACTGCACTTGAGGCGAACCATTACACTACAGATGTTGTTCAACTAGGGCTCAAACCCATGATCTACTGCACTTGAGGCAAACCATTACACCACAGATGCTGTTCGACCAGTGCTCAAACCCATGATCTACTGCACTTGAGGCGAACCATTACACCACAGATGCTGTTCGACCAGTGCTCAAACCCATGATCTACTGCACTTGAGGCAAACCATTACACCACAGATGCTGTTCGACCAGGGCTCAAACCCATGATCTACTGCACTTGAGGCGAACCATTACACTACAGATGCTGTTCGACCAGGGCTCAAACCCATGATCTACTGCACTTGAGGCGAACCATTACACTACAGATGTTGTTCAACTAGGGCTCAAACCCATGATCTACTGCACTTGAGGCGAACCATTACACTACAGATGCTGTTCAACTAGGGCTCAAACCCATGACCTACTGCACTTGAGGCGAACCATTACACCACAGATGCTGTTCGACCAGTGCTCAAACCCATGATCTACTGCACTTGAGGCGAACCATTACACTACAGATGCTGTTCGACCAGGGCTCAAACCCATGATCTACTGCACTTGAGGCGAACCATTACACTACAGATGCTGTTCGACCAGTGCTCAAACCCATGATCTACTGCACTTGAGGCGAACCATTACACTACAGATGCTGTTCAACTAGGGCTCAAACCCATGACCTACTGCACTTGAGGCGAACCATTACACTACAGATGCTGTTCGACCAGTGCTCAAACCCATGATCTACTGCACTTGAGGCGAACCATTACACTACAGATGCTATTCAACTAGGGCTCAAACCCATGACCTACTGCACTTGAGGCAAACCATTACACTACAGATGCTGTTCAACTAGGGCTCAAACCCATGATCTACTGCACTTGAGGCGAACCATTACACTACAGATGCTGTTCGACCAGTGCTCAAACCCATGATCTACTGCACTTGAGGCAAACCATTACACTACAGATGCTGTTCAACTAGGGCTCAAACCCATGATCTACTGCACTTGAGGCGAACCATTACACTACAGATGCTGTTCGACCAGTGCTCAAACCCATGATCTACTGCACTTGAGGCGAACCATTACACTACAGATGCTGTTCAACTAGGGCTCAAACCCATGATCTACTGCACTTGAGGCGAACCATTACACTACAGATGCTGTTCAACTAGGGCTCAAACCCATGACCTACTGCACTTGAGGCGAACCATTACACTACAGATGCTGTTCAACTAGGGCTCAAACCCATGATCTACTGCACTTGAGGCAAACCATTACACTACAGATGCTGTTCAACTAGGGCTCAAACCCATGACCTACTGCACTTGAGGCGAACCATTACACTACAGATGCTGTTCGACCAGTGCTCAAACCCATGATCTACTGCACTTGAGGCGAACCATTACACTACAGATGCTGTTCAACTAGGGCTCAAACCCATGATCTACTGCACTTGAGACGAACCATTACACTACAGATGCTGTTCAACTAGGGCTCAAACCCATGATCTACTGCACTTGAGGCGAACCATTACACCACAGATGCTGTTCGACCAGTGCTCAAACCCATGACCTACTGCACTTGAGGCGAACCATTACACCACAGATGCTGTTCGACCAGTGCTCAAACCCATGATCTACTGCACTTGAGGCGAACCATTACACCACAGATGCTGTTCGACCAGTGCTCAAATCCATGATCTATTTGCACTTGAGGCGAACCATTACACCACAGATGCTGTTCGACCAGGGCTCAAACCCATGATCTACTGCACTTGAGGCGAACCATTACACTACAGATGTTGTTCAACTAGGGCTCAAACCCATGATCTACTGCACTTGAGGCGAACCATTACACTACAGATGCTGTTCAACTAGGGCTCAAACCCATGACCTACTGCACTTGAGGCGAACCATTACACCACAGATGCTGTTCGACCAGTGCTCAAACCCATGATCTACTGCACTTGAGGCGAACCATTACACCACAGATGCTGTTCGACCAGTGCTCAAACCCATGATCTACTGCACTTGAGGCGAACCATTACACTACAGATGCTGTTCAACTAGGGCTCAAACCCATGATCTACTGCACTTGAGGCGAACCATTATACTACAGATGCTGTTACACTAGGGCTCAAACCCATGATCTACTGCACTTGAGACGAATCATTACACTACAGATGCTGTTCAACTAGGGCTCAAACCCATGATCTACTGCACTTGAGGCGAACCATTACACCACAGATGCTGTTCGACCAGTGCTCAAACCCATGATCTACTGCACTTGAGGCGAACCATTACACTACAGATGCTGTTCGACCAGTGCTCAAACCCATGATCTACTGCACTTGAGGCGAACCATTACACTACAGATGTTGTTCAACTAGGGCTCAAACCCATGATCTACTGCACTTGAGGCAAACCCTTACACCACAGATGCTGTTCGACCAGTGCTCAAACCCATGATCTACTGCACTTGAGGCGAACCATTACACTACAGATGCTGTTCGACCAGGGCTCAAACCCATGATCTACTGCACTTGAGGCGAACCATTACACTACAGATGCTGTTCGACCAGTGCTCAAACCCATGATCTACTGCACTTGAGGCGAACCATTACACTACAGATGCTGTTCAACTAGGGCTCAAACCCATGATCTACTGCACTTGAGGCGAACCATTACACTACAGATGCTGTTCAACTAGGGCTCAAACCCATGATCTACTGCACTTGAGGCGAACCATTACACCACAGATGCTGTTCGACCAGTGCTCAAACCCATGATCTACTGGACTTGAGGCGAACCATTACACTACAGATGCTGTTCGACCAGGGCTCAAACCCATGATCTACTGCACTTGAGGCGAACCATTACACTACAGATGCTGTTCGACCAGTGCTCAAACCCATGATCTACTGGACTTGAGGCGAACCATTACACTACAGATGCTGTTCGACCAGGGCTCAAACCCATGATCTACTGCACTTGAGGCGAACCATTACACTACAGATGCTGTTCGACCAGTGCTCAAACCCATGATCTACTGCACTTGAGGTGAACCATTACACTACAGATGCTGTTCGACCAGTGCTCAAACCCATGATCTACTGCACTTGAGGCGAACCATTACACTACAGATGCTGTTCAACTAGGGCTCAAACCCATGATCTACTGCACTTGAGACGAACCATTACACTACAGATGCTGTTCAACTAGGGCTCAAACCCATGATCTACTGCACTTGAGGCGAACCATTACACCACAGATGCTGTTCGACCAGTGCTCAAACCCATGATCTACTGCACTTGAGGCGAACCATTACACCACAGATGCTGTTCGACCAGTGCTCAAATCCATGATCTACTGCACTTGAGGCGAACCATTACACCACAGATGCTGTTCGACCAGGGCTCAAACCCATGATCTACTGCACTTGAGGCGAACCATTACACTACAGATGTTGTTCAACTAGGGCTCAAACCCATGATCTACTGCACTTGAGGCGAACCATTACACTACAGATGCTGTTCAACTAGGGCTCAAACCCATGACCTACTGCACTTGAGGCGAACCATTACACCACAGATGCTGTTCGACCAGTGCTCAAACCCATGATCTACTGCACTTGAGGCGAACCATTACACCACAGATGCTGTTCGACCAGGGCTCAAACCCATGATCTACTGCACTTAAGGCGAACCATTACACCACAGATGCTGTTCGACCAGTGCTCAAACCCATGATCTACTGCACTTGAGGCGAACCATTACACTACAGATGCTGTTCAACTAGGGCTCAAACCCATGATCTACTGCACTTGAGGCGAACCATTACACTACAGATGCTGTTACACTAGGGCTCAAACCCATGATCTACTGCACTTGAGACGAACCATTACACTACAGATGCTGTTCAACTAGGGCTCAAACCCATGATCTACTGCACTTGAGGCGAACCATTACACCACAGATGCTGTTCGACCAGTGCTCAAACCCATGATCTACTGCACTTGAGGCGAACCATTACACTACAGATGCTGTTCGACCAGTGCTCAAACCCATGATCTACTGCACTTGAGGCGAACCATTACACTACAGATGTTGTTCAACTAGGGCTCAAACCCATGATCTACTGCACTTGAGGCAAACCATTACACCACAGATGCTGTTCGACCAGTGCTCAAACCCATGATCTACTGCACTTGAGGCGAACCATTACACCACAGATGCTGTTCGACCAGTGCTCAAACCCATGATCTACTGCACTTGAGGCAAACCATTACACCACAGATGCTGTTCGACCAGGGCTCAAACCCATGATCTACTGCACTTGAGGCGAACCATTACACTACAGATGCTGTTCGACCAGGGCTCAAACCCATGATCTACTGCACTTGAGGCGAACCATTACACTACAGATGTTGTTCAACTAGGGCTCAAACCCATGATCTACTGCACTTGAGGCGAACCATTACACTACAGATGCTGTTCAACTAGGGCTCAAACCCATGACCTACTGCACTTGAGGCGAACCATTACACCACAGATGCTGTTCGACCAGTGCTCAAACCCATGATCTACTGCACTTGAGGCGAACCATTACACTACAGATGCTGTTCGACCAGGGCTCAAACCCATGATCTACTGCACTTGAGGCGAACCATTACACTACAGATGCTGTTCGACCAGTGCTCAAACCCATGATCTACTGCACTTGAGGCGAACCATTACACTACAGATGCTGTTCAACTAGGGCTCAAACCCATGACCTACTGCACTTGAGGCGAACCATTACACTACAGATGCTGTTCGACCAGTGCTCAAACCCATGATCTACTGCACTTGAGGCGAACCATTACACTACAGATGCTATTCAACTAGGGCTCAAACCCATGACCTACTGCACTTGAGGCAAACCATTACACTACAGATGCTGTTCAACTAGGGCTCAAACCCATGATCTACTGCACTTGAGGCGAACCATTACACTACAGATGCTGTTCGACCAGTGCTCAAACCCATGATCTACTGCACTTGAGGCAAACCATTACACTACAGATGCTGTTCAACTAGGGCTCAAACCCATGATCTACTGCACTTGAGGCGAACCATTACACTACAGATGCTGTTCAACTAGGGCTCAAACCCATGATCTACTGCACTTGAGGCGAACCATTACACTACAGATGCTGTTCAACTAGGGCTCAAACCCATGACCTACTGCACTTGAGGCGAACCATTACACTACAGATGCTGTTCGACCAGTGCTCAAACCCATGATCTACTGCACTTGAGGCGAACCATTACACTACAGATGCTGTTCAACTAGGGCTCAAACCCATGATCTACTGCACTTGAGGCGAACCATTACACTACAGATGCTGTTCAACTAGGGCTCAAACCCATGACCTACTGCACTTGAGGCGAACCATTACACTACAGATGCTGTTCAACTAGGGCTCAAACCCATGATCTACTGCACTTGAGGCAAACCATTACACTACAGATGCTGTTCAACTAGGGCTCAAACCCATGACCTACTGCACTTGAGGCAAACCATTACACTACAGATGCTGTTCGACCAGTGCTCAAACCCATGATCTACTGCACTTGAGGCGAACCATTACACTACAGATGCTGTTCAACTAGGGCTCAAACCCATGATCTACTGCACTTGTGGCGAACCATTACACTACAGATGCTGTTCGACCAGTGCTCAAACCCATGATCTACTGCACTTGAGGCAAACCATTACACTACAGATGCTGTTCAACTAGGGCTCAAACCCATGATCTACTGCACTTGAGGCGAACCATTACACTACAGATGCTGTTCAACTAGGGCTCAAACCCATGATCTACTGCACTTGAGGCGAACCATTACACTACAGATGCTGTTCAACTAGGGCTCAAACCCATGACCTACTGCACTTGAGGCGAACCATTACACTACAGATGCTGTTCGACCAGTGCTCAAACCCATGATCTACTGCACTTGAGGCGAACCATTACACTACAGATGCTGTTCAACTAGGGCTCAAACCCATGACCTACTGCACTTGAGGCAAACCATTACACTACAGATGCTGTTCAACTAGGGCTCAAACCCATGATCTACTGCACTTGAGGCGAACCATTACACTACAGATGCTGTTCGACCAGTGCTCAAACCCATGATCTACTGCACTTGAGGCGAACCATTACACTACAGATGCTGTTCAACTAGGGCTCAAACCCATGATCTACTGCACTTGAGGCAAACCATTACACTACAGATGCTGTTCAACTAGGGCTCAAACCCATGATCTACTGCACTTGAGGCGAACCATTACACCACAGATGCTGTTCGACCAGTGCTCAAACCCATGACCTACTGCACTTGAGGCGAACCATTACACCACAGATGCTGTTCGACCAGTGCTCAAACCCATGATCTACTGCACTTGAGGCGAACCATTACACCACAGATGCTGTTCGACCAGTGCTCAAACCCATGATCTACTGCACTTGAGGCGAACCATTACACTACAGATGCTGTTCGACCAGGGCTCAAACCCATGATCTACTGCACTTGAGGCGAACCATTACACTACAGATGCTGTTCGACCTGTGCTCAAACCCATGATCTACTGCACTTGAGGCGAACCATTACACTACAGATGCTGTTCGACCTGTGCTCAAACCCATGATCTACTGCACTTGAGGCGAACCATTACACTACAGATGCTGTTCAACTAGGGCTCAAACCCATGATCTACTGCACTTGAGGCGAACCATTACACTACAGATGCTGTTCAACTAGGGCTCAAACCCATGATCTACGGCACTTGAGGCGAACCATTACACTACAGATGCTGTTCAACTAGGGCTCAAACCCATGATCTACTGCACTTGAGGCGAACCATTACACCACAGATGCTGTTCGACCAGTGCTCAAACCCATGATCTACTGCACTTGAGGCGAACCATTACACTACAGATGCTGTTCGACCAGTGCTCAAACCCATGATCTACTACACTTGAGGCGAACCATTACACTACAGATGCTGTTCGACCAGTGCTCAAACCCATGATCTACTGCACTTGAGGCGAACCATTACACTACAGATGCTGTTCAACTAGGGCTCAAACCCATGATCTACTGCACTTGAGACGAACCATTACACTACAGATGCTGTTCAACTAGGGCTCAAACCCATGATCTACTGCACTTGAGGCGAACCATTACACCACAGATGCTGTTCGACCAGTGCTCAAACCCATGATCTACTGCACTTGAGGCGAACCATTACACCACAGATGCTGTTCGACCAGTGCTCAAATCCATGATCTACTGCACTTGAGGCGAACCATTACACCACAGATGCTGTTCGACCAGGGCTCAAACCCATGATCTACTGCACTTGAGGCGAACCATTACACTACAAATGTTGTTCAACTAGGGCTCAAACCCATGATCTACTGCACTTGAGGCGAACCATTACACTACAGATGCTGTTCAACTAGGGCTCAAACCCATGACCTACTGCACTTGAGGCGAACAATTACATCACAGATGCTGTTCGACCAGTGCTCAAACCCATGATCTACTGCACTTGAGGCGAACCATTACACCACAGATGCTGTTCGACCAGGGCTCAAACCCATGATCTACTGCACTTAAGGCGAACCATTACACCACAGATGCTGTTCGACCAGTGCTCAAACCCATGATCTACTGCACTTGAGGCGAACCATTACACTACAGATGCTGTTCAACTAGGGCTCAAACCCATGACCTACTGCACTTGAGGCGAACCATTACACTACAGATGCTGTTCGACCAGTGCTCAAACCCATGATCTACTGCACTTGAGGCGAACCATTACACTACAGATGCTATTCAACTAGGGCTCAAACCCATGACCTACTGCACTTGAGGCGAACCATTACACTACAGATGCTGTTCGACCAGTGCTCAAACCCATGATCTACGGCACTTGAGGCGAACCATTACACTACAGATGCTGTTCAACTAGGGCTCAAACCCATGATCTACTGCACTTGAGGCGAACCATTACACCACAGATGCTGTTCGACCAGTGCTCAAACCCATGATCTACTGCACTTGAGGCGAACCATTACACTACAGATGCTGTTCGACCAGTGCTCAAACCCATGATCTACTGCACTTGAGGCGAACCATTACACTACAGATGTTGTTCAACTAGGGCTCAAACCCATGATCTACTGCACTTGAGGCAAACCATTACACCACAGATGCTGTTCGACCAGTGCTCAAACCCATGATCTACTGCACTTGAGGCGAACCATTACACCACAGATGCTGTTCGACCAGTGCTCAAACCCATGATCTACTGCACTTGAGGCGAACCATTACACCACAGATGCTGTTCGACCAGGACTCAAACCCATGATCTACTGCACTTGAGGCGAACCATTACACTACAGATGCTGTTCGACCAGGGCTCAAACCCATGATCTACTGCACTTGAGGCGAACCATTACACTACAGATGTTGTTCAACTAGGGCTCAAACCCATGATCTACTGCACTTGAGGCGAACCATTACACTACAGATGCTGTTCAACTAGGGCTCAAACCCATGACCTACTGCACTTGAGGCGAACCATTACACCACAGATGCTGTTCGACCAGTGCTCAAACCCATGATCTACTGCACTTGAGGCGAACCATTACACTACAGATGCTGTTCGACCAGGGCTCAAACCCATGATCTACTGCACTTGAGGCGAACCATTACACTACAGATGCTGTTCGACCAGTGCTCAAACCCATGATCTACTGCACTTGAGGCGAACCATTACACTACAGATGCTGTTCAACTAGGGCTCAAACCCATGATCTACTGCACTTGAGACGAACCATTACACTACAGATGCTGTTCAACTAGGGCTCAAACCCATGATCTACTGCACTTGAGGCGAACCATTACACCACAGATGCTGTTCGACCAGTGCTCAAACCCATGACCTACTGCACTTGAGGCGAACCATTACACCACAGATGCTGTTCGACCAGTGCTCAAACCCATGATCTACTGCACTTGAGGCGAACCATTACACCACAGATGCTGTTCGACCAGTGCTCAAATCCATGATCTATTTGCACTTGAGGCGAACCATTACACCACAGATGCTGTTCGACCAGGGCTCAAACCCATGATCTACTGCACTTGAGGCGAACCATTACACTACAGATGTTGTTCAACTAGGGCTCAAACCCATGATCTACTGCACTTGAGGCGAACCATTACACTACAGATGCTGTTCAACTAGGGCTCAAACCCATGACCTACTGCACTTGAGGCGAACCATTACACCACAGATGCTGTTCGACCAGTGCTCAAACCCATGATCTACTGCACTTGAGGCGAACCATTACACCACAGATGCTGTTCGACCAGTGCTCAAACCCATGATCTACTGCACTTGAGGCGAACCATTACACTACAGATGCTGTTCAACTAGGGCTCAAACCCATGATCTACTGCACTTGAGGCGAACCATTATACTACAGATGCTGTTACACTAGGGCTCAAACCCATGATCTACTGCACTTGAGACGAACCATTACACTACAGATGCTGTTCAACTAGGGCTCAAACCCATGATCTACTGCACTTGAGGCGAACCATTACACCACAGATGCTGTTCGACCAGTGCTCAAACCCATGATCTACTGCACTTGAGGCGAACCATTACACTACAGATGCTGTTCGACCAGTGCTCAAACCCATGATCTACTGCACTTGAGGCGAACCATTACACTACAGATGTTGTTCAACTAGGGCTCAAACCCATGATCTACTGCACTTGAGGCAAACCCTTACACCACAGATGCTGTTCGACCAGTGCTCAAACCCATGATCTACTGCACTTGAGGCGAACCATTACACCACAGATGCTGTTCGACCAGTGCTCAAACCCATGATCTACTGCACTTGAGGCGAACCATTACACCACAGATGCTGTTCGACCAGGACTCAAACCCATGATCTACTGCACTTGAGGCGAACCATTACACTACAGATGCTGTTCGACCAGGGCTCAAACCCATGATCTACTGCACTTGAGGCGAACCATTACACTACAGATGTTGTTCAACTAGGGCTCAAACCCATGATCTACTGCACTTGAGGCGAACCATTACACTACAGATGCTGTTCAACTAGGGCTCAAACCCATGACCTACTGCACTTGAGGCGAACCATTACACTACAGATGCTGTTCGACCAGTGCTCAAACCCATGATCTACTGCACTTGAGGCGAACCATTACACTACAGATGCTGTTCAACTAGGGCTCAAACCCATGATCTACTGCACTTGAGGCGAACCATTACACTACAGATGCTGTTCAACTAGGGCTCAAACCCATGATCTACTGCACTTGAGACGAACCATTACACTACAGATGCTGTTCAACTAGGGCTCAAACCCATGATCTACTGCACTTGAGGCGAACCATTACACCACAGATGCTGTTCGACCAGTGCTCAAACCCATGACCTACTGCACTTGAGGCGAACCATTACACCACAGATGCTGTTCGACCAGTGCTCAAACCCATGATCTACTGCACTTGAGGCGAACCATTACACCACAGATGCTGTTCGACCAGTGCTCAAACCCATGATCTACTGCACTTGAGGCGAACCATTACACTACAGATGCTGTTCGACCAGGGCTCAAACCCATGATCTACTGCACTTGAGGCGAACCATTACACCACAGATGCTGTTCGACCAGTGCTCAAACCCATGATCTACTGCACTTGAGGCGAACCATTACACTACAGATGCTGTTCAACTAGGGCTCAAACCCATGATCTACTGCACTTGAGGCGAACCATTACACTACAGATGCTGTTCAACTAGGGCTCAAACCCATGATCTACTGCACTTGAGGCGAACCATTACACTACAGATGCTGTTCAACTAGGGCTCAAACCCATGACCTACTGCACTTGAGGCGAACCATTACACTACAGATGCTGTTCGACCAGTGCTCAAACCCATGATCTACTGCACTTGAGGCGAACCATTACACTACAGATGCTGTTCAACTAGGGCTCAAACCCATGATCTACTGCACTTGAGGCGAACCATTACACTACAGATGCTGTTCAACTAGGGCTCAAACCCATGACCTACTGCACTTGAGGCGAACCATTACACTACAGATGCTGTTCAACTAGGGCTCAAACCCATGATCTACTGCACTTGAGGCAAACCATTACACTACAGATGCTGTTCAACTAGGGCTCAAACCCATGACCTACTGCACTTGAGGCGAACCATTACACTACAGATGCTGTTCGACCAGTGCTCAAACCCATGATCTACTGCACTTGAGGCGAACCATTACACTACAGATGCTGTTCAACTAGGGCTCAAACCCATGATCTACTGCACTTGTGGCGAACCATTACACTACAGATGCTGTTCAACCAGTGCTCAAACCCATGATCTACTGCACTTGAGGCAAACCATTACACTACAGATGCTGTTCAACTAGGGCTCAAACCCATGATCTACTGCACTTGAGGCGAACCATTACACTACAGATGCTGTTCAACTAGGGCTCAAACCCATGATCTACTGCACTTGAGGCGAACCATTACACTACAGATGCTGTTCAACTAGGGCTCAAACCCATGACCTACTGCACTTGAGGCGAACCATTACACTACAGATGCTGTTCGACCAGTGCTCAAACCCATGATCTACTGCACTTGAGGCGAACCATTACACTACAGATGCTGTTCAACTAGGGCTCAAACCCATGACCTACTGCACTTGAGGCAAACCATTACACTACAGATGCTGTTCAACTAGGGCTCAAACCCATGATCTACTGCACTTGAGGCGAACCATTACACTACAGATGCTGTTCGACCAGTGCTCAAACCCATGATCTACTGCACTTGAGGCGAACCATTACACTACAGATGCTGTTCAACTAGGGCTCAAACCCATGATCTACTGCACTTGAGGCAAACCATTACACTACAGATGCTGTTCAATTAGGGCTCAAACCCATGATCTACTGCACTTGAGGCGAACCATTACACCACAGATGCTGTTCGACCAGTGCTCAAACCCATGACCTACTGCACTTGAGGCGAACCATTACACCACAGATGCTGTTCGACCAGTGCTCAAACCCATGATCTACTGCACTTGAGGCGAACCATTACACCACAGATGCTGTTCGACCAGTGCTCAAACCCATGATCTACTGCACTTGAGGCGAACCATTACACTACAGATGCTGTTCGACCAGGGCTCAAACCCATGATCTACTGCACTTGAGGCGAACCATTACACTACAGATGCTGTTCGACCAGTGCTCAAACCCATGATCTACTGCACTTGAGGCGAACCATTACACTACAGATGCTGTTCAACTAGGGCTCAAACCCATGATCTACTGCACTTGAGGCGAACCATTACACTACAGATGCTGTTCAACTAGGGCTCAAACCCATGATCTACGGCACTTGAGGCGAACCATTACACTACAGATGCTGTTCAACTAGGGCTCAAACCCATGATCTACTGCACTTGAGGCGAACCATTACACCACAGATGCTGTTCGACCAGTGCTCAAACCCATGATCTACTGGACTTGAGGCGAACCATTACACTACAGATGCTGTTCGACCAGGGCTCAAACCCATGATCTACTGCACTTGAGGCGAACCATTACACTACAGATGCTGTTCGACCAGTGCTCAAACCCATGATCTACTGCACTTGAGGCGAACCATTACACTACAGATGTTGTTCAACTAGGGCTCAAACCCATGATCTACTGAACTTGAGGCGAACCATTACACCACAGATGCTGTTCGACCAGTGCTCAAACCCATGATCTACTGCACTTGAGGCGAACCATTACACCACAGATGCTGTTCGACCAGTGCTCAAACCCATGATCTACTGCACTTGAGGCGAACCATTACACCACAGATGCTGTTCGACCAGGGCTCAAACCCATGATCTACTGCACTTGAGGCGAACCATTACACTACAGATGCTGTTCAACTAGGGCTCAAACCCATGATCTACTGCACTTGAGGCAAACCATTACACTACAGATGCTGTACAACAGCATAATAAACTGTAATTGTTTAATGATTAAACAATACATCTGATCTACTTACTAAATTGAGACTGTTCCATCCCAAACACGTAATACAAAACAATTTTCTTCCTTAAAATAACATGTAGCAACAACCTGAAAAAACAGGATCAGTACTGAAGAATAATAGGTAGTATGTCATTATATACAGCAGTCTCCCTCTAGAGGGATACCACTTCTGCAATGAAAATGAGGCCTTGTAACCTTAAAGGGGGCAATTTAATAGTATTTTACTATCGTAGTGCATATTTAGTCTGAAAAAGAAATAAAATTTGTGCATATATCAGAAGTAAGTTATGAGGCTCAAGTGAAGGGAATTAGAACAAGGACCAAAACTAATGATGCACGATGTGCAAATCAGACATCTATACTGGATCTGCAGATAAACGTGACCGAACTATAGACTGAATTATCTTGAACTGGAAAGGCACAAAGATATTAAAAATTAACTTCAACATTTCTGCCTACTTCAAAAATGCCCTTAATGACAAGACCACACATACTGTGATATTTTTAATGCAAACCTTCAGTCTGTTTTGAAGGCTGGAAAGTCTAATTTCTGAGTGCAATACAAGTTTTATGTACATTTTGTAGTTAGTATTAATTAATCTGATTAGTGTATTATTTTGAGATTTATTGTGAAATAATCTATATTTCAAATGAGTTCCTTAAAATTTAGCAAATAATGTTTGTCACTACTTTGTTTTCAAACGTGTGTCATCACCAATGTATGTATTGTACAGTCTTTGGTTTGTTACAAGAGGCATTATAAACCCATAATCATCAACTCAAAATAATTGTTTACATTTTTCAAATTAATCCAAAATTAATTATTAAACACACAGAGACACTTTAAAAATTTTAATATCTTCTTACCTGACAAACAAAATCAAAATAAATCTGTGGAACAATATTTTCCAGGAAAACAGCCTTGTTTTCAACAAATACTTCCTCTCTTTCTCCACTCCATTTTCTTAAGTTTTCGATCTGAAAGATATGGTCAATATGTATACACACTAGACATTGTAAACAGATAACATACCCAGGTAATGCAGAGATCCTTAAAATCGTTGGTCCTGACCACCAAATTTCACATCTGACCGATATTTTTACCCTTGGCTATGTTATTATTTTTTGCCGGTTATCATACAGATCATTATGAACTTAGTTCCGGGTGTTTCACTTTACTCTTTTGCACCAGTGTGTAAGATCAAATTCGATTCGATTTTCGGCAAGAGGCAACTCCCAGAATACACTTGTGCCAAAAGGTTTCGGAAGGAAACAAGAAGCTCAAAAGGGGAGAATATGACAGAGAAAGGCGACCGAGACAAACTAGATATGTCTGAAAACCTTTTTACAGAGCAAAACATGTGATAGATATAATGCAGTGACAATTTACTTGTAAATGACAATGTAGATAATCAATAATCAAGTTAGAAATAATATTCAGGCCAAGTGAGATAATCAGTCTCAGAACCAGGTGGATGCATGTACCAATGCAACAAAATGTGAATTTGAATTATTGAAGTTATGACAGAAACCACTACTGATAGCGATAAATAATGACGAGATGGACAGTGATGATAATGACTTTGAATTTGAACAAACGGAGTATCAGAATACGGTTGTTTCGAATCATTTCCATTCCGTCAAAATTTTGTTTTTTTTCGTCTGCCAGATCACGTGATTTCGATGGACTAATTAGCATTGAACTTCCGTTATCAATATACACAACAAAAACTCCAATCGATATGTGCCGTTTTAACGTTCGATCCTCGACTTAAAAAAATCTTAACATTTTCTGTAAAAGACAGATATCAATTAAATTATTTTATTTGTATCAAAGACTTCAATGCAGAGACAAATACTTCTTTAAAATTAAATTTGTTTTCTTTCTTTATTTGCGGCTGTCAGCATCATCAAAGGAAAACGATCAGCCTTTATGTATATATTTCTGATATCAGACAGATAGTGGGATACCGAACACCAGTATTTATTGAGCAGTTTCCTTGGCATCTCCATATTACAACAAGATATGTGATTATAATCTAACGATTATGAAGTCTCCCAAACTGGCCACAGACAACCAGTTTAAAAAATAAATTAAAAGCTACCTTTGAAATCGAACAATGTTGAATTTTTGCGGTATTGTGACGGCTATTTTGAAAATGGCGATCGGGAGAAATTTTTCAATGTCGGGAATCAATTCAGGACGTTGAAATCGAACAATGTTGAATTTGTGCGGTATTGTGGCGTCCATTTTGAAAATGGCGACCGGTAGAAATTTTTCGATGTCAGGAATCATTTCGGGACATCATAATCTACTCACATATGAAATGTCGTTGAAATTGGACAATGTTGAATGTGTGCGGTATTGTGGTGGCCATTTGGAAAATGGCGACTGGTAGAAATTTTTCGATGTCAGGAATCAATACGGGACATCATAATCTACCCACATATGAAATGGCGTTGAAATCGGACAATGTTGAATTTGTGCGGTATGGTGGCAGCCATTTTGAAAATGGCGACCGGTAGAAATTTTTCAATGTTGGGAATCAATTCGGGACATCATTTTCTGACTTTTGAGACAGACCAGTTCCTATTTTTAGCGATGTGAGATTTTCTTTTCTTGCACTAGTGCAAGACAAAAAAATCACGTGCGTTTTACCGGCAAATGCATGCTATACAGTTTATGTCAACTCCCCCCCCAATTCTCCATGCTTTTCCTTTTTAAAGTAAACAATTAACCACGATTCTACTACATAAGTATTTTTAAATTCATTTATGTATTATATTCCGCTAGCTAACGTGCACCTTTCATGGTGTTTGATTCTTTTTTCAGGCTCTCTTCCAGTCAATGTTTGTTTACTTTGAGTAAATAATAGAGTGCTCTCCCTTGTTAGTAACTAACGTAAAGAAAGAAATTACCTCCCTTTGACCAAATTCAAATATTTATTAAATACATTGTACTTTATGATGAAATACATTTGAAATACTGCCGAGATACGGTTGCATATGGATAAATCGAATATTTACTTCAGCAATGGAAAAATAAATTGCGGGAAAACGCTCGATGGAATGTAAACAAAAACAATTAGGTGTTTAGTGAGAAATAAAATCAAACACCGGAAAAAGTACAAGATTTGTGTTAGATTCTATATATCTACCCACATATCAAATTTTGATGATATCGGGCAATGTTGAATTTTTACCGCCCATTTTTTATACCGTGTTTTGGCAGCCATTTTGAAAATGGCAGACATCTTGAAAATTTTGAAAATGCAGAATTGCTCCTCTAATGGTGTCCTATCACTATGTCCAATTTTATGTCTCTATCATTATCCAGTTAGAAGTTATCAACATTATCCAGTTAGAAGTTATCAACATTAATGTACAAAATTTCAAGTTTCCCATAGGATTCTATAGTAACCCCCACCCTCTTTGAACCCCCAAAAATATGGCTTTGACCCCCTTTACCACAAATCTGAAAACTTTAGGATCAACTAGAAACATATATCTATAACTCCACCAAGTTTCATGAAATTCTGTCCTGTAGTTCCTGAGATCTGCCGTGGACAAGTTCATGGTGCACAGAAAGAAAGAAGAAGAATAAGAAGAATAAGAATAATAATAATAATAATAATAATAATAATAAGAAACGGAGCAAAAACAATAAGTCTCCCAAACTTTGTTTGGGAGACTTAATTACTTATAATCTACTGCATCTACAACTATGATACACAGTAATAGCGTAAACACCGGAAGTCGCCTGCCGATTTGTTCAGACGTCAAGATAAGAAAAAGACGGAACGTGATCGGAATTGACATGATTCGAAACAACCGTATTGGTTTTACATTTCAAAATTTGCTATGGAAGAATAAATAATAAAAGTATTTGTTCAGCTATTAAAAATGTTTTTGTTTTGTTTTAGGTTTTTAGAACAGATAATAAAAAATTACAATACACTATATTTCTTGAAATATTTACCAAAAAGATGGGGCTGGCAAATTTTATGTGGGACTGACAGAAATTTTCATTTTGCCAGTCCTACAATTGATAGAAATTTTGAAGTTTCGTCAACTTTGTAATGATAATCAATCTTACCTTCTACTACACAAAGAGGGAAAAAAATTATATTGGTAGTATTTGTAAAACAATGTTATATTTACTTCAGGGTCTACATTTAGAAAGATATTGTTGACTGTATAGCATAACAGTATTTTATTTAATTAAGTAATCATAGCTTTATGCTCCATTCACTTGGTTAACAGATCCATTCAATATTTACAACCTGTATAAATTTTCAGGTTATTGGGTTTTATCAATTTTTCTTTATCAAAACTACTAGACTTTGGAGAGGGAATATTGGATGTTATAACAAACTAACTGATAAAACCCCTGGCCATAGGAAGGGGGTCTCAAAACCTAAACACTTGAGGTAGGTATCAGGGCATGAATTTACAACAGTCGGTCAGTTATATGACTAACTACTCTGGCACTCTGGATGATGATGCCACAGATATATTTTTGACAGCGTACCACCAACCATCCACAGGGGTTTCAAAGTTTTTTATAATAGGAGGTACTTCTTAAATTTTAGGAGGTACCTAAAAAATTAGGCTGAGGGCCGTAAGGGGTCCAGGGGGTGGAAGCTCTTGAAAACTAGCATTTTGTGGACCAAAAAATGTGCTTCAGAGACTGCAAAACATTAAGTGTTTTTGAAAGAAAATCCCATTAACTTTAGAGTTCAGATTCCACCAAGAGTGAAGACCATGCATAATGCCTGGATTCCCCCCCCCCCCCCCTCCCCAAATTCTTTATTGAATATTTCAGTTTACAGACTTCAGCCAAGATTATTCATAGATAGTCTGCCATATCTTAAAAAACCCAAAAGGACCATAAAGAGCTACGGTTCCGCAGCTAGGCTTGACCAAGCCATTGTTATCAAAGCTTAAACTTCTCAAAATTCTTTTGTTGGTTTTGTCCTTTTCTTTTTCACAATACCTTGGCTTGTGTGGTTTTTTTTTACTTTATTACCAGTAATTAAACTCATCAAAGACCATTGGCACGGATCAAAACATATAAGTGTCATAATTAATGAAACCAAGGAGGTATATAGAATACGTCCTTGATGAAACATATAAATTTAATTTGCAATCATCACTGATCTTTAATAAAATTTATAATTTTAATAGATCCATACAAATATAATTAAACAAAAACAATATATATTGTTACTTTCACGACTTATGTGCAAAAAAAATGTTCGAACAAAAACGATTCGCGGGAAGACATTTATTAACATTTGAATCACAAAAGTTAAATTATTTTGGAAAAAAAGGAGGGCCGGTGTTTTGACATTACAATGTAATTCGTATTTGAGCCATGTCCGGTCCTTTTTCAAGATTTCTAGTAATTTTCTATCCCTTATCTCCTCGTACCCCCTTTTAAAAATGTTTTTCAGCACACTTTCATTTCTGTGAACAACTGCGGTAGGGCCCCGTCAAAATTAACCCGAATAATCCAGTCGTTATATTCCACTCACTATCGATTGCTTCATTGTAGCGACAGCGGATAGAGGGCGCTGAATTATTCGAGTTACGTCAAAATATGTAAATAAATTAGCCATAGGTTTTTATTTTTTTATACCGGAAGTTAAACAATATGGACGGAGTTAAGCAACAAGACAGTACGCCCCAGAATGATTCGACCCTGGGTTTTAAATGGATAAAAAAAATCGCACAAAATATTGTGTAGTCATATATTCATAATACATAATGATCATACTTATATTACTGGAGATGACACTAAATTGTGTTTGAACATAATTTGTAAACGGTCATTTTTTTATTTTGAAATGATGTCAGCTTTGTTCCGGTCCGAGTTTTACACAAGGATGAAAAGATATTGGGGCGAAAACATATCTATTTACCGCATGCGCAAACTGCTATTTACGATTCTAAGGTAAAGTTATTTTTAAAACAGGGAATATCCCATCAACTTGGTCGTGACGCAGTTGTTCGATTTGAATGCGAGAATTCAGCAATTGACGTGATCATTAATTTTTTATGAAAAATATTCCACAAGCCTATCGACCATCGTACTTGTGGTTTTGACCACCGCTAATTTTGGGGGGTTCAGTAATTTCTGCCGGTACTATACACAATCTCAGGCGGGTAAAAGTACCGGGTACCGGCCCACTTTGAAACCCCTGCATCCATGGTTTGATTTGGGATAGATTTGAAAAGATTTGTCAAAATTCAATGTAGGTCTACTTCGTACATTTAGCAAAATCACAAATTTCACAGAAAAATCTGTAATAAACAGTATGTTAAATTACTGAATAATACATATTTAGCTAGTCAAACTGGTCTTAGCAACCCCCTCTATATAACGACTTCCTTTGTTAGCCGACCTTATTTATTCCTCCCCTGCGTTTTCCCGTGCATTCGACCTTTATATAACGACCCACTGTCTAACGACCGTGTTCTTTGGGTAAAAATCCTTCATATAACGACTATTAGAGGATTATTATCAAACCGGAAGTTAGATAATAAATAAACAAACACAGTCCCGAATTTGGAAAAATGTCCGTTTTGCCCAGCTGATGCAGCGATTGTTGCCAATATCCCTTTAGCTGATATTTGCATGATCTACTGACATCTCATTGCCAAAGTCCATACCTGTTACTAGTTCATAATAATAGATTTTTCATATTAAATGAAGTCACGATTAGCGTTATTGTGTAAGACCGCCATTTTGTTTAAAAGGTAAGTTGTTCACGTGATGATTTATTATTGTTGTTTTGGTTTATTTAGATTTATTTCTTATTTATAATTAAATATTTCAAATTGCTTATTATAGAAAATACCGTTTTAATCTTTCAGTTTTATAAATAAATAATTGTGATTTTGAAAATTATTGTATGAAGCACTGGTTCCCAGCATATACTTCTGTCAACATTCGTTTAACGTCAGAGCGCGAAATGTGTCAGTCCTGTCAGACATGACCAGCAAAATTTGGGCAGATTTTGCTAAGGACTGACACAAGATTGGTATTTTGCGATAGAAAATTAATGAGGACTGACATTTTTTTCACTAGGACCACCAAACCCATATACAACTCTGTAACGTGCGGTAACAGATCAAGGTAAACAAATGCTGATTGTGTGATTAGGCTATTTATAGCTTTCGGTGAGTGATTGAAGTTTGAAAACGTTTTGTCAGGAAATCTCATTCTTCTAATCATAATGATTAATTCAATTACGATAACAATTAAGATAACAATAGCTGTTGAAAGAAAGTAAAAAACTTGATCATTTAATTTTCTTTTTTTTAATTTCACCCACAAAGGAGGGAAATATTTAACGATAATTGAACATATTTTTTATTTTATTATACCTTTTTCTTGCCAGAATTTAAGCTCTATTCATGCATTTGTCCTCCACACGAACGGGTTACAAGTTGATGCGGATTATATACCCGAACTAGGTTTTTCCTCTCGAGATTTTGGGAGCAAATATCACAACCTCTATTCAAAGACTCCCTGTCTTATGCGACCTTTTTTCAGAACTCCCTTCAATGGTCGCTATAGACAAGTTTGACTGTATATAGAATTGCAAAATTAAAACCTTTGAATTATTATACAAATGTAACTATATACAATAAGTATTCTAGTGTTATTCAATTTAATAGGGTCTTACTATTTTCTTGTCTGTATCTGTAAATGTATAATTTGATGAAATAGAGAACATAGGGTCCAATGGAGCATCTTTCTTATTAGAAAACACAACACAGGAAAAACCTGGTCCATTTTGTCCTTGAAATTCATTCTGATACAGTGTTATCTACAACAAAAAAATAGTCGATCATAACCTACCAATGATTACAATATAAATTTGTAGTAAATGGATTATTGAGTGATTGTTGTTTAATACCAAGCAAGCAATTTTTCAGTTATATCATGGCAAGAACAAGTGACTTTTTGATGATATGATGATGAGGTCTGTTTTACACAAAGATACAGATTTAGATACTGCTCCACATGGACACATTATACATGCTTAGAGAAGAAACATTCAATACCAATGTATTATATTTGGCTTGACCTGATCTTGGCTCAAACTGACTAGCTACCATACTCTAGCATACTATCCATTAAGCCAACCAAGGTAGTTCACTATTAATGATTACTTGGATTAAATCAAGTAAATTTGAGTGAGTGATTGTTGCTCAAGGCCAAGTGAGCAACTTTTCAGCTATATAACAGTGCTCCCACTACTTTCAAATTAGAGGGAGAAGTGAATTCTCTTTCAGAGAGCTCACAGGGAGAAGTGGGGAGAAGTTAATTGCGATTAATCGAAACATTGTTTCGCGACCCCTCAGACGTTACCCTGCCCAAATTTAGTAAATAATTAAAAAGCTGTCTGAACTGATTTCTTTTGGGTTTTTTTTTTCCATAACTACCTTAAGGGCATTTATTCAATGTCACATTTTTATTTCTGTCTACCTTGACTATTGGAGTCTTGCATACCAGTGATTTTTATATGTACCCCCTTTTCCTTTTGAAATATTACTGTGTTGTGATCCAATACCACACAAATTGTAATAACTCATATTTGTCCGATTTTCAGCAGAAGAACGACGTCTCTGTCAATTTGCTCAATGGTCCAACTATATATAGGAGTACAGTACAGTAGGGAATGAAAAAATAGCACAAACGTAAATTGCCACTGTCAGTCAAAAACTGAAGAAAGTAAAGGCTGTAATTATTATTTGCCAGACCTCAAATCATATTGTAACAATGGAGCAAAGTTTATTTTTTAATTGGATATGTGTTAACACTTACACATGTCTGTATGTAAATAAACAGTTCGATAGATCGTAATATTAACACGGTGTCGATTATAAAATACCAATGCAGATGGATAAATATCTGAAGCATCTACGTGCATTTCAACGAATTTTGAATTGCAACCTTCGCATATATGAACCTATTTGATATGAGAACTATGATTTTATGTCACAGAAATGAGAAAATATGAATCAAAAGTTTGCTTTGTTGAAAGTAGCTTTGCACAAAAAGTTCGGTCAACATTTTCCGTTGCACAGTACTGCATTGCATCCCTTACCAAAATGGTGCCATTGTTGTTTGTTTACGAAAAACAAATACAAATAGTTTTATTTTATGCAGGGCATATATAAACAATAAACAAAACCTGTAATGAAAGAAATTAAAGTTTCTATAAACCGTAATGGATTACTTTCCAAGAAAATCACTTTCAAAATACTTAATAACGGATACGATAGATTTCAATAAACACGTGCACGATATCAACATTTTCATAAATGACAAGTGGAGAAAATACGCGGGCAGCGACATAAGGCGACTATTCAAAATTACAAGGCAACTTGAACTTCGCTTTTAACCAACGAGAAAACGAAGTCAACCTTCACAAGGCGACTTCTTCGCCCGAATCGCCCTGTATAATGGTGAAAACAAAGATGATGATGACATTTGTTTTATACTACAGCAAGTCACAGACTAGGAGCTTTATAGTGCACCAGTTGGACATGCTACACTGATTCCATGCTAACCAGTCTTTGATGTTACTCTTAACAGGTTTGTGCTAAGCAGAGAAGCAACAAACACCAATTTTATAGTCCTTATTTGACCCCACTTGGGAACGAACTCCAATTAATAAGTTGGAAAGCATTAAGTCTCCGTATCTTTACACTCTCATGAGTGTAGGTATAGAACATAGTAATTGTTTAATATTTCTTCTTCTGCTTTACCCTAAGCCTATGAAATCTAGCAATATCACCAATCTTCAACTCTGGTAACTTGGCAGGATCACTGTTAAATAACAGACACTTGAGTTTCTCATTTTCACCACATGAAGTATCCATCAAAGTAACTACCATGCAATGATCTGAAAAAAACAAATAATTCAATTGTCATTATTTATAAATTTTAGCTTTCTTAATTCTTTTTAAAGTTGTTAATACATATCCTACCTAGTCTTAGCATGATAAACATGATAAAAGCAATTAATTTTCAAATAAAACCAATTCTAAAACAATATTTTAACCTTTTCCTCTGGTCTTGAATGGCTGCTTTAAAAATTTCACCACACCATAAACATCTACTATTGTATTGGCTTGAAGTGACTTCAACACACTATACTTGTATTCTTTGGGCTTTACTGCAGATTTCTTCATTTTAGTTTGAATTCTGAGTCAATGAAAGCTCTGAAATGTCAAAAGTAAAATAACTTATAGTACAGTTAGTAAGAAAGAATATGGATGTAAATGAACATGAGAGACTATCCAATATTACACATAAGACACTAATTAAGAAAAGGAACATCACTTTTTAATACCATAAATGTAAACATAGTATATCGTACTCTTTTTTTAAGTCGTTACTACATTACAGAACAGGGATACAGATAACTACCATGACCAATATGAATGGCTTCAATCCCATGTGGTAAATGTTTTTCTATTTTTCTGTTTTTCCTGCCACGTTTGCTCAAATTTATCTCCCAAACCATAAAAGATAGAGGAAATACATCAACATACTACCTAAAGCTCTCAACACAATCCATTCAACAACAAAAATACATCAAAATTGGATGAAAAATACAAATTCTACATACCTTTCAAATATGCCAAATTTCGGCCCCCTTTTATAGACCCCTTTTCTAAATAAAATAGCAAAATATTTGTATAGCCCATTAATAACTCATAAAGATGAACTATTTGCCAAAAACTGCATTCAAATTGGATGAAAATTTTAAAAGTTCAAATTTTTAACTCCCTTTTTTTTTTATGTCAAAAACAGTAATAGTTACATAATAACATTATGCATGTTTCTGAAATGGATTTTCTTAAAGAATGCATTAAAAAATCCTCAGCAAAACAAATAAACAATAAATGATTTATACCTATATATTGACTCATTCTTTTTGACACCTTTGGGCCACAATTAAAAATATTTCTGTTTCCCCTTACACGACCCACAATTTTGGAAGTGGGTAGGTAGGTAGGCTTCTTTTTTTTGACAACAAAGATGTGTTCGGTAATGCGAAAATATCGATCTTTTGGCGAAACGAATCTAAAATACGGAATTTTCAGCGAAACGAGAAAAAAACCAAGGGCAATGCAAAGTGTAGCGTATCCCCTCGTCTAAAAATTTGACCCGGTGACCTTGACCTTTGACCTTGAAAATCAATAGGGTTCCAGATTCTCTTAGGACTAAGTATGTACCAAACTTGGTCATTGAAGGATGTTGATTCTAGAGTGTTCACAAGGATGTTACATGGTAAAAATTTGACCCAGTGACCTTGACCTTTGACCTTGAAAATCAATAGGATTCCAGATTCTCCTAAGGACTAAGTATATCAATAGGGTTCCAGATTCTCCTAAGGACTAACTATGTACCAAGTTTGGTCAAAATCCATTGATGGATGTTGATGCTAGTGTTCACAAGGATGTTATGTGGTAAAAATTTGACCTGGTGACCTTGACCTTTGACCTTGAAAATCAATATTGTTCCAGATTCTCTTAAGGACTAAGTATGTACCAAGTTTGGTCAAAATCCATTTAAGGATGTTACGGAAGGACGGAAGGTAGCGTTACTATATCCCTTTGCAACTTCGTTGGCGAGGGGATAAAAAAAGTGACGACAAATTTCCCCAAAAAAAATTTCAGTCGGCCGATTTTGACAGGGTCGGTCGAGTAACAAACTTATTTTCGATTTTGGCCTTGGGCCTCTTGTTTCTTTTGTGTACATTATAGGGGACTATCCAATGAACATTCCTACCAAGTTTGGTTCCAATTGGCCCAGTGGTTTCAAAGAAGAAGATTAAAATGTAAACGTTTACATATGACAAAGATGACGACAGATGCCAAATGATGGCAATAAGGCTCAAGATGTGAAGGGCATTTCCACCCTCAAATTAATACTTCCATTTGCAATGTTTATCAAGGCAGATATTGGATAAATTTTTAGGACTAAATCACTGGGAAGCAAGTTTATCTCTACATCTAAATGATCAAAGGAAGGATTGCATGAGAACTATGTATCCAGGCCTGGATTTCCCAAGATGATCCAGACCACAACCTCTACTACATGTAGTTCAATATGAAGAAGTTATTCACCTTCTCATTTACATTATGGAAAGACTAATCTCGTTAAGATTTAACTTCTGAAATTTTGTTTTGCTCTGTATCTCCACTCTAGACAAATTTCTTCTGAAGTCAAATCTCAACGAAATTAGAAAAACTGTAACAAATATTAATCTTATTTATATTGAATAAAAGTTAAGTAGTAAAACATAAATAATCAGAGTATTTCAAATAGAGTGAAAACTGTTGCAAAAAGGGGTCATACACACGACTGTCTTCATTCAGTAGGTTGCACTGAAACCTTTCACTCTAACCAATATAGTCAGGTCCAATTAGCGACATTTTATTAGTATTTGGTCCAACAGTTTATTATCCTAATTTGGGTATGAGAAATTCAAAAAAATATGTTGGCCATTCGTGAAAGGTCATTTAGGGGTCGAAAATTGCAAATTAAGATGGCACCCCTAAAATCACGAATATTTTCGATCGATAATAATTCAGAATGGCTCAAATTTTCTTTTATACATTGAAATCGGTATAAATCTACTTGTATATCATGAATAAGTTTAAATACAACAGAATGCGTTTTCGGCTGTAACTAAATCCTAGAATTAACACATTGCTCATGTTTACCCTGATGACATTTACAGAGGTCTGTGCATGGCAATTTGGCTTTTTTACAGCTACATCGTAACGTTATACAACCAGTGGAGCACTGACACGATATCATTTCAAGACATGCTTGTGGGATCGGATCAAGTGTCATAAGAAATGGTATCAAACGATCACCATCCAAGCTCCAACCCATAGTTATAGGAGAAGGCAAAACTGGCTTGACAACATTCGCTTGTTTCCACACACTTGCTTGAAAGTGAGCTCTCTCAATGTGCAATTTCAACACATCACTAGTAGGGGGAAGACTTTCTGGGCTCTTTGATTTTCCAAACATCAGATCCCGAGCTTCATCAGATGTATCAATCACTTGATTGTAAAGTTTGCATATGAAAGCCTCGGCTAATTTGATCTTCTCGTCAGTTAGTTCTGCTTCTCCAATTCCTTCAAGAAGATTGGCATCTTGCTCATAAACCTTATACGTCTTTTTCTTCAAAATCCCATAAAAGAAGGACGTAGTATCACAGCCGGTAATTGAGTGAAAAGTCAATAAATTTTGGGCCATACGTCTTGTAGGCAAATTCGTCTCTAAAACAGAGTGTATTGGTATAATCTTTGGGCTTTTAGACGTTCCTGCCATCATCCATATCTTGATATCCATTCCGTAAGCATGATGCAGTAAAAGCAAAAAGACATCGGTATTGGTTGCAGATACAGCGATAGTTCGGCAGTTAGATACATTTTTACAATGAAGCATGTGGAGAATCATGCGCGTGTCTGCCTCTTCATGTGTTGCCTTCAAGTTATCTAAATTCAGGCTTTTGTCATTGCTGTCTGCCTGGTCCTCGGAAATAAACCCCCCTCCAGTGATCACAACTTTGCCTTCAGGAGCTTGCCGGATGAGTTCTGTTGCCAAAAAGAAGGCCAAGTCTTCTTTATTTTCAGGAAAAGAAAGAAAACTTGGCAAATTAGACGGTAGAGGGACGTTGCGGTTTTCAATTACTCTTCTAATTGGCTGTACGGATTTTGATTTTTTTTTCTCGTGTTCCTGATTTTATAGATTGTACGATATCGATCAAAAACAACATCAATTCGTCTAAATCTAACACCTTTTCTTAGCACGACTCCCACATACACAGTCTTCGAAATTAGACTTTCGAATTTACTGGCCCGAAAACTTCAAAATTAGAATATTTATATAGATTCTATTGAAAAAATTTGGCAAAAGTCACTGGTCCGAATCAATTTTCACTGTCCGTGGGCCACCGGACCACTGCTAAAGTCGATGACTGCATACATGTCTGCATATTCACCAAATGTCCTCAAACCCTGGTGTTTCAAATTCTGAACAAGAAATTGGCCATCTATAATCAATGCAGATCTATCATTAAAGTCTATTACACCATTAGTATCTACGTTTTTCAACAAGATGTCTAATAACAACGATTTATTCCCTGATCTAAGAGACCCGTTTGTCTCCGCAATAGCTATCGGAACTGGCATAAGTTCATGCTTAAGTATTTCTGACATGTTGACCTCTCTTCCGGCTTTAAAGGCGGTTACTATTCTATGTAATGTATTCCTGTCAGCCTTAACAATCTTCCCCTTTTCAGATGGGTTTGAACTTTTGTGAATTTTATACAAGGATGCTATTGTTAGTGGATTGTTTTTGCTGATGGGAGTCCGAAGTGGGATTTTAGGTGATTGCTCCTCATCCTTTAAGACAAGCCGATCTTTAACAAAATCTTCTAGCTGCTTCTGTCCAATCTTTCTAGCATTCAGGAGAGATTCTTTGATCACATTTGTGGCTTTATCCTTGGTGGCTATGTTTAATAAATGCTACGACTCATTTGTAAAATTAAACATTCCAAAATTCGTCAGGACCCTGAAAAGTGAATCCTCTGATTTCGAATCAAGTTTTTGTCTGCTCTTTGTGGCTTCTTTGTGATTCATTAAATCTTCTGGGTTTACATGAAACATAGATTTAGTCAATTAACTGATATGCGACCTCAGGTTGTACGAGAGAGACCACCTACTCAGTGCTGTAGGAGTTCTTGTTATCCCGACAATTCCACCCCTTTTATTCCAGTTGCATTGAGCCATTCCTGACTTTGGTCCGGATCAACCTGATTATACTTGCTATTCGACTGTTTTACAACAAAGTTTCCTGCTCAAAATTCCTGCAGGATTTCAGCAGGTAGCCGAGTTGCATCTGCAAGATAGACTGCTCCCCATCGTGCGTAGTTAATATGGTCGTATCTGAAAAACCACGGAAGTATACATCGAAAAGCATATACACAATGTAAGTACAAGTCCTAAATACCGTCTCTCTCTGCGCGAGTGAACATCAACAATGTAGAGACCATATCTAGATAACTCATCCAGAAAATTAAACTTGGGTCCCTTTCACTAGTAGCTTTGAATTCTGCTACATGTATCTTCTGTCGTACTGCATCAGTCTGCAGCATTTCTACTGCCAATTCTATCGAAACATGATCTGTCTTTATAGCAATAATTTCGTCATATATTTCAAGAATTCTAACAATGGCGGAAGAAACAATCTCCAGAGAGCCTGGGAAGTAATTTTGTGTGCTCGCATTCCCCTGTTATAGTGTTTTCCAGATAGCACTTGCTCAGCTGCAATGGGACCTAAAAGATCTGATTCTACACAAATTTCGTGTAAACCCGATCCATTCATGTGATCGCCTATGCACTTCATGAAATTCATGGCAATATGTAAACCTCCCAATCTTGGGAATACTGAATCCGTATACCTTGGTACAGACCACTTCAAATCCATTAGTTTGAAATACAGAGCTTGGTCCACAGTAATAACTGTGTATTTTTGACCAAGCTTTTCTGATATGTGCATACATCGCTGAACGACTGTATTTAGAGTATCAAAATCGTGTACAGGGGCTTGAATCAATGGCATACACCCAACCATTGTTAAATCAGGATCACACTTGCTTAAATTCTGGTTGAAAGCCGACCATGTTTGTGGACATTCCTTACCATTTCTGATTATTTGAAAAGCCATGTCTGTGGCTGCAGCAACTCTTGCATCTTCTTCGTCATCTTCTGCTGTATTGAATGTTTCTATTTCCACATTTTCATTGAACAATGGAACCGATTTACCTTCTGGAACATTTGTTGGTACAATCATATCTAATTCAGGGGGAATTTGAAGAATTTCACGAGAAGAAGGCAGTAATTTATCTAATTGCAAACCATTTCCAATTCCACGTTGCCAAGCCGCCATTTGCGTGGCATGAAAAGTATTTTTTCCATCCAAAGTGGAGTCATTTATGTCAATATTGTCAGCCGTAAAATGAGTGAACACTTTATCCTTTAAATTGTGTGGCACAAAACATCCGGTATTCACATCTAGTGATTCTAGCAACTTCTCTGCCAGTTCAGTATCTATCTTGAGCACATCATGGTAATTCAGTGTATGCCCAGCACTGTGAAACAGGTTTACCAACTGTTTAGATCTGGTCATCTGGTGTAATGTGCAAGACAGGCCAATATGTTTTGGTGTTCATTTTCTACCCTCACTGACACCGTACACTATGTCTTGACAAACGCTGAGGATTTTGGTTTGTCTTGCACTCTTTGAATCTTCAGGATTATCGTCTTGGTTCAAAATATCCTGACCATCATACACGAGATTCAGGAACGTAAATAAACTGTTGGGGAAACAATTGATTGCATCATCTTCGCGAACACTGAGACCTACATGACCGTCCATTCCTATCAAATCCCCTCTGATCTTTAGTGCAACATGAACAAGCTGTAGGAAGAAATTGTCTTTTGGATCATAATTTGGCATAGTAAGCCCTTCATCTTCCTCCAACAGAGTTGCTCCTTGGTAATGAAGTTCTCCCAAAACATTTTGCGAGTATGCATGAGGAATCAACAGGGTTTCCCTTTCAAAAATCGACCGATGAAGTGGGCGTAAAAATTGATATTCGTCACCGAGTCTGTTTTGTAAGTATTCTTTAAATGTTGTTCTGCGAGAGATAAATGACTGAGGGATATCTCCGTTGGTCTGTGCTACTAGTGAGCAATATCTTTCCCAAACATCAGACAGTTGGAGTATTTGATTTTTAGAGGCAGCATATCCAAGTTCTTGAACTAAAAAAATCATTGCAAGATCTATTGTTTCACATTCCTTTTTCGTTTTCTGTGTATCATATTTGAACGCATTGAGACATTTGTTATGATATTTCCCTTCTGCAACTATTAAATCGTTAACCCCTGCTAAACGTAAACGCATAGTGTTTTCCAATTTTGAATCTCACAAGATCTTATTGCTGACAGAAAATGTTGAAATATTGAACAACTTATCTTTGTTGGAAGTCTGACAAAAAATGCATAGATTCCAATCGACTGGTTTTACAGATCTTCTACTCGAGTATTTGGACGTCGACGGAGCCATCGAATCCGAACATGTAACTCCATGTTCCTGCTTTGGCGATTCAACATCTACCTTTTGTCCTTCAACTCTGGCTTCAAAGGTTTTGATTTGTTTCTGATGAGTGAACTCAGAATAACATTTTCTATGGCAAAAGACTTCGTCTGACATATGAAGCTTTTCTAGTCGATCAATAGCCTCATACTATCGTACGTCTCTTATCTTTTGTCTTTGAGAGGCACGTTCTTTCAGGGTCTGAATTCCCCTTTGCTTTTTATGTTCTAGGAAATCTGTTTTATTTTCCTGACAAATAACACACTTGTTAACATCATATTGACCAGAAAAAGATCGTTTTCTAATATTTAAGCTTATATCCATTTTGAACTATCGATGGTATAGCATGTGCTTAGAAACTGTCGACTAAAGCAAATAGACAGAAAGCATCAATCATTTTTCGAGTATTAGGTAATCTTGATCTTTATACTTTTCAAAAAATATTAGAATTATGTAGCAATGCATGTCAATTGTCATTTCACTAACAGGGTTTTGGATCCGAATCATGGGGAAATGCACTAGAACGGGTTATTATCCTAGATTGGTGATACAATAGATACTTGCCCCCGTCACCGCCACCCCCCCCCCCCCTCGACGGGGGTCATACCATGTGATATAGACAAAAATAAATAGCTGATACCTAAAATATAGCTTTATTCCAACATTCCTACTCTCACAGGGTCCATTAATGAAGTGCCGAATATGGTTTGTTCTCAAATGTTGTTTTTTGGGTAGTCATTTTGTGACGTTAAACGACATTTTTCGAATGGCCAACATAGATTTTTGGATTCAGCGACCCTGAAATAGGGTGAAAAGGTATGTTGGACTAAATACTAATAAAATGCAGCTAGACTCTTTAAACAACGACTTTTTCAAAAATCCAACCTGACTAATATAAATTGATACATTTTTCATTCTGATGTAGTGATGACTACAAAATTATACGGAGTCAGAAATAACACTAACACTGGCAACAGCTTATCTGAATGTGCTGTCATGTGCAGGGGGTTGCACATCACTGACGTAATCCAGTTCATACCAGAGTTACTCCTCTGGATTCAAGTGACACCCTGTATATCGTGTATTTACAAATGTAGCTTATACAGTTAAACCTATGGACAACGTTGTGCGCTTTCAGCACCCTTGCATCAGACCTATGCATTTTACGCATGCACCTAATATTAGTTGAACCTGTGCGTTTTCAGCATCCGTGCATAAGACCTGTGCGTTTTATGCACGCACCTAATGATTGTTCAACCTGTGCATTTTACACACACATATTACTAGTTCAACCTGTGCGTTTTAAAGCACGCACCTATTCGCAGTTAAACCTGTGTGTTTTACACACACAACTATTACTGATTCAGCCTGTGCGTTTTGACGCAAGCACCTATTACTAGTTCAACCTGTGTGTTTTTCAGCACTTGTGCATCAGTCCTGTGCGTTTTACACACGCTACTATACATGTAGTTAATTCAACCTGTGCGTAAAGCTGCTAATCCAGTAACCAAGAGCGAATACTAGTACTGTATAGAATAGTAACCAACCACGCTGCTCAACAGTGCAACAAAAAGTGACCAAACATGCTGCGACAAGCGTTTATATACCCTGTTTTGGACAATACCATTTGATACAGACGATTCCAAAAATCTGCATCATCAAAACGATTTCACATAGCCAAATGATAACCACAAAGCGTGTAAAGGACAGCTACATTTTGTATGTATCTGTAAACTTATCGGTAAGAGTTCCTTATGGCACCCCCACCCAAAAATATATGGGAATTGTATATTTAATTAAGCATATTAATTTAATGATTTTGATCATAAAGGGTTAGGGTTAGTGTTCGGGTAATTATAGTATTATACTATTTTTGGGTGGGGTGCCATGAGGAACTCTTTCCGAAAATAGAAACAATTCATATGCTACATGTAATAATGTCTTATTGAACCAACAACTTGATACAAAACTAGAGGCTCAGCACTGAGCTGAGCCTGTGTCGCTCACCTTTCATTCTGCTCGGAGGAAACTTAATACAGAACCTTCCATAGCCTATAGGTGCTCCCACCAAATTTTGGTTCGTTTTGGCAAAGCAGTTTCAGAGAAGAAGATTTTTAGAAAGCGACCAATCTAAAACAAGAATTGCCTGTGGCAGCCATGTTTGTTAATGGATCAAAACGAAATGAGCAATCTCTATAGAGGACCTTCCATAGATGCTTCTTACCAAGTTTCATATCATTTGGCCATGCGGTTTCAGAGGAAAAGCTGTTTTAGAAATCGAACAATAAGAAACAAGAATTGCCTATGACGGCCATGTTTGTTAACGGATCAAAACGGAATGAGCAATTCCCATAGAGGACCTTCCATAGATGCTTCCTACCAAGTTTCGGTCTATTTGGCCAAGCTGTGTCAGAGTAGAAGATTTTTAGAAATCAGTCAATCAGAAACAAGAATTGCCTGTGGTGGCCATGTTTGTTAATGGATCGGGACGGAATGAGCAATCTTTATAGAGGACCTTCCATAGATGCTTCCTACCAAGTTTCGGATCATTTGGCCATGCGGTTTGAGAGGAGATTTTTAGAAATAGACCAATCAGAAACAAGAATCGCCTGTGGTGGCCATGTTTGTTAATGGATTGGGACAGAATGAGCAATCTTTGAGGACCTTCCATAGATACTTCCTACCAAGTTTCGCTTCATTTGGCCATGTGATTCAGAGGAGAAGATTTTTAGAAATAGACCAATCAGAAACAAGAATCGCCTGTGGTGGCCATGTTTGTTAATGGAATTGGAACGAAATGAGTACTCTTTATAGAGGACTGCCCATAGATGCTTCCTACCAAGTTTCGGATCATTTGGCCAAGCGGTTTCAGAGGAGAAAAATTTTAAAAATCAGTCAATCAGAAACAAGAATTGCCTGTGGTGGCCATGTTTGTTAATGGATCGGGACGGAATGAGCAATCTTTATAGAGGACCTTCCATAGATGCTTCCTATTAAGTTTCGGATCATTTGGTCAAGCAGTTACAGAAGAGTAGAATTTTTAAAATCAGCCAATCAGAAACAAGAGTCGCCTGTGGCGGTCATGTTTGTTAACGGATCGGGACGAAATGAGCAATCTTTATAGACGGCCTTCCATAGATGCTTCCTACCAAGTTTCAGTTCATTTGGCCAAGGGGTTTTAGAGGCATATTTATCTGTAATTCAATTCATAGTATCTATATTTAAATTGGAGTTATCTCCCTTTCCACACGAAAAAATATTTTTTTTAGAAAGCATACAATCATAAACATGAATTGCCTGTGGCGGCCATGTTTGTTAATGGATCAGGATGAAATTAGCAATCTTTATAGAGGACCTTCCATAGATGCTTCCTACCAAGTTTCGGTTCATTTTGCTAAGTGTTTTCAGAGGAGAAGATTTTTAAAAATAGGCCAATCAGAAACAAGAATTGCCTGTGGTGGCCATGTTTGTAAATGGATCGGGACAAAATGAGCAATCCTCATAGAGGACCTTCCATAGATGCTTCCTACCAAGTTTCAGTTCATATTAGCTGCAATAATGTAGCTCCTGTGACAAACTTGTGTCTCGGCGGAGCTACAAAGCGGTCCCATTCGTCACAATGGAGCAAAAAATAAATTGCAGTTGAAACATAAAAACTCCCTATTTACGCTTCAAACATTTCATTATAACTATTACTGATGATCCCAGTCCTTGTTAAATCAGTTTGGCTGAGAAATGTATGCTTTTCAAAGGTAGCAACAACCTGTTAAAATTTATCGATCGTTCGCCATAACTGGAAACTACGGAAGGCAGAGCTTTTCTAAATATGGTATTTCTTACTACGATGCTTACTACGGCTGATGTAAACATTCACGCCTCAAATCGCCAAATATGGTATCAACATCCAAATAAACAAAATACCAAAGTGAGGCCGGAAATGACGAAATTCAAAATGTCCAGAGAAAGTAAACATGGATTTTTATTTTGTGGGAATTACATTCTAAAATACTGATAGATGATAAAAACTTACTATAACAGTGGACAAAAGGAAAGGTTATGTTTTATTATTGATAAATGCAGGCATCAGAAACTCTGTAAGCGAGCGCAAAAAATCTCTGTGGCTGCTCCATTACATTAAATGGCATCCCGTTAAAACCCTTGTGAGTAAGTGAGCATTTAGGGTTTTATTATTAGAACTAGTTCATTGATATGGCTAAGGGTTTCAGAGGAGAAGATTCAAATGTGAAAAGTTAACGGACGACAGACGCCAAGTGATGGCAAAAGCTCACATTGCCTTTGGCAAGGTGAGCTAAAAATGATCTACGGTTGAAAATTATTTACATGCCAACTGTGTATATTAAACAATTAAAACAATATACACAAAAAGGGGGGTTCGTGGAAGAGTGGAAGGTAATTCTACGGTCAAGTGCGTAAATTATTACCTAAAGAATATAGCCTTAATTAACTTTTGACTTTGCATACACATTTTAAATACGTGTTAACTACAAGTGCAGTGCGATAATTAATCTTCATTATAGGCCAAATGCTACAGCATTAGTGAATGAGGCTTTTATTATGTACAATCATAACAAGACTAGAGAATGGTTGCATCAACTAGAACCAGAGGAAAAGAAGAAAATTTTGGAAGATTCCAGACAAGAGGGAAGGCAGTTTAGAGATGAATTCAAAAAAAGACTCCAGGATATTGAAGCCAGAAGATTGGAAGCACAGAAAATGCGTCAATTGGAAAATGAGAAAAAAGAACTAGAGGCTCAGGTGAGCCTGTATCGCTCACCTGACATAAATAAGTCCTCTTAAGAATGTCTGCATGCTGAATACATCTAAGTTACTATTCAAATCCCATACTGCCATAGGGTTCTATGTTAAAACTATGTCTGCTCATGGCAGCCATCTTGGATGGAGGTCGTGGTCACCGGACACAATTTTGAAAGTATACTACCCAAGGACCATCCATGCCATGTTTGCTTTAAATTGGCTGACTGGTTTCAGAAGAGAAGACTTTTAAACAATTTTCCCACAGGGTCCTATGTTAAAACTATGTCTGCTGACGGTGGCCATTTTGAACCGAGATCGGGATCACTGAACACAATTTTGGAAGTTGACCACCTAAGGACCATCGATGACATGTTTGCTATATTGGCTTACTAGTTTCAGAGGAGAAGATTTTAAAACATTTTTTCCCATAGGGTCCTACATGTATGTTAAAACTACAGTATGTCTGCTGAAGGTGGCCATCTTGGATGGAGGTCAGGGTCACTGGACACAACTTTGAAAATTGACCACTTAAGGACCATCCATGCCATGTTTGCTTTAAATTGGCTTACTGGTTTCAGAGAAGAAGATTTTTAAATATATTTCCAATAGGGTCCTATGTTAAAACTATGTTCGCTGATGGTTGCCATCTTGGATGGAGGTCGGGGTCACAGGACATAATTTTGAAAGTTGACCACCTAAGGACCATTCATCCCATGTTTGCTTTAAACTGACTTACTGGTTTCAGAGGAGAAGACTTTTAAACATTTTTCCCATAGGGTCCAATGTTAAAATTAAGTCGAGTCATGGTGGCCATCTTGAATTTCCGATCAGCAAACGATTCACAAGTTTAGTACAGGACCACCCAATGATCATTCCTGCAAAGCCACAATTCAATTGGCTTAGTGGTTTCTAACAAGAAGATTTTTTAAATTTCAACCAATCAGAACACATTATGGACCCTGGCAGCCATGTTGGATTTCCGATCAGCGCCAAAAACAAAAATCTTGTATATGACCATCCAATGAACATTTCTGCCAAGTTTGGTTCAAATCTGTTTTGTGGTTTCAGAAAAAAAGATGAAAATGTGAAATTCCCATAGGGTCCAATGTTAAACTAAGTCGAGTCATGGCGGCCATCTTGAATTTCCGATCGGCAAACAATTCACAATTTTAGTACAGGACCACCCAATGATCATTCCTGCAAAGTCACAATTCAATTGACTTAGTGGTTTCTGACAAGAAGATTTTTAAAATTTCAGCCAATGAGAACACATTATGGACCCTAGCAGCCATGTTGGATTTCAAATCAGCACCAAAAACACAAATCTGGTAGAGGACCATCCAGTGAACATTTCTGGCAAGCTGATTTCTGTTCAGCGGTTTCAGAAAAGATTTAAATGTGAAAAGCTAACGGACGGACGACGGACGCTTACCCATGACAAAGCTAAAAAGCGAGAATTAAAAAAATGGAAAATATGACAAATGATGTATGTTTCTATGGACTATGGCAATCAGCGTCTGAAATTGATGAAGGCCTAGGAAGATCAAGTACTGACAATGCAAAGCGACAAGCCTTAGAATCCCAGTTAAAGTTCAGAAAAAATGTTCTTAAGCAAACACATGCTGACAAAAAGATATTTACTTTGTCCTCAAGGGAACCTAATGGAAAATATGCAAAACATTCACTTGACACATTGACAACTAATGTTCTGAAGCTTGTTGAAGCAGCCGGGTTAAGGGTGACAACAGAGAAAAATTTGCCGGATGTACATCTTTTAGTTGGAAAGCGTGTCAAACATACATTTGCTGATGGGGTTACTTATAAAGGCAAGGTTCTTTGTGTTGTGTCAGGTTTCCCTGATTGGTATAATGTACAATATGATAATGATGAAGCAATCTATGTATATAACTTAATTGAAGATTATAAAAAAGGGGATTTAAGAATAATTGTAACATCATCAGAGGAAGATGATTAATGTTGCTGAATCACAGATACGTTATTTCCTATAGACATTTGTAAATTGATACTTTAAAACTGCTTTTTGAATCTATATATTACGAGTTGATTGAAGTTTTGTTTGAGTTTATATTGCAGAATGCTATTGTGTGAAAACTACAGATTATTTTTTAAATAGGTACAATAAAATGTGTTTTGTTTCCAAGTTCTTTTCCAGTTGATTGTTACCTACAAGAGTGGGTTTTATTTAGAATGCCAGACGCATTATTGTTTAAAATACATGTGCTTCAACATATGTGCAAAAAACTCTAATTTGGAAAGGAAGAAAAACAGAAATATGATATTATATGTTTAATATTTCAAGCAATCTGTACTTTTGAAATTTTTATAACAACACTACACAAAAACTATTGTAATTTGTACATTTGTCAATATGGTGGAAACATGTATTGAAGTTTATTTTTAATTTCAGTCAGTGCTGAAACCATTTAAGTTACTAGACCTACTGACCAGTAATTTGCTACAAATTAAACGATCATGATGAAAGTTTATATTCTATTCACCTTTTGAAACTATTATACTTTTAAGTTGTGTGGTTCAAAGGACTAGTGACTACATGGTACACTGAATGATAAACATGGACTTTGTAGCTACAGGCCTCGACATTAACGTTTGTCCGATTGTCCAGTACCAGCGAAAACTGACGTCGGACAAGTAGATCTTGTATTTCGGTTGTCCGATGGGACAAGTGAAAAAATCAGAGATTCCCAAATGTGCCGGTACAACGGACAAATCTATTTCCACTGGTATACAATACTGGGTTTGTTGTATAAAAGAGCCCTGTTTCATCTCCAATTTGTTCATAATTTATTTTGATTAAAACTAAAGTGAAACGTCAGATCAAAACTCTTTTATTGATATCATTTATCGTTCCTCCATGCTTTGATGAAGTTCAAGGACATTGACAAAATTAAAGTCGCAATCTCAGAAACGCTTTAATGAACGGAAATATAAATATTTGAAATATAAGAACAAGAATCACTCAGGAACGGACACGTAAAAATTATCGGATATCAATTTGGTGCTATATTTAAACTTGTCATAGAAGACTTGATTTAGGCTTTTGGGAAATAATGAAACCTTTGAAATGGACAAATATTACAAGCTTTTTCCTGATCTGGTTGAAAAGATCCACTAAAATTGTTATTTCTCTGTGAATTTAAATAAAATACTGTGCTTTATTTATATCACAGGCACTTGTTTCTGGTAAAAAGAATATACCTAGATACTGGTATATATAGTATCTAGGAATATTTTTTTTACCATAAACAAGGATTTATATGACACAAATATAAGTTGATTACAATTTGTGTGGTATTGGATCACAACACAGTAATATTTCAAAGGGAAAAGGGGAGGGGGTACATATAAAAATCACTGGTATGCAAGACTCCAATCTAGGTAGACAGAAATGAAAATGTGACATTGAATATATGTCCTTATGGTAGTTATGAATAAAAAAAAACCCAGAACAAATCAGTTCAGGCAGCTTTAACTATTTACTCAATTTGGGCAGTGTAACGTCAGAGGGGTCGTGAAACAATGTTTCGATTAATCGCAATTGACTTCTACCAGAAGTCTCCCCACTTCTCCATGTGAGCTCTCTGAAAGAGAAGTCACTTCTCCCTCTAATTTGAAAGTAGTGGGAGCCCTAGATAATTATTCTTTAGTTTTTGTAATTTTTATTGATTTTTTCGGACAACTAAAAGATTGAGTCGGACAAGTACTTTTTTTAGTTAGTTGTCCGAAGGGACAAGTTGAAAAACATGTTAATGTAGAGGCCTGAGCTACCATTCTTCTTTTTTATAACAGCTTTGCTGTTTCTGTGTCCAGTTTCAGTATACTTTAAATGTGTAAATTAAAAATAAAGTAAGAATAGCATGTAAGGCTTCCTTCCTGTCAAGGGACAGAATGGTGACTGCATCCTCCATTTTTTTGCAATGGCATGTCAATAAAATTTTAGACTCTTATCCTCTCCCACCCCAACTTTCATTTATTTTAGAATATAGACAAAATTATTTTGCAGTTGGAATGATTTTCAAGCAGAACGATAAAAATAAATAATAATAAAAAAGAACCTCCAATTTTTCAGTAAAGGTTGATAAGAGTCTTTAATCTAACTTGATATTGCCTTTTATTCCTAATACAATTTTTACTAACATTTCTGAATTTATTACTGCAAAATATTCATTACTCAAAGATAATTCTTGCATTAAGATTTTAAATTAAGTTTTCATGATGATGTACCATGAAGATACAATTTCATCATTATTTTGCTGTACCAAATCTGACTCTGAGTAAACTTTTTTCTTCTGACTCATTGCATTTACTGGCATATACTGTATTTAACATTTATTAATGAACATCTTATATTTGCAACCCCTCCTGAAAGTTCCTGGATTTCAATGAAAACTTCAGGCATTCTTTTACATATATTGCAGATATGCACCTCATATTTTATACATTTGTATTTGATTATTTTCAATTTTTTTGCTTTCCCCTTATTCCAATGAAATGTTTATGTTAGACTTCAGGGGGTACCCATCTCGTATCCACAACTCCTCCTAAATCTGTGGGTGGATTTCAATGAAAATTTCAGACATTCTTCTACATACATTGGAGATGTACACCCAAAGGCTATGCAAATGCTATATGAGATTTGATTATTTTCAATTGTTTTGGTTTCCCATATTGGAAAATGGATTTTGTCATACCATACTTGAGGGGGTACCCATCACTTATCCACTATCCCTCCTTGACCTGTGAATGGATTTCAATGAAACATGTGTAAATCAACTGCAAAATGGTAAGATTTAAGATGATTTTCACTACAGAGTATGTGTAAATTTCAGCAGAAGCTTAACTATACATATAGGGATTGTGTATCTGAAAAACACAGATTTTTTACTTTCCAGAATTTTTATTGGAGATTTTCCTTGATATTTTTCCAAAAATGCTATGAATTATGATAGCTCATCCTATAACCTATCTTTTGATATATAGAAACTCATGTTTTTGCATAAAATAAAAAAAATTCTAGACTGGGGATGGTTTTTTTACCTATGCTATTTATGTTTACACCAAAACAAACTGCATCTGAATGAAAATAAAAAATGGTGTATCATTGCTAATTGAAACACAGGGCCTTGTCACTATCCAGGTAAATATACTATCAATGTATAAACATATACAAGGGCGGACATCTTTTTTACCCCCGCTCGCTTCAAGTCGTGTTTGTTTTTTAAATTCCTTCTAATATATTCAAAACCCTGTTTGGTTCAACTCCCAAGACCTTATTCTTTTAAAAAAATATGTTTATACATTGATAGTATATTTACCTGGATAGTGACAAGGCCCTGTGATTGAAGGATGTATTTGGAAGAAGAACTAATTTCGTCAGTGTCTTAATCTACGCTGGTGTTTAGTCTTCGTCTGCATCCTGTGAACATGTCAATAATAGATCACCTTTCATTTAGACCACGTATGGTTCGAATCGTTTACTGGTAATGTACTTTTAACATTCGGACTATTAGTAGTACCAACCTTTCACCGGAAATAGAAACCATTTTGGCGGGAAATTTTAGCACATGCTAAAATAACACATACACTAGCTCATTCTCTATCCAGAGTTGTCGTTCCTGCTACGCTAGAGTTTAGTTAGCGTAGCAGGAATGACAACTCTGGATAGAGAATGACACTAGCTGTGTTCAAGGTTCTCCCAGTTGTCACCGATGGTAAAATAAATTACCATTGGTAAAAAAGCAAATAGTATGTAATAGTTACCGACTGAGATTGAGGTGTTCAACTTAGATGAACACCTGAGCCCGTGCAAATTGTGCGCCGAGACCGCGTAGCGGTCGAGGTGCTCAAAGCACTCTAGATACGTACCCTCAGTCCGCTTTTGCTCCCAGCACTGGAGCACAAGCGGAATGAGGGTTACCTTAGCGTATCTATCAAAGCACGGGCGAGGGTGTTTATCTAGCTTGAACCGAGATCGAAGTTGGTAACTGACTTACACTCGTGATATTGTTTATTTTAATTTAATATTATAAGTCCGCAACTTGCACGATAACTGTACTTTAACCTCAGTAAGTACGATTCCTGTGTAAATAGTCGTCACTTGACTGACACCTCGGCACTGTGCCAGGTGTTCAAGTGACGTCACTATTTGTTCTGAGCCTAAGACACGTGCGAATTCTTTTGACAAATAGGTATTTCCAAAATTTGAATACCTATCGATAACAATAGAACTAGTGTGTAAATTTTGGATACCAATGTCTACCATTTGTCCTCTCGAAAATTAAATGTAGGTCACCAAACTTGCCGCCAATCTAGACCTTGCAAGATTGGCAAGCATCCAACACGTGACTTCAAACTTCAAAACAAAATGGCCGGACAATCACAGAAAGTGTGGATTTTAAAAGATTTTGCATTAAATCAGTCAATATGTGGCACAGTGCGTTATATGATTAAATTAAATTATTATAATTTAATATATGCAAATGTACATGTTGACATCTAGAGCTGAAAAGTTTCCCCCAGATAAATGCATATATAATTATGTTATGAAATAACAAAGAAGGCATAATTTAGGGTTCTTGGGAACCGAATTTGGACCGTATAAAAATATTTTTTGACTATTTTGCTTCTTTTGAATGAAATCCTACATATAAAAAAAGTGCATATGCATTTCATGCAAATTTGCTTAGCGATAACACCAACCTACAGAGACGTGCCAAAAGTATTCGGTCACTGTAATGTTTTACTATATATTTCATATAAAACCACAAATTTTGAAAACATTATTCCAAAGTCAATTCTTGTTCGATTTTGATGAAATTTTTACCAACAGAAGCGAGAACGTACGTATTTTTCTGTGATTATTTTAAAATATTTTTTGGGAGCACAGATTTTAAATGTTCATGATTTAAACACAAACTTGAATTATTTGTCTACAAATGTACTAGCATTGTATTGTATTTTTGACGTTCAAAACATAGTTTTGTGCTTAAATCGTGAACTCATAAAAATTATAGATTATAAATTTATGCTAAAATGACAGTGTAAAACTACATTTAATTCTGTTTTTGTTGGTAAAAAAATCATCAAAATCGAACAAGAGTCGACTTTGGAATAATGTTTTTTTTTAAATGTGGTTTTACATTTTACATGAAATATATAGTAAAAAATCACAGTGACCGAATACTTTTGGCACGTCTCTGTATATACCACAAGTAAATAAGTACAGCTTTCGTAGGATACATGTAATATTTAGAGTACTTTTAATTTCGTGTATGTGCTGATAAACTGATCGAGGGCGTGCCCGAGATCAGTTTATCTGCGCATACAAGAAATTAAAAGTATTCTAAATGTTTTGTATCATAACCAATCAAACGGAAGCAAATGTGTGATTGACGTCTGTCGCACTTGACCAACTTTTGAGAAGACCGATCTTGGACACGTACGCCAGCAGTCAGTGACGTGGGAAAAAGTTTTTAATAGAACAAATGGTTAAAGTCAAAACGTTAAATGGCAGCGAACATGACGGACGATCTTTTAAGCGATGATATGGATTTTATGGTTTCACAAATCAGTTTTTAACAACTGTGTGTTCAACTTTTAATCCTACATGTGATGCACAAATGCGTACCGGTATTCATCTTTTGAACGTGGTGTGACTCAAATATGATCACTTTTTTATTGCAAAACTGATCATTTCCGTTGCGTACGTGAATTGGGCATTATTTTTTACTATAGACCTACAGTGCATGTGCATTAAGTCAAAACGGAGACTAATTTGTCTTGTTTGAATAAAAAAATTGTTTAGTAAAGTTAAAGAATTTTTCATGTGTGTTTATGTCATCTGCATGAACAAACACGTGGGGATCACTTTGTCAGTCTTTTTGCTTGTTTTATATAGTTTTTTCCAGTGTCAGATCTAAGAAAGCTTGCACTTAGTTCCACTTTGCACCCAAAATGTCTATCACTTGTCAAAAATTTTACCCTTAGACCCTATGATTTCGTCATTTCACATCCATTTTGGAACATTTGTCATGCAATGCGTTGCTGTCATCATTCAGTTAGTATCGCGAGATCACGTTTGTAGGTTCGAAAATGAAAGTCAACATGGCAAAATGATGGTCCAAGGCAAATTCGTGCTGTAATGGAGTGTAACACCACTTTCTGAGGGTAAGATGGTTATGAATGAATAGAAAAATGATTGGTGAAGCGATTTATATAGGCACAGGCTACGAATACGACGGAAACGTATTCGTAGCCTGGGTTCTACAAGTACGACGGGCGAAAGTTGTGACTAAGTGATCAACCGGTTTCCGGACATGGACACCTATTTTACGGAAATTAATCACGTATTGCTAGCATCTAGAGGCTACGAATACGACGGATTTCTCGATTTTCTTAATTCTATTGTTTTTATTTCTTTAAATGACAATTTATGAATTTTTTATATAATTTTCTGTTTCTAGTTTATTTTTATTCCAATAAAATCTGATGCATTGAAAAACTAGTCTTACAATACACGATTAAGCACATAGATTTCACTGGTATGAGTACTTCTCAGAGTACAACTCACTCTTCCCAACACTAATTTTTTTTTTAAATGGACGACGATGGTAGTGCGCTCCGTGTTGGAGCAAAGTGTGCCCTAAAAAATTCGAGCAGGATAATCACGTCCAACTTTATAAGAGTAGCTCAAGAAAGCTTGGTACGGGGTCCAAATATAAAAACATGGAAGTTGCAGAACGTGCAGCGGGTCTTTTAATTTATAAGGAGTTGGATTATTCCTGTATTCATGGAGGGAAAAATTTTAGTTCCATTTCCAACCCTCAACGCCCAAACAAGGTAAAACACAAGGTAAAATCACATATGATATACCTTAAATAAGCAAATGATCATCACTTTGATTGCAGTTCTTCATATTAAATTCGCAGCGATGTCTTCAATCATGTTCTGCATAGCAGCAAATACATGTTTCTAGAATTTTTAAGTCATTACAATACTATCGTAACTTTATAGTATCACAGTAATAAATGTCTAAAAAACAATATATTTAAGAAACACAAATCGTCGTATTCGTAGCCTCTAGATGCCAGCAATACGTGATTAATTTCCGTAAAATAGGTGTCCATGTCCGGAAACCGGTTGATCATTTAGTCACAACTTCCGCCCGTCGTATTTGTACAACCCAAGCTACGAATACGTTTCCGTCGTATTCGTAGCCTGTGCCATTTATATAAGGGTTTCGGATAGAAAATAAAATCCGATAGCCACGAAACGTGGAAATGTGTCGACGCAGAGTTGCAGCGACAAATCCGCTGTTTTCCGTATGTAGAGCTCTCTGACGTCACACGGCTCCAGCAAGTCGGAAAAAAAGCTGTCGGACGGCAGAGGAATCTCGGACTAGTAAACTGTATGCTCCCCAAATTGGTCAATAAAATATGTTTATGTTTATGTTTATCGTCCCGGTATGTGTTTTTGTATGTCATATGTTTTCGTATCATCCATTTTATTTTGATTTCCACAGCGCACGCATTATTTTTGACGTGTCTTCCGGTTTCTATTTCTGGAACGTAAACAGGACTCCAACGTGACATCTGTAAAACATGTTCAAGGTTGCTTTTAAAGACGATAAGTACCAAAAATAGTGAACCTACCTACTGAACCATACTTTTTGTAATGCTAAAAATTTACTTCATTTATAAATCTAGAAGGGCTATATAAAATTGAACTATGTCATCTGCCTCTCAGACACCGGCTCTTCCTGTCATGTGACTGTCATGGGGTCACTGATCGTACTTGTAAACAAAAGAGCTGACTGAAATGTGCCTGTTTCTTATATAAAATACATGTCACCTTGCAGTAGAAAGGAGGTCGTAAAAGAAATTCCACCATATTTCAAAAATCAATCTGTTCCCATTGTCTCCTATAGCTACACTAACAGCATTGGCCGTAAAATTTTCAACTACAAAGAAGCATTGCAAGATATTAACATAGAAGAGTACCTTAAGAACCCTCTGACTTGTGACTGCCCCCACTCTCCTTTTCAATACAACCCATCTGGACATGTAATCACTGGTGATCTGAATATCATTCAACATGAGAGTCTCCGAAAGGTGATTTCTCATGGTCCTAAATTCAGAGAACCTCAACATTTCAATTGGAAACATAATTTCAAGATAATTATGGATGCTGTTGAAGATTATGCCAGAAGGTGGATAAAGAGAGAAGTAGACCAAGATCCTGAGTTTAGAGTCCTAATTGTCAGACTGGGTTAGAACAATTAGGTCTCTAGTACAAGGTCGGATTCACAAACTCAAAAATTGTGTTAATAGTCGACCTAAGTCTGTATTTAAAGACCAAGAAGCTGTTAAGTGTCTTTCCTCTCTTCATGACAAATATGTTATCGTTCCTGCGGACAAGGCTTCCAACAATATCGTGTTTGTATGTAAATCATATTACTTCGAATGCCTAATCAAGGAATTAGGCATAAATAGCAACACCTCTAGTAATACCACATACAAACCAACTTCGTTCGACAAAGATGAAATCCTAGCTAACCACAGATCATTCATGACCTCTTTAAATATTCCCTCTGGCAAAGAGTCTGAGGATTTACCCTATTTATATTGGATACCTAAACTCCATAAGACACCATACAAAGAAAGGTACATAGCGGGATCATCAACTTGTTCGACGAAAGAATTGTCTATTCACCTGACAAAAATTCTGTCTGCAGTAAAAGAGGGACAACAGAAATATTGTGAAACTGTTTACTCGCGTAGTGGCATAAATCACATGTGGATTTTGAAAAACTCTAAAGATCTTTTGGATAACCTGAAATCAAGATCTTTCTCTCAGGTATCCTCCATCAAAACTTTTGATTTTTCAACTCTATATACCACCCTACCGCATGACAAATTAAAAACCCGCTTAAAAGAAAGAATTCATAAAGCTTTTAGTCATAGAAACTATGGCTCAAAATTTGTTGTGTTAGGCTACAATTCCACATATTTTTCAAACAAAATTCAAAAAGGTAAAGCATGCTACTCCGAGGAACAAGTGATCAGTATGCTGGAGTTCCTCATCGATAACATATTTGTCTCCTTTGGAGGGACACTGTTTCAGCAGGTCGTCGGCATACCAATGGGTACGAATTGTGCCCCTCTTCTAGCCGATTTATTTTTATACTCATATGAGTCGGAGTTTCTTCAAAAGCTTGTAAAAGATAAGAAGATTCATGAGGCTAGAGCCTTTAATTTCACATACAGGTATATTGATGACGTTTTATCTATCAATAATTCTAGATTTGCAGAATTTCTTCCATTGATATATCCTCCAGAGCTGGAAGTTAAAGAGACCACAGATACAGCTTCGTCCGCATCATTTTTGGACTTATACCTCGAATTTGACGACAGTGGTCAACTCAGTACTAAAATTTATGATAAACGGGACGACTTCAATTTTAAAATCATAAATTTTCCAAACATGTGCAGCAATATACCAGCTTCTCCTGCATATGGTGTTTACATCTCGCAATTGATTCGCTATGCAAGGGCCAGTAGCAATTATTCTGATTTCCTGAAACGTCATCCTCATCTGAGAAACAGGCTACTGGACCAGGGCTATAAAAAGATTCGCCTTATTCGATCTCTTAAAAAGTTTATATTCCGATACCAAGATCTTGTCGAAATATATTCCGTCTCTGCAGAAACGATTATAAGCGATGCATTTTCATATAGTGAAAATGTGTAAAGATAAAGAAGTCAAGAACAATGTCAAGGATATTTTTTTATCAATGTGTGACGTAAAAATATTTTTGACATTTACGTCACCGAATATGGTACTGCTTTGACAACTATTTTACCTATTTTGTTCCTGTATTTAAATACTGTTATAGTGAGAGCCTGAACCTTTGAACCGTAATGAGAGTGGGAGGTTTGGCGCTTTAAAATCTGATTCAACCCACCATTTCTTTAGAAATGCCTGTACCAAGTCAGGGTCATTACGGTTTTCACAGTTTTCCGGTTGTTGACTGATTTTGTCTGTTTATATAATTATGAGTTTTGACTTTCCCTTTGTAAGATTGTTCGGAGTGCGGTAATTTTGTTATTACCCTTATTCAGCACTAAAAAAAACCATCAAAAGTAAACACATTTTGAAAGTGGTAATTTTCAAACATTCTGTTATTTTATTCAGATGTAGTATGATTTGTAGATGACCAGAACCATGAAATTTTAAAACCAAACATTTCCGTATTTTATATTCGTTACCATCCCGTATATCGGCCCTGTTTTTACTTTATACGAAAACATATGACGCCATTTTACTGACGGCAAAAGTTGCTAGATAATCGAGAGTATTTAAGAATTAAATGCATTCTTTTGAAGTTTCATTGGGGTATGAAAGCGTTGACCGAAGTACATTTTCAATGAAGCGCGGTATTCAATTCTTATAATTATATTTAAATTACACCAAAATTGAATATAGTTTAATTTTTCGTTGTGAATTTTATTTGTGTTAGATTATTTGCTGTTGGAAATTACTACGCCATTGATTGTTTACATCTGATGTTGTCGTGGAGGCACGTGCAATTTCGGATTTGAGTTTCATTGGGATGTGAAACATCACTTTTATAATCATGTGACCACTTCATAACCAATCATATTGTAACATTTCAGTCTTTGATAGTCCTAAGCAGGAAGCTGTTTTTGTAATGTTAGTAGTTGGCTCTGATTTCAATGAAAGCATTGGAGTGAGATCTTGTACCACTGTATGTTGACTGGGTGACATAGTCCAGGATTTCAACTGGCGAATTTTGGTTTACTGCTTTATGAAAGACGATGAGTCTCTTGTTCTTTCTTCTAATCTGAAGGGGCTGCCAGTTCAAGTCGTTGAGCATAGATGTTACGCTGTCTTGGTAAGAATATTTTCCTGTTACAAAGCGTGCCCCTTTTCACTGTACTTTTTCAAGAGCTTGAATGTCTTGTTTATGGTATGGGTCCCATACTGTTGAAGTGTACTCGAGATGTGGTAGTACTAATGAAGTAAATGCTCTCTTCTTAACATCTGGGTTACTATATAGATACTAATAATACACAAGGCATGCAACTCGGCAGGTTTAAAAATCGTACCCCTGCTCGCTTCGAGTACATGTATTGCACCTTATTTCCATTATGTCATTCAAACTAGGACATGTATCTATTCCTAAAAGACGCATCTTTATGTCCCTGTTTTTGTTTTGTGCATACGATAGCTCAGTTCTCCAGAATTTTAAGATTTTCACACATTTATTGCCAAATTTTTCGTATAAGGACCCACGGCTGACGGAAGTGACGTACCACTGCATTAACTTCAACGATAGGGTCAGAAACGTGGGTTAACACTGTTAATCGCTATATCGGAAAATCGATAATAGTACGAAAACCCATCACACGATGCTATGTTATATAAAAAGCCTGCTAATTTGACAATACTTTAGTACTTTGATTTTATTTAGAGTTGTGTTCTGATATCGGCCTATAAATTTCCTCACCGTGCATGGATTCAAATTTCCACATCAGGAACCAAACGATTATCTACTCTTACAAATAAATAAGCAATTTCCATAAAACAGTATTATGTTGTCTGATGGTTACACATGGATTCCGATTGGTAATTGATGTCTTTCAAGAGTGACAATCGACGTGTTAGGAAGCTATCCGAACACACGATTCAGCATGGCCGACGAAACTGAAATTGCCAACAAAATAGAAACCCTACTGTCTGACGGTGTTAAAGAAGAGAAAAATATAAATGACGTTATAGAAGAACAAAATCACGATAGTGTTAAAAAGAAAAAAAAGAAGAAAAAGAAAAAGAAAGCTGGTAAAACCCCCGTAATTTACTCGGTCAATATTTCTAGCAACGCATGATTTTCCTAAACATCATATTTATTAATATTTGTTCACTTTAATTCTTTGTACAACATCTGAATAATTGAAAAAATAAAGATTTGAAGTTAACCGGCTTTCTAGATCCAAGATATGGGTTCATATTCATAGGTTGGTAGGCACCTTTTTGGGGGGCGAAATTTTTATTTTATGAAAAAAGTAACCCAACTTTTTCTTTCCCTTTTCTTTTCATTGAATATTCAAAAACAACATACCAAGAGCATCGTTTAGATGTTAACATTCAGAATTTGAAAAATAATGGGGCATATTTTCAATAGAAAAACAATTATGGGTCTTTAAATAGGGGTACCCTCATACGTTTTTCATGAAAAATACAACAAAATGTAAAAAGAACGAATACATGTCAAAATGCCCCCACTTTTACCAAAATTCCCCCACTTTTTAACCAAAACGCCCCCACCTTTTTATTACCAAAACGGCACATTTAATCATTTTGTTCTACTCAAGCGAAGATACCGTTCAGCTCAAACGGAAAACGCAAAGTCCATGTCTTATCAAGGATTATCGCAACGCGGAATTAACGAGAAGTCTGTGTGTATACGTGGACGGTCCGCGAAACAACATGGACATGACAGATAGAACGCGATGTCTTCACGAGTCCATCACGGATTGTAATTATTGAAATGTTCATTCATAATGAATACTACACGTGATTGTATCGCAATCGTTTATTCTTTGTCATCACAATGCTTTGTAATCTTAATATGCACACTGAAATTTATTTGTGCAGTTGATCATTTGATACCACTTTTTTCAGAGATGGCATACATTTTATTTATAGGATATAGGAGCACGCATCTTGTTTTGCATATTATGTAAACCCAACATGTCGATTGGTTTACATAGGTGTTATTTTTTCTCTCACGAGTTGATAATCACTTGTATTTTTTTTTTTTATCTATGTACGGGTGTGTCTATTTTTATGTAGTGCACACATTGAACTCGGTCACTAAAAGGTCAAATACACAGTTACCTGAGGCTGAGGAATTGATTTAAAAACAAACCGAGAAGGATTGAAAAGGAAAAAAAATCGATATAAATTTTTATCTAAACTAATTTTTTCGTTTTCATATTTGTATGTCGATAATCACCTTGCAAGCCACGTGTCGTTTTACCTTTAACAAAAGTGGATACATATTTCCCTATGTAGAAAGTGTGTACTACACACAGTTATCACGTGAATGAGAATCTAGAAAGGTTTCCACCTGTTGGTAATATCGATCAAAGCGTGCTTTTGGGGATCTTGAAACTTTTATAACAGGTGAACTTTAGTCACATGCTGAGTTGACAGTAATTGAACATCCGATGGCTTGGGGCTCGGCTTGGGTGATATAAAGGTTAATGAAATTTCAAAGTGTATAAAATAAATTGGTAAACAAAAATATTTTAAGCATAACTTTATTTCATACCATACGACAAGGAATGTAAGGTAGTTGAAAATATTGTAGTTTCTCATCTGCATCTAGCCTCTTTATAAATAAGATGAAATAAAAATCGGGCATTTATTAACAGTTTTTATATAATTAGATCGATGAGAAACCAATCTAATTAAAATTAGCTCTACTCACTTGCTCCCCCCCTTTTTTTTGTCGCTGCGTGTACTTACAATTTATTTGATATTTTATGCAATCACCTTATCTTTTATTATGTTTATATGCCCCTTCGTGGGCCCTTTAATTTGGACCAATAAAATCTTGTATCTTGTATAGAATTTCTCTTCACAGTATGTGGCAGATCACCACCAAACACAAGGTAGTTCACTGACACTTTGTCATAGATAAACACTGTGATAGAGCAATAAAAACATTAAATTATACCCCAATAATTACCCATGTCACCCTGGTTTACATAGGTGTTATTTTTCTCTCTCACGAGTTGATAATCACCAGTATTTTTATCCATGTACGGGTGTGTCTATTTTTATATAGTGCACACATTGAAAACGGCCACTAAAAGGTCAAATACACAGTTACCTGAGGCTGATTGGTTGATTTAAAAACAAACCGAGAAGGATTGTGAATCAGTCAATGACCGTATTTACGTCCTTGGTAGAATATTGCCATAAAAAAAATCCAGCAATCTTTGTGTCTTTGAAATATATAATAGTATAAATGTACATGAATTATTTCTAAATCTTTGAGAGTATACTACACATGTATAATAGTATAAATGTACACGCAGCATCTGAAAAAGAAATAGTAAGATGTGTTAGCTGAGAGTAATAATAAATGTTATCTGTCATAAGTCTGTTTATGACAATCAGTACATGATGATTATTTTCCTCCACACTCACTAAGGAAGGAATCAACCATTTAACTAACTCTTGTATGTTTTATCCTCCCAAGCCATTTTTTTTTCATGAAAAACAAATTAGATTTCTTTTCTTAACATGAACGTGGGTATTTTTATAATACTATGAAAGGGGTACCGCTATGAAATTACTTTTCTTCGTTAGTATCAATTTTCGTGGTTTTGTTAAAAATTACAAGTTCGTGGATTCCTAAATTCATGGATTTTGTGTATGTACCAAAATAAAATTTGTTGATTTTATATTTTCAGCATAGCACGTTTCACTGGGTTTCAAAACTTCGAGAAAACTTCAATACATTAAGACGTAGAATTATGTAATCGGAAGTGGAACGTGGATATTAACGTGTTAATTTTCTCATTTTTTTACATAGAATCATGGAACAAAATCGGCTTTTGAATTTCATAATTATAGATCAGTATTATTTTATCGAATTTGAAAATAAAATAAAAAAGCATCTGAAATTACTTTACGAGCTCGTACATTAGTAATTTCCATAAATATATATTGTTTTACAAATATTTAATCTCCATTTTATTTTCAATTTTTGTTTTTCACAACTAAAAAAAGAACAATAAAGTTTGTTTTTTCTCATTATTTTGATTCCAATGACAGATTGTACTTCAACATGTTCGATCTTTCATTACCCTAGTCTCGGATTGAAACCACTCGTAATTGTCTTACAAAATGAATCCCGACCCGGGACAAATGTACAGTTAACTTATACTATTGAAGGGTGATATAATTTAAAAGAGAAATGTTTATACAGCACTTAAAAGTGTGTAACCGTTAGTGTATGGGTTGGAAGTAATTTTTTTACCAGAAATTGTTAAAATCTTTTCACAGATAAACATTTCTGTCGTTTTTACACATGCATTCAAAATCAAATCATTCACAAACATTTGCATGTGGATTATAACCCATTAAAAGGTATGCTCGTCATTAAATTGCTTTTCTACATTTCAGACAGGTGTGTGTTACTGTTTAGTGTTGATTGACAGGCGAGGATAATCCCCACGTGGTATTATCAAATAAGACAACACCGCACTTGAAATTAATGACAGGATATGACCTTTCTTTACGACCTTATCACTTCAAAGATAAGCATAATTTCTTATCAGATCCCACATGCAATAAAAATGACCACATTTGCATTTATTTTTAAGGCAAACTTTATACGACCGAGATACTTTGTACACGTAGGTTTATAAAGTACATTTGCTCATTGATCCGCGATCAACGTGATTCCGCGATGGTGATGAAAATGATAGAATTTGTCCACGATCATGGTCCTCGTTGAATCATGGCGATTGTCCGCGAACTGTCGATTTTGTCCTTGAAAGGATCGCGGGTTTTCCGTTTGGACTAATCTGTATCATGTGTGATGTCTTGTAATTCAAGATTTGTCCAGTAAATTTATATATCGTATATGTATACATGCTTATCTTACATCAGACGACAACGAACTTGTATATACATTTATACGCTCCGGTAATAGTGTTTATAAGTATATAAAACTGACTTATATTCTAGGCAAAGTTTAGGAGTCTATAATGTAAAGGGGGTAATTCAAGTGGGACTAAAAGAAACAATAAACCATGGTTTGATTTAGAATGTAGAAATGCACGTCAGAAGAGAAAGAGTCAACCTCAGCCCTCGGGTCAATACGTCAAAATTATTTGAATTTAAAAAAAAAATGCCACTCCGGATGCGGGAGAAGATGATCTAGATTTTAATATTGACTCAAATTTTATGGATAATCTTAATGAGAATATCAATCTCTATATATCCAAAGAAGAAATTTTTGATTATATCAAAAAGCTGAAAAACGATAAAGCATCTGGAGAAGATGGTATTATCAATTAAATCCACTGCTCATCAATTCATAAATAGATATGAAAAGCTATTTAATCTGATATTTGATTGTGGAATTATCCCTGAGAGTTGGGTGATTGGCCAAATTAAACCTATTTACAAGAACAAGGGTGACTCAAGCGAACCTAAAAATTATAGACCCATTACGATATTAAGTTACTTGGGGAAACTTTTACATCTGTTCTGTGTAACAGACTTTGTACCTATTCGGAATACTTTGCTGTATTCACTAAATATTACTTGAAGCCATATGGCCACATCAAGCCATTCTTTTGTTGGCTTTGTACATTTGTTTTTCACAATACCTTGGCTTGTGTGTGTTTTTACTTTCTTACCGGTAATTAAGCTCATAAAAGACCGTCGGCACGGATAAAGGCATATAATTATTGTAATAATTAATGAAACATATAAATTTAATTAAATGCAATCATCATTAATTAAATTTATAACTTTAATAAATAGATTAATAAAAATATAATAAAACAAAAACAAAATATTCAATCAAAAACGAATCGTGGGAAGACATTAATAAACATTTGAATCACATAATTAAAATATTTTTTTTATAATGATTTATTTTGGGAAAAAAAGTGGGGCGTTTTGGTAAAAAGTGGGGGCGTTTTGAACAATACATTTTTTCACAATTTTCAATATTTTTTTTATCTTTGAAATATAAATAGACAATCATGTGTAATCACCTCAATAATTATGAAAATTTAAATGGGTGGTCATTACATTCTGTTTACATCTTTATGAAACATGTACACAAAAAAATGTATTCCTTATTTGACTGGTAAATTTTCAAAACTCTGCAGCAATAAAAAAAAGTCACTATGGTTTCAAAACAGACCCTTATCCAAATATCCTTATACCTTTAGCTAACTGGACTTCAGTGTTCACATCAGAGGATCCCTTACAGCCCTTACCAGACTTGGGCCCTAGCCCACATCCTGTAGTTTCAGACATATAACTCAGGAAGGGATACAAAAGCTTCTGTGCCATCTCAATCCACACAAAGTCACCGGTCCCGATTAAGTCTCACCTAGATTGCTCAAGGAAACAGCCAAGCAGATCTGAGTTCATGTTGGTCTGGAGTTTTAGTGGTGTTTGTGTTGCTCAATCTTCAGTTTTCAGTGTATTCATAATTTTTTGTCAGCCATTAAATATGTCTTTTTGTTTTGTTATTATATGTTATTCAGCTATCAGACAGGGTATATACTGTGACATTCCCGGCTTAGGATCTATATTCCCTGAGGCGCAGCCGAAGGGAATATATATCATAAGCCGGGAATGTCACATTATATACCCTGTCTGATAGCTGAATAACAGATATATTACGGATTTAACCTTTTTAGTTCACCTGGACCAAAGGTCCATGTGAACTATTGCCATCACTTGGCGTCCGTCGTCTGTCGTCTGTCGTCTGTCGTCTGTCGTCTGTCGTCTGTCGTCTGTCGTCTGTAAACTTTTCACATTTCAAGCTTCTTCTCCGAAACCACTTGGCCGATTGGAACCGAACTTAGCAGGAATGTTCCTTGGATGGTCCTCTACAAAGTTACTGTTTTTCGTTCCAGTCGGATATTCAATATGGCTGCCAGGGCCAATAATATGCTCTGATTGGCCGAAATTTCAAAGATCTTCTTCTCCGAAACTAATGAACTGACTGAACCCAAACTGTAAAGGAATGATCATTGGAATGTCCTTTACCAAGTTACTGTTTTTTATGCCGATCGGAAATCCAAGATGGCCGCCATCGCAGGACATAGATTAACATTGGACCCTATGGGAAAATGTTCAAATGCCTTCTTCTCAGAAACTACAAATATGATTAAAGCCAAACTGTACATGAATGTTCATTGGATGGTCCTCTACAATCTTAAGGTTTTTTGTTCCGATATGAAATTCAAAATGGCGGCTACGGCAGGACTTAGTTTAACATTGGACCCTATGGGAAAAATGTTTCAAAATGTTTCTTCTCTGAAACCACTTGGACAGTTGAAACCAAACTGCCCAGGAATGATCATTGGAAGGTCCTCTACAAATTTTTTGTTTTTTATGCCGGTCGAAAATCCAAGATGGCTGCCACCGCAGGACATAGATTAACATTGGACCCTATGGGAAAATGTTCAAATGCCTTCTTCTCAGAAACTACAAATATTATTAAAGCCAAACTGTACATGAATGTTGATTGGATGGTCCTCTACAATCTTAAGGTTTTTTGTTCCGATATGAAATTCAAAATGGCGGCTACGACAGGACTTAGTTTAGCATTGGACCCTATGGGAAAAATGTTTCAAAATGCTTCTTCTCTGAAACCACTTGGACAGTTGAAACCAAACTGCCCAGGAATGATCATTGGAAGGTCCTCTACAAATTTTATGTTTTTTATGCCGGTCGGAAATCCAAGATGGCCGCCACCGCAGGACATAGATTAACATTGGACCCTATGGGAAAATGTTCAAATGCCTTCTTCTCAGAAACTACAAATATTATTAAAGCCAAACTGTACATGAATGTTCATTGGATGGTCCTCTACAATCTTAAGGTTTTTTGTTCCGATATGAAATTCAAAATGGCGGCTACGGCAGGACTTAGTTTAACATTGGACCCTATGGGAAAAATGTTTCAAAATGCTTCTTCTCTGAAACCACTTGGACAGTTGAAACCAAACTGCCCAGGAATGATCATTGGAAGGTCCTCTACAAATTTTTTGTTTTTTATGCCGGTCGAAAATCCAAGATGGCCGCCACCGCAGGACATAGATTAACATTGGACCCTATGGGAAAATGTTCAAATGCCTTCTTCTCAGAAACTACAAATATTATTAAAGCCAAACTGTACATGAATGTTGATTGGATGGTCCTCTACAATCTTAAGGTTTTTTGTTCCGATATGAAATTCAAAATGGCGGCTACGACAGGATTTAGTTTAACATTGGACCCTATGGGAAAAATGTTTCAAAATGCTTCTTCTTTGAAACCACTTGGACAGTTGAAACCAAACTGCCCAGGAATGATCATTGGAAGGTCCTCTACAAATTTTCTGTTTTTTATGCTGGTCGGAAATCCAAGATGGCCGCCACCGCAGGACATAGATTAACATTGGACCCTATGGGAAAATGTTCAAATGCCTTCTTCTCAGAAACTACATATATTATTAAAGCCAAACTGTACATGAATGTTCATTGGATGGTCCTCTACAATCTTGAGGTTTTTTGTTCCGATATGAAATTCAAAATGGCGCCTACGGCAGGACTTAGTTTAACATTGGACCCTATGGGAAAAATGTTTCAAAATGCTTCTTCTCTGAAACCACTAAGACAGTTGAAACCAAACTGCCCAGGAATGATCATTGGAAGGTCCTCTACAAATTATCTGTTTTTTATGCCGGTCGGAAATCCAAGATGGCCGCCACCGCAGGACATAGATTAACATTGGACCCTATGGGAAAATATTCAAATGCCTTCTACTCAGAAACTACAAATATGATTAAAGCCAAACTGTACATGAATGTTCATTAGATGGTCCTCTACAAACTTTACGTTTTTTGTTCCGGTATGAAATTCAAAATGGCGGCTACGGCAGGACTTAGTTTAACATTGAACCCTATGGGAAAAATGTTTCAAAACGCTTCTTCTCTGAAACCACTTGGATAATTGAAACCAAACTGCCTAGGAATGATCATTGGAAGGTCCTCTAGAAATTTTATGTTTTTTATGCCGATCGGAAATCCAAGATGGCCGCCACCGCAATACATAGATTAACATTGGACCCTATGGGAAAATGTTCAAATGCCTTCTTCTCAGAAACTACAAATATGATTAAAGCCAAACTGTACATGAATGTTCATTGGATGGTCCTCTACAATCTTAAGGTTTTTTGTTCCGATATGAAATTCAAAATGGCGGCTACGGCAGAACTTAGTTTAACATTGGACCCTATGGGAAAAATGTTTCAAAATGCTTCTTCTCTGAAACCACTTGGACAGTTGAAACCAAACTGCCCAGGAATGATCATTGGAAGGTCCTCTACAAATTATCTGTTTTTTATGCCGGTCGGAAATCCAAGATGGCCGCCACCGCAGGACATAGATTAACATTGGACCCTATGGGAAAATATTCAAATGCCTTCTACTCAGAAACTACAAATATGATTAAAGCCAAACTGTACATGAATGTTCATTAGATGGTCCTCTACAAACTTTACGTTTTTTGTTCTGGTATGAAATTCAAAATGGCGGCTACGGCAGGACTTAGTTTAACATTGGACCCTATGGGGAAAATGTTTCAAAATGCTTCTTCTCTGAAACCACTTGGATAATTGAAACCAAACTGCCTAGGAATGATCATTGGAAGGTCCTCTACAAATTTTATGTTTTTTATGCCAATCGGAAATCCAAGATGGCCACCACCGCAATACATAGATTAACATTGGACCCTATGGGAAAATGTTCAAATGCCTTCTTCACAGAAACTACAAATATGATTAAAGCCAAACTGTACATGAATGTTCATTGGATGGTCCTCTACAATCTTAAGGTTTTTTGTTCCGATATGAAATTCAAAATGGCGGCTACGGCAGGACTTAGTTTAACATTGGACCCTATGGGAAAAATGTTTCAAAATGCTTCTTCTCTGAAACCACTTGGACAGTTGAAACCAAACTGCCCAGGAATGATCATTGGAAGGTCCTCTACAAATTTTCTGTTTTTTATGCCGGTCGGAAATCCAAGATGGCCGCCACCGCAGGACAGATTAACATTGGACCCTATGGGAAAATATTCAAATGCCTTCTACTCAGAAACTACAAATATGATTAAAGCCAAACTGTACATGAATGTTCATTGGATGGTCCTCTACAAACTTTACGTTTTTTGTTCCGGTATGAAATTCAAAATGGCGGCTACGGCAGGACTTAGTTTAACATTGGACCCTATGGGAAAAATGTTTCAAAACGCTTCTTCTCTGAAACCACTTGGATAATTGAAACCAAACTGCCTAGGAATGATCATTGGAAGGTCCTCTACAAATTTTCTGTTTTTTATGCCAATCGGAAATCCAAGATGGCCACCACCGCAATACATAGATTAACATTGGACCCTATGGGAAAATGTTCAAATGCCTTCTACTCAGAAACTACAAATATGATTAAAGCCAAACTGTACATGAATGTTCATTAGATGGTCCTCTACAAACTTTACGTTTTTTGTTCCGGTATGAAATTCAAAATGGCAGCTACAGCAGGACTTAGTTTAACATTGGACCCTATGGGAAAAATGTTTCAAAATGCTTCTTCTCTGAAACCACTTGGACAGTTGAAACTAAACTGCCCAGGAATGATCATTGGAAGGTCCTCTACAAATTTTCTGTTTTTTATGCCGGTCGGAAATCCAAGATGGCCGCCACCGCAGGACATAGATTAACATTGGACCCTATGGGAAAATATTCAAATGCCTTCTACTCAGAAACTACAAATATGATTAAAGCCAAACTGTACATGAATGTTCATTAGATGGTCCTCTACAAACTTTACGTTTTTTGTTCTGGTATGAAATTCAAAATGGCGGCTACGGCAGGACTTAGTTTAACATTGGACCCTATGGGAAAAATGTTTCAAAACGCTTCTTCTCTGAAACCACTTGGATAATTGAAACCAAACTGCCCAGGAATGATCATTGGAAGGTCCTCTACAAGGTGTGTGTTTTTTATGCCGATCGGAAATCCAAGATGGCCACCACCGCAGGACATAGATTAACATTGGACCCTATGGGAAAATGTTCAAATGCCTTCTTCTCAGAAACTACAAATATGATTAAAGCCAAACTGTGCATGAATGTTCATTGAATGGTCCTCTACAAAATATACGTTTTTTATTCTGATATGAAATTCAAAATGGCGGCTACGGCAGGACTTAGTTTAACATTGGACCCTATGGGGAAAATGTTTCAAAATGCTTCTTCTCTGAAACCACTTGGACAGTTGAAACCAAACTGCCCAGGAATGATCATTGGAAGGTCCTGTTTTTTATGCCGATCGGAAATCCAAGATGGCTGCCACCACAGGTCATAGTATTAACACAGAACCATATGGGGAAAATACAGAAATATATTCTTCTCTGAAGCTATTGCACTGATTGAACCTAAACTGTGCATCAATCATTGGAAGGTCCTTTACAAACTTTATGTTTTTTATGTTGATCGTAATTCCAAGATGACGCAGGACATAGTTTTTACATAGGACCAATTGTTTTTTTTTATTACCAGGTGAACGATACAGGCTCTTGAGAGCCTCTGGTTTTTTTAAATACAACATCCAACTGTATTAAATAAATTTGCCTCTTTTATTTTGATTTTTCGTATCTCTAGATGTCCGTTTCCGTACCTTTGACGTCATTCTTCAATGACGTCAAAATATGTGTCACGTCATATTTCATGCATAGGGTGTCTCATGAAGGAAAATACTGTACTAAATTTCTAAATCAATATTTGCATATGTAGTAAATTTTATAAACTTTATAAATATAACATTAATATATCACATAACAAAACAACGGGTTTGCGAAACAGTTCCAATAATTTAAATGTTAACTACATGTAAATAAAACCTTGGTGTGGCCCCATGACGTCGACAGTTTTCTAGGCTCAACGTTTTGTTTGTTTGTTATGGTACAGCCATGGAACATAGGAGTTTGCTGAATCGATCAGGTATTTGTGACGGAATTAAACGTCAGGTGAACTATTGCCATCGCTTGGCGTCCGTCGTCTGTAAACTTTTCACATTTCAAGCTTCTTCTCCGAAACCACTGGGCCGATTGGAACCAAACTTAGCAGGAATGTTCCTTGGATGGTCCTCTACAAAGTTACTGTTTTTCGTTCCAGTCGGATATTCAATATGGCTGCCAAGGCCAATAATATGCTCTGATTGGCTGAAATTTCAAAGATCTTCTTCTCTGAAACTAATGAACTGACTGAACCTAAACTGTACATGAATGATCATTGGAATGTCCTTTACCAAGTTACTGTTTTTTATGCCGATCGGAAATCCAAGATGGCTGCTACCGCAGGACATAGATTAACATTGGACCCTATGGGAAAATATTCAAATGCCTTCTTTTCAGAAACTACAAATATGATTAAAGCCAAACTGTACATGAATGTTCATTAGATGGTCCTCTACAAACTTTAGGTTTTTTGTTCCGGTATGAAATTCAAAATGGCGGCTACCGCAGGACTTAGTTTAACATTGGACCCTATGGGAAAAATGTTTCAAAATGCTTTTTCTCTGAAACCACTTGGACAGTTGAAACCAAACTGCCCAGGAATGATCATTGGAAGGTCCTCTACAAATTTCTGTTTATTATGCCGATCGGAAATCCAAGATGGCCGCCACCGCAGGACATAGATTAACATTGGACCCTATGGGAAAATATTCAAATGCCTTCTTCTCAGAAACTACAAATATGATTAAAGCCAAACTGTACATGAATGTTCATTGGATGGTCCTCTACAATCTTAAAGTTTTTTGTTCCGGTATGAAATTCAAAATGGCGGCTACGGCAGGACTTAGTTTAACATTGGACCCTATGGGAAAAATGTTTCAAAATGCTTCTTCTCTGAAACCACTTGGACAGTTGAAACCAAACTGCCCAGGAATGATCAATGGAAGGTCCTCTACAAAATTTTTGTTTTTTATGCCGATCGGAAATCCAAGATGGCCACCACCGCAATACATAGATTAACATTGGACCTTATGGGAAAATATTCAAATGCCTTCTTCTCAGAAACTACAAATATGATTAAAGCCAAACTGTACATGAATGTTCATTGGATGGTCCTCTACAAACCTTACGTTTTTTGTTCCGATATGAAATTCAAAATGGCGGCTACGGCAGGACCTAGTTTAACATTGGACCCTATGGGAAAAATGTTTCAAAACGCTTCTTCTCTGAAACCACTTGGACAATTGAAACCAAACTGCCCAGGAATGATCATTGGAAGGTCCTCTACAAAGTTTCTGTTTTTTTATGCCGATCGAAAATTCAAGATGGCCACCACCGCAATACATAGATTAACATTGGACCCTATGGGAAAATGTTCAAATGCCTTCTTCTCAGAAACTACAAATATGATTAAAGCAAAACTGTACATGAATGTTCATTGAATGGTCCTCTACAAACTTTACGTTTTTTATTCCGATATGAAATTCAAAATGGCGGCTACGGCAGGACTTAGTTTAACATTGGACCCTATGGGAAAAATGCTTCAAAATGCTTCTTCTCTGAAACCACTTGGATAATTGAAACCAAACTGCCCAGGAATGATCATTGGAAGGTCCTCTACAAATTTTTTGTTTTTTATGCCGATTGGAAATCCAAGATGGCCGCCACCGCAGGACATAGATTAACATTGGACCCTATGGGAAAATGTTCAAATGCCTTCTTCTCAGAAACTACAAATATGATTAAAGCAAAACTGTACATGAATGTTCATTGTATGGTCCTCTACAAACTTTACGTTTTTTATTCCGATATGAAATTCAAAATGGCGGCTACGGCAGGACTTAGTTTTACATTGGACCCTATGGGAAAAATGTTTCAAAACGCTTCTTCTCTGAAACCACTTGGATAATTGAAACCAAACTGCCCAGGAATGATCATTGGAAGGTCCTCTACAAGATGTGTGTTTTTTATGCCGATCGGAAATCCAAGATGGTCACCACCGCAATACATAGATTAACATTGGACCCTATGGGAAAATGTTCAAATGCCTTCTTCTCAGAAACTACAAATATGATTAAAGCCAAACTGTACATGAATGTTCATTGGATGGTCCTCTACAAACTTTACGTTTTTTGTTCTGATATGAAATTCAAAATGGCGGCTACGGCAGGACTTAGTTTAACATTGGACCCTATGGGAAAAATGTTTCAAAACGCTTCTTCTCTGAAACCACTTGGACAGTTGAAACCAAACTGCCCAGGAATGATCATTGGAAGGTCCTCTACAAATTTCTGTTTTTTATGCCGATCGGAAATCCAAGATGGCTGCCACCACAGGTCATAGTATTAACACAGGACCATATGGGGAAAATACAGAAATATATTCTTCTCTGAAGCTATTGCACTGATTGAACCTAAACTGTGCATCAATCATTGGAAGGTCCTTTACAAACTTTGTGTTTTTTATGTTGATCGTAATTCCAAGATGACTACCACTACAGGACATAGTTTTTACATAGGACCAATTGGTTTTTTTTATAACCAGGTGAACGATACAGGCTCTTGAGAGCCTCTGGTTTTGTTCATGCAGCCGTTTTGAGTATAAAAACAGCATTTAATTTGGTAAAAATACATTTATTACTCCGTATTATACCATTGATTCAGTGAAGCGTAATGTTTTGTCGTCCATATTTTAATCGTTTTTGGGGACTGAAATATATACCCCGTCTGTTTTCCGAATATATGCTGACATTCAGGGCTGAAGAACCAATGAAAATATGTGTAACAAACTAAATTCGTAATATACCTGTATATTTATATCATATATTGTTAATGAAGTAATATATTGACCCTTTAAGATTAATTACCAATAAACTGTAGCTCTCAGTCTGTAGTATAAGCAATCAAAGATGCTAAAATCGGAAGTTGGATTATGTAATTTTTCCGCCGAATTATCTCCCTTTGATGTCAACACGCATTTATTTTTGTGAAATAAATTGTCAACGGGGGGAAAATGATAGAAATAACTTTTTATTATATGTTAAAAGGAGTTGAAATTTGTTAAAAAATAAACATTGATTGAGTGTTTCCGACCTAAATCGTATTTTTTAAATTAAATTTCCACTTTAAATTATGTTTTCACGAAGAAAATGCATCTCTAATTTTATTTAATGCCCATAAACGCTTGATTTAATCATCCCTACAAAATAATTTGCACATATTCGAAGCATTTGTACACAGGTCTCTTTATATAGCCCCGTAATACATACCATGTAAATGGGTGTCAACTTTTCAGAATTTTTCATTCATTGCATTGGGGCGACACCTAGCAGAGGTGCCAGTCACTAATATTTCGGACCATTTTCTCTATCACATGATTAGGTCTATGACGTCTATGTGATTAAAGTTATTTTTCTAAATCCAATTTTTTGATAAACTTTTCTTGACAGCTTAAGTTATTGCCTTCAGGACAACTTATATTGTTTTTGTCATTTGATGTCAGTATGTGTTTAAACCCCAAATGAATGAATTGCTAGTCATTATTACATTAATTAATCGTGTTGAGATTAGACTTTCGAAGACATTTTCTGTTCTGTATCTCCAGCCTAATCATGGCGGTCAGTTTTATTAATGGAAGAAATTGGATTACCCGTAGAAAACCACCGACCTGTCTCAAGTCACTGACAAACCAACTTTCCATTAAAAAACATGATATGGTCACCAAACACAACAAATAAGGTTTCGATAAAAAAAAACTAGCATTTTGTAAATGTTAGTTTCAGGGTTCCCTTATTAGAATAAAATATGAGGGATTTTTATATAATGAGTAGAGAAGTCAAATGTTGTAAACTGGCAAAAAGTAGAGACACAATTTAAATGAATTCAAATTTAGATGTTTAGAAGTGGTCTTTAACAGTTTGTCAAATGTTTCAATAATTGTTTGTACTTAGTCAGAACTTCTTCTATATGCATGTAAGCCTCCTTTAATATGGACACCTCTGAAATATAGAGCACTGAAACAGGTATTTTCATATTGATATTTTAACATAGATGTACCCGGGTATATAGTTTTTTTCAGTTCACGTTATGGATCCTATTTAAATGATTTACTTTTGAATACCATAATTGTTGCTCATGAGGGTTCCATTTACAGGTTATTTTTGTTTTTAACAAGAGTATATATTTTTTATGTAAAAAAGGGAATGTTTCATACCTTCTGGGGTAATAAGCATATAATCGCATAACCTTATTTTTTGTGATAAATGGATTCATCACATAGATCAATTTGTGTCTAAAATATTTTTCATCCAACATTTTCCACAAATTTTTATATTCCAGGGGGAAAATTATGTCTTTTGTAATCAGTTTCTTATTATTTGAAATTCTAATTCCAGAAAATGAAAATACAGAAGATGGTGAATTGGAAGAAGGAATAGAAAAAGAAAAAATAAGTAATCATATACAGGAGAATGGGGAAGGAGAAACAGGTAGGTACACATGTTTATATTTACTGGTATCATGTTTCTTCAGCCTTAGTCAAATTAAAAATCTGTGCATTTTTTTTTATTGTTTGTGTATGTTGGAGATTCAGTTAAACCTATCACATTTTTGTGCTTGTCCCAAACCAGGACCTGGATTTCTAATGTCATATGTTGTGGTCTTTTTTTTGGGGGTTGAATGAGTTGAGGTGGGAGGTCATTGTTCTTTTTGATGGAATTGTTGACCATCACTGTTTAAACTTTCTTTTCATAATGTAGATCTACTGTAAAAATGTATGAACTTTTTCTTAAGTTCCTTCATAGTACAACAGCAATTCTAAGAAGTTTGCAATGATTTGAAAGTTACAAGTTCAACAAAACTATTATATAAGTAGTTGAAATTCACTGAAAAGAAAATGGAAATTAGGAATTATTTTTCCTTGCACGTGAAATGAGTTATTTTTCTGTTATTTAATTTTTTACAAAAAATAAATAAATTGGTCTTATTTAATTTGAGTCCAAAAAGAAGAACCACATTGAATATAAATCTGAAGTACTGATAAAATTAATTGTTTGTGAATATTTATTTTTTATGTTCTTCATAATGTGTTTCACTCATCCTTATAATTATTGGTAATTGTTTCAGAATTTGACCAAGAAAAAATACTCACAATTTTAAATTGCATCGGAAAATTGAAATGAGATTAGAATCAGTGGTGAAGCATGATTAGTAGAGAAAGCATCATTTTAGCATGTGTTTATTAATGTTGATATGCATTGTACATGTTTTTTTAAGGAATTATGAAATCTCAATATTTATCTCTGATATACATTGTATTAATATTGTGTACCAGTAATTTATATCATCTTATTTATTGTAGGACAAGCTACTGGAGAAGCAACTAAGAAAAAGAAAAAGAAGAAAAAAGGAGGTTTGCATTTTCTACTGTCACATTACATAAACAAGTTTTGATAATAGTTCTAAATTTTAAATCTGTTCCCTGATAAACTCTATATGCTTTCTTTAGATGAGTGCATCATTTCACAGAAAGTCTTAAGATAAATTACCATATTTCTGTAAAGGGTATATCAAATTGATACAAATAAAACAAATATAAAGAGGACAGTCCTCAAATAATAAGGAAATTATTAAATAAATAAAAAGTTTGTGATTCTTGGATTCCCAATTGATTAATTTTATTGGAAGTAGAAAATCCACATTTTTCTAATCAATGTTAAAGGAATTTTAAAGATCATTTATAAAAAAAATGATAATTGTTTTTCAAAAGCATATTAAAAGATATGTTGCAAACCCATAGCTCCCTCTATTCTGTATATTTATACAATAAATACAGTCAAACCTGCCGTAACGGTCACCTTTGTATAATGGTCACCTACTCATAACGGTCACTTTCGTGCTCTCCCGGTTCATTTTACTATATATTTTAATTCGATATAGTGGTCACCTGTTCAATGTGGTCAGCGGTCATCATTTATGAGTCATTTTCAGCGTAAAACCTTTGTATGACGGTAAATTTATATTTTAAAATATAGCCGGAAGTGATTTCGGAAGATCGGTATTTTTCTCAAATGCACTAAGAATGCCGAGGTGTTACAAAATATATTGATTAATTTAATTAACTAAATAAACAAACCCTATGCATTTGTGAAGAGTAAATTACTTAAAGGACAGTTTATACCCGGAGGTAATTTGAGATTTTAATTCATTACAATGAGATTAAAAATTCACTCACCAAAAATATCGGAAACATCGTATTATGTATCTAGTGCATCATGTCAAAATCATCAACATCCGTAACTATGAAAGTTTTGAAATTAGACGACAAAGTGAAAGCGATAAATATTTGTAATGGTGGGGAATGTTGTCGTGCTGTGGCCGAGGAGATGGGTGATGGTCGTACCGAGATAATGAACATTCTTTAAAGAAAATGTGAGATTTTGACGATTTTGAAAACAATGTTCTCAGTTCAAGAAAATGTCAACATCGTGTAACTGGAAATGTAAACATTAACCAATTATGCTGGGATTGGTTTCAGGAATTTGTTTATTAAATATCTTTATTTATTTATTTGCATGTTTTATTCAAATCATTTCATATTCAGATAATTTCATCAACAATAAATGTAAACAATAATAACATTATGACAGGAACAAGAATAACAAGCAGAACATAACATGTAATTAAAGTCTTATATTTACAATTAATGTAGAATATTTTGTCGAATAATCAAATCTTTCATATAAAGGTCGCCTGTATATAGTGGTCATTTTGTCAGTCTCCCCCAGGTGACCACTATAAACAGGTTTGACTGTATGCTAAAATACAGAAGAAATAAATTAATTTCCAGGAGGGGAAAAATTCATTATTACGACCTTGTGTTGATGATCATTTTGTTTGTTAAATTGTAGTATATATTCTATATTTTTGTCTATTAAATGGCATCATTACATGAATAACTTTAACCTTGAAAATAAGACCACTTCCTTTTAAAGGTAAACATTATCAATGATAAACTATGCTTTTTTTTTTTAAACTAGTAAATTTCATATACCACGTGATAGTCCACGTCCATGACAACAATGGTACGATTCCAACTTCTGAAAACATTGGCACCCGCCAGCAATATCTGATAATATATGCAGTTTGCATAGTACTTGTTTAAAAAATTATACAAATTCTGGGTATAGCAACTACAGGAGGCACCGTTTGTGGTTGTGATCATATGGTAGATGGATATACAATTACCTATGCTATCGGTGCCTATCACCACTAAAGATGTGAGTTCGAATCCCACTCAAAGCGAAGTTTACTCTATACAACATTATGTGATAAAGTGTGTCAGTGACTTTAGGGAGGTCGTTGGTTTTCTCCAGCTACTCCTGTTTCCCCCACCAATATAAGTGACTGCCATGATATAGCTGAAATATTGTTGAAAGTGGCATTAAACACCATAACTCTCTCTCTCTCTAACTCAAATACAGGAGATTCTAAATGGTTAAGTAAATGAAATGATTATTGACTTGTATCTTAATATTTGAAAGGTGGAATAAACTTATTTTGAAATGAAACATTGTACATGTATATCTTTTTGCAGGTGGCAAACAACAAACAGTACCACCATCTATTCCTGTGTCAGAACTTTTCCCAGATGGTAATTATCCCGAGGGTGAAATAATGAAACATCCTGAGATTAATCATGATTCATGTTGGTAAGTTCTTATTATGTTATATGTTTACTGTTTATAAGGAAGAATCTGTATGTAGTAACATTATGTATCAGGTCATGTCAGGTAACCTTTCATTTATCTTTGACCTTCAGATATTATGTATGACAATGAAAGAATATTGACCTTTTGAACATCTGAATTTAACATTAAAGATGATGCTATTATGTTAAAACAACTATCAATAAAACATATAAGACTTTTGGTGAAAGTGGATGGAAAAATCAGCTGCAAATGATCCTGGAATATTTATTTACAGGAAGAATGGTTTTTTTTCCATAGGGTCTGTTATCTTAGATTCTAAATGTTCGAAAACTCACCTCTTCAAGGACTTCTCTACTATACCATTCATTACAAGAAGATTTCAGATGATTGTTGCTGATTATTGTGTTGAACTGTGACCTTTAACGTACATTACCCAATACTCCCAAATGTAATCCAATGTTTTTGTATTGGCAGATGAAAATGTTTTAAAAAAGATTCAATTAATATTTGATTTGAATTAAATTGAGAATGGTATGTCAACCAATTTACTGTATTGGAGTTATACCAATTGAAAAAGAAGGGAAAAATACAACAAAAAAACATGGGACATTCATTGCCATTTCTGTAAACTTAGTCTAGTAATTGACCTCTATTGAGATTTGTTAATTGTCAAACTGTATAAAGTTAGAACTTGACTCTTATCAATCTGAGCAGGATTGTTAGTAACATTAAAATGTCATTCTAAAATTAAACCAATGACAAAACTGTGATAAAGATACACATAGTTTAATGGTATACAACTTCAGAATGGTGGTTAATAGTTATACAAAGTATGGGTGTGTTGTCATGGTTGTTTTCTGTCTGTAGACACAATAAAAAAAATCAAAGTATCTTCAGTTCTAGTTGGCTTTTTCTTCTGAAATTTTAATGCAATGATCCCTAACACAGAATACAAGTTTGGATTGATTTAGGAGATAGCCCTATCCATTTCCAAACATGAGGTCCTAATGTGCCAAAAATAGTTGACTTGCTGCAGGACTGTCACCAAATAGTAGTCCTTTATTAATGACTTAATAATGAATACATATATAACTTGGAGATACAAATTAATTTTGTATGTATTAATATATTTCATAGTCAGACAGCAAAGGATAGATTTACAGATGAAGAGAAGCGAGCTTTAGACAGAGCTAATACCTATATATATCAAGAAATAAGGCAAGCTGCTGAAGCTCACAGACAGGTATTTAATATTTACCTTTCAATACTTAGATATCACTGCTAAAGTTGGGAGTTAGGGTTAGCGTTATGTGTTTAATGCCACTTTCAACAATATTTCAGTTATATCGTGGCGGTCAGTTTTATTGATGGAGGAAACCAGAGAAAACCACTGACTTGCCGCAAGTCACTGACAAACTATAGCATAATGTTTTATTGAGTACACCTCGCCTGAGTGGGATTCAAACTCACAACGTTAGTGGTGATAGGCATTGATTGCATAGGTAGTTGTAAATCCAACTACCATATGATCACAACCACAACAACCCCTTGGGAGTTTGGCATACACTCTAGAAGAGGTGCACTTGATACAACTTATTGTGCTAAACTTTGTCACTGATTTGCCAGTTTTGTAAATAATGGTATCCTGATTTTTAGTTTAATAAATATGATTTTAAGACAAGTTTATATCACTCGTCTGTCATTTATTACCCTTTTATTTACAATCATTTACTTAATATATGTTTATTGATCAAATTTGTCAAATGAAATGTTTATATTTTTCAGACAAGGCAATATATGCAAGAATACATAAAACCTGGTCTGACTATGATAGATATATGGTATGTAAATTTATTATTGATCTTTAAGGAATATCAATGCTTATTGCTTACATAGAATGTAGAGTCAGCAATGTTTGTTTTGTATTATACATAGGCACATTAATGAATAATTCGTGGCAGCCATAATTTATTGGGAGTTTTAACATGGGTTGGCAGTATATTTAGTATTTTATCCTAAGCAGAACCACCACAATATAACTGAAATATTGTTGAAAGTGGAGATAAACACCATAAACCACAACCACCATCCCAAGCAGCATGTAAAATGTAATTTTAGAATAAACCATAATTACAAAAGTTGACCACTCCAATATAACAATGATCATATATCATTCATTCAAAGGATAGTTGTCCAGATGGTCATTCTCTCGCTTACGACCAAAAAATGATCTGGTCCAAAAGTTGGCAGTATATCAAGGTAGCACTATATGTCTACAAGCATATTAAAAATACTTCTTAAATAGCTTCAAACATGAAGGTATCAGATGGTTATCTGGTGTCCCACATTAAAAACTATTTTTCCTTTAATTTTCTATTTCAACTTTTCAAAACTGCACATGTTAATGCAGTGTATTGTATGTGTTAATAGTTCTTGTTGTAGTTCTTACGTGTTGACATACCAGAACTTTATATACAGTGTATTGTATGTGTTTAATAGTTCTTGTTGTAAAAAATGATCTGGTCCAAAAGTTGGCAGTATATCAAGGTAGCACTATATGTCTACAAGCATATTAAAAATACTTCTTAAATAGCTTCAAACATGAAGGTATCAGATGGTTATCTGGTGTCCCACATTAAAAACTATTTTTCCTTTAATTTTCTATTTCAACTTTTCAAAACTGCACATGTTAATGCAGTGTATTGTATGTGTTAATAGTTCTTGTTGTAGTTCTTACGTGTTGACATACCAGAACTTTATATACAGTGTATTGTATGTGTTTAATAGTTCTTGTTGTAGTTCTTACGTGTTGACATACCAGAACTTTATATACAGTGTATTGTATGTGTTTAATAGTTCTTGTTGTAGTTCTTATGTGTTGACATACCAGAACTTTATATACAGTGTATTGTATGTGTTTAATAGTTCTTGTTGTAGTTCTTACGTGTTGACATACCAGAACTTTATATACAGTGTATTGTATGTGTTTAATAGTTCTTGTTGTAGTTCTTACGTGTTGACATACCAGAACTTTATATACAGTGTATTGTATGTGTTTAATAGTTCTTGTTGTAGTTCTTATGTGTTGACATACCAGAACTTTATATACAGTGTATTGTATGTGTTTAATAGTTCTTGTTGTAGTTCTTACGTGTTGACATACCAGAACTTTATATACAGTGTATTGTATGTGTTAATAGTTCTTGTTGTAGTTCTTACGTGTTGACATACCAGAACTTTATATACAGTGTATTGTATGTGTTAATAGTTCTTGTTGTAGTTCTTATGTGTTGACATACCAGAACTTTATATACAGTGTATTGTATGTGTTTAATAGTTCTTGTTGTAGTTCTTATGTGTTGACATACCAGAACTTTATATACAGTGTATTGTATGTGTTTAATAGTTCTTGTTGTAGTTCTTACGTGTTGACATACCAGAACTTTATATACAGTGTATTGTATGTGTTTAATAGTTCTTGTTGTAGTTCTTACGTGTTGACATACCAGAACTTTATATACAGTGTATTGTATGTGTTTAATAGTTCTTGTTGTAGTTCTTACGTGTTGACATACCAGAACTTTATATACAGTGTATTGTATGTGTTTAATAGTTCTTGTTGTAGTTCTTACGTGTTGACATACCAGAACTTTATATACAGTGTATTGTATGTGTTAATAGTTCTTGTTGTAGTTCTTACGTGTTGACATACCAGAACTTTATGTACAGTGTATTGTATGTGTTTAATAGTTCTTGTTGTAGTTCTTACGTGTTGACATACCAGAACTTTATATACAGTGTATTGTATGTGTTAATAGTTCTTGTTGTAGTTCTTACGTGTTGACATACCAGAACTTTATATACAGTGTATTGTATGTGTTAATAGTTCTTGTTGTAGTTCTTATGTGTTGACATACCAGAACTTTATATACAGTGTATTGTATGTGTTTAATAGTTCTTGTTGTATTTCTTATGTGTTGACATACCAGAACTTTATATACAGTGTATTGTATGTGTTTAATGGTTCTTGTTGTAGTTCTTACGTGTTGACATACCAGAACTTTATATACAGTGTATTGTATGTGTTTAATAGTTCTTGTTGTAGTTCTTACGTGTTGACATACCAGAACTTTATATACAGTGTATTGTATGTGTTTAATAGTTCTTGTTGTAGTTCTTACGTGTTGACATACCAGAACTTTATATACAGTGTATTGTATGTGTTAATAGTTCTTTTTGTAGTTCTTACGTGTTGACATACCAGAACTTTATATACAGTGTATTGTATGTGTTTAATAGTTCTTGTTGTAGTTCTTATGTGTTGACATACCAGAACTTTATATACAGTGTATTGTATGTGTTAATAGTTCTTGTTGTAGTTCTTACGTGTTAACATACCAGAACTTTATATACAGTGTATTGTATGTGTTTAATAGTTCTTGTTGTAGTTCTTACGTGTTGACATACCAGAACTTTATATACAGTGTATTGTATGTGTTAATAGTTCTTGTTGTAGTTCTTACGTGTTGACATACCAGAACTTTATATACAGTGTATTGTATGTGTTTAATACTTCTTGTTGTAGTTCTTACGTGTTGACATACCAGAACTTTATATACAGTGTATTGTATGTGTTTAATAGTTCTTGTTGTAGTTCTTATGTGTTGACATACCAGAACTTTATATACAGTGCATTGTATGTGTTTAATAGTTCTTGTTGTAGTTCTTACGTGTTGACATACCAGAACTTTATATACAGTGAATCTTGTCTAAACCAAATCCTAGAAAACCAGAATCCAGTATAAAACAAACATGAAAAAAAGTACCATTGTAGGGAATCTGTTAATTTCAGATGTATAAACCAAACATCTGTCTAAAAAATACTGGTCCCGAGGAGGTTGGCTTTGGCAGGTATCGCACTATATGCCAGTAAATTTATTTAACATGTTTTAATTTTTATTTAGTGAAACACTAGAGGGCATTTCTAGGAAGATGATAAATGAGAAAGGTTTAGAGGCAGGACTGGCCTTCCCAACTGGGTGTTCACTGAATCATTGTGCAGCTCATTATACCCCTAATGCTGGAGATCCTACAGTATTACAGTATGATGATGTTTGTAAGATTGATTTTGGGACACATATTAATGGTATGTACCAATGATACATTTTAATTTAATTCTTTATTAATACCGCATCAGTGGTGTAATGGTAAGCATGCTCGCCTGGAGTGAGATAGATCGTGGGTTCGAGCCCTGGTCGGGTCTAACCAAAGATTATGAAATTGGTATTTGTTGCTTCTCCGCTAAGCACGCAGCATTGAGAAAGAACAAAGACTGGTTGGCTCAGAATCAGGATAATGTGGCCGAAGGGGGCGACATGTCTATCCACGGACTGTTGCTTCAGTGAGCTAACACTATAAAAATCCAATTAAGCGTGTTGGTCTTGTTCAAAGCGGACATCGTCATCATCATCTTATTGAAAATTAACTTGTTCTCGCCATGATATAGCTCAGTGTGTGTATACTATAAAGGTGTTTTAATGATTGAAATAAAAAGAACAGGAACAATCAAATGCATTTGTCAATTTTTATGTCAAGTCTGGAAGTTTGAATACTCCAAGCCGTGAAATATAATCTGATTAACAATAAATTACAACATATAACAATCTCAGTTATGATTGCATGGCTTGGATGCTATTTCCTCACTAAAATTAATAAGGCATTGCTTGTAGTTCAGTCATAATCATTAATTACTTCGTCGTTTTTAAAGATACAAAAAATAACCGCTCCTTGATGTATGTAACAACCGTATTTTCTACAACTCATCACAAGCTTAACAATGTTCAACAATGTAATTATTAGTGACAATTGTTTGCTTTCCTTTATTATATATCAGTATTTTCTGTCATCTTCAACAATTAACTGGGTCAATTTACGATAAGATCCGGAATTAAACTTATATTTACCGATGCTGTACTAGAATTCAAATCTATTACACAACATCTGGATAATAAAAACATCATATGAAAACGCCAATAAAGCCCAACACATTTAATATTTGAAGATGAAAAGAGATAAATCAGTGATTTTCCTACTCATTTGTATCTGGGGCCCGGGTCCCTTTTAATTGGCAAAATTAGCGTGTAAATGAAGTGAATTGGGAAAAGTTAGGAAGAGCAATAAATTTATTAGTTTGGATGTCCAGTAATAGAATAGCAATCATACTGTACCTTGAGGTTAATGCCAACAGTAACAAATTCTTGTGATGAGGAAAAATGACCGCAAAACAGTTCACAAAACTTACATAAATACCCTTGGTGTACCACACTGTCATATAGCCATGGGTATTTTTGTTCATTCTTTATTGAACTGAACACCCTGGCATCTGGTACCATGACCTCAGGAGCACAACTGTCCAAATCAGAGTGACAGTCAGATTGCAAATCATTATCAACAAGACTGCTTTGGGACCCCAGAGACAAGCTGAGACTTCCCTCAAAATTGAGGATATGAGGTTCAATAAAATCACTGGTAAGCTTCCTGTGCAGCAGAATGTCCAGATAGCATATACTTGATACAAAGCATAGTCAGTTAATGCAGCAAGGTGCTACTTAAGCTTGTTGAAGTTATTTTATTGTCACTAAAATCTGGTCTACTGCTATTAAGATGATTTATCAAATATTTTTGTATAACCGAGATCATGAGAAAACTTTCTGGAATCTAAGGCTATTGGGCCCTTCAGAGATTCACCGACCTCTTCTTGTCTCTCCATGCCCCGGACTGATGTACCGGCTGAACCCCCCTCTCATAGCCTATAGTATAGGCCCTGAACATTGCCACTATTTGCACTATTTACATGTTGTTGGATGTCATTTGAAGCTGTGTTAGGTAATAGTTTCTGAAGTGACACTGATAGTCGTAACAAGGCGTAACAAGATTAAAATCCCACTTTCAGGCCTGATGTTAAGTAGACTGTGTTCACTATAAGTTATTTTGACTGTTGTTTGTATTTTAGGTAGAATCATAGACTGTGTGTTCACTATAAGTTATTTTGACTGTTGTTTGTATTTTAGGTAGAATCATAGACTGTGTGTTCACTATAAGTTATTTTGACTGTTGTTTGTATTTTAGGTAGAATCATAGACTGTGTGTTCACTATAAGTTATTTTGACTGTTGTTTGTATTTTAGGTAGAATCATAGACTGTGCTTTCACTATGTCTTTTAACCCAAGATATGATGAGCTGCTAAAAGCTGTCAAAGATGCTACAAATACAGGTATAAAGGTAAATATATTTTCAGTCTGTTATAATTAAAGTTTGTGTATAAGAGGTAAGACATGATTTAACATAGGACTCTGGAATATTTATTTTAAAATTATATTAGGGGTGGAAGCAAAGCAATCATTGACTAAACCTTTGAAATTGCAATTTCTTAATGAGAATAAATGCTGGACATTGTTTAACAATACTTAAGATTTTGTAGGCTCATCGTGTCATTTGAAAATTGACCTCTGAAATCCAGCAGACATATAATTTAAATTAGAATATTAATTATTATTATCAAAGATTTGTACATTTTTTCTTTGATCTTTACATACGATAATATCTATTATCGCTATTTTGTTTACTTTCCCTTTGATGTTTAAAACCAATATGTTTCATGTCACGTAAGTGCTGAGAAGATTCCAATTATCGCTAAGCGTTGTCAAGGACACAAGATAAAATAATTAATGATGGGTTTTTTTAACTCAAGGACTATTCTCAGTCATCTCTCATCTCAGGGCTGCCCTAAGATGAGATGACTGAGAAACGTCCTCTTGTTTTAAAAAACATTGTTAATCACTTATTATCAAGCAACTAGCGTGACATTAACATAATATCGCTGTTTTCTAATATGACATTTTATTAACCAGTAGGTTATATTATGAATACTACAGACTGGTTGGTATTTATACAGCAAGAACATTATTTTGCTCCAAAATGCTTTGCCGGTCTATTATGGCTTTTACCGGTCCATTATGGCCGACAGAAGGCTATAATGGACTGGTAAAAACCATAATAAACCGGTCCATTATGACCTTCTTCAAAAAGAATGAAGATTACCTAAAATTGAAATTGACTGGTTAATAAAAGTATTAAGAAATGGGTGTTTTCATAATGGACCGGTTATATGTCCTCGGTTAAGTCATAATGGCCCTCGGAAGGTTGTATTGGCACTCTGTGTTGCCTCAGGCCAAAACAACCTTCCTGCTCGGCGTTGCCTCGGGCCAATACAACCTTCCTTGGGCCATTATAACTAATCTTGGACATATAACCGGTCCATTATGAAAACACCCTTTTATTAATACTATAATAATGAATTTATTGATGTCACTTTACCAAATCCTTGATAAACATACTATCATTGATATGTTTTGTTTGAAATGGACTACGATGTAATATTACTGTGAGAAATCTATTATTGCAAAACAAATCAACAATGGTATACAGTTGACTCTCGTTATCTCGAATTCGATGGGACCATGGAAATAAATTCGAGTCAACCGTAGTTCGACTCAAGAGGAGCTACGAAGATACCGGAAGTGTAGTTTGTTTAACAACGAAAGGGAGACAACTCGAGCGAAATTTTGAAGAGCTAAAACCAGCATCGCATGTCCCTATTCTCGGAACGATTTTAAACATATTCAATGTTTTTGTTGCTGTTTTTTTCTCTCTGTTAAATTCTTTGAATCTTGTGAAACGACTGATAGCTTCTAGATATCTTTTTTTGTGTGAATGAATATGTTTATCTGTTTTGTTTATGTTTTTCACCTGTTGCATTGTCATTAAACTTCACCCAACATGACGTATTTTTCTTTGTGCAATACTGTTTATTTACAATAAATTGTGTGTTTTTATTATTCAATAAAGTGTAGAAGAAAACTATTCTTCTTTAATCAAAATTAATTTCCGACAAATAATTCAATAGATAAAACGCTTCCTTTGTGTACTTTTCATAATCATTGATGTATGCCGACCCAAGCGCACTTATTATGAATCGATAATTTTTGATTGTACACATCTAACCTGTGACATAATACCAAGCCAATTCAAATATTATCACTAATTAATTTGACAGATTGTGAAATAAACATGTGAAATAGCCTAAGGTAAAAATGTCAAATTCAATGACCGTATGTTTCACCTGTGATCCGATTTTAATCCTAAGGTAATACACATGTTTTGACAGGTAAATTTGACTTAGCGAATGTAAATAATATGGCTTTCTACATCTCGGGACCAAAACTTTTATTCAAGACAACCGAAATTTCGACTCATCCGAATTCGACTCAACAGGAGTCAAATTATATATATTTATACACAACGAAGTTCGGGACTTCGATAAAAATTCGACTCAACCGGAAATTCGAGTCAACCGAATTCGAGACAATGAGAGTCAACTGTATATTTATCTGTTTACTTGTTTATATATAGATGAAACTAATTTTATTCACTTTTCAGGAAGTACCTATATTCTAAAATTTAACTATTTTCCTGGTAAGGTACAGTGGTTCCTCTCTTATCAGGCCAGATTTTAGATGCATTCAGATAAAATACCATTAGATTGTTCCCTTCAAGATAAGCCACCCCTCTTATAATGCCACTTTTTCACTGCAAAAGGGGTGGCTTTGTAAGACTTGGACAGTTATTTTGCCGCCAGAAATATATTTAAATGACAAGATTAGAGGATACACAGGGAGTATTTATGCTATTTAAACATAACAATTAATAAAGTAATTAAAAATAAATGTTGATTATTTTCAGGCTGCAGGTATTGATGTGAGATTATGTGATATTGGAGAGGTAATACAAGAAGTGATGGAGTCATATGAAGTAGAACTTGATGGAAAAACATATAAAGGTATTCCCTTCATATGAAATTAAAATGGAGGTTTTGGTTATGGTGTTTAACGCCACTTTCAGCAATATTTCAGTTATATTGTGGCAGTCAGTTTTATTGGTGGCGGAAACCAGAGTACCCAGAGAAAAACCACCGACCTGCCGCAAGTCACTGACAAAATTAAAATGAGTTCAAAGAATAATACTACGCCAACTGAACACCCAGATCAAGTTTGAATTTTGATATAATTATATTATTATATTGATCCATAGTTATGCCCTTGTTTACTTTTGTTGGAAACAGGACATCTGTCTCCTTTGGATGCATTCTTCCATTTTTTTTCATCAAATAACCAGCCAGTTGACCAATAGGTGCTCCTGGGAGCCTCTGGTTAAATATTGAAAAATACTTGTAAATCATAGTGATGTATTAAACAATTATTATTATTGTTTTCAACTTTTCAGTGAGGTCTATAAGGAATTTAAATGGTCATTCTATAAGCCCTTACAGGATACATGCAGGAAAGACAGTGCCAATAGTCAAAGGTGGAGAGGCCACAACAATGGAGGTTTGAAGATATTTTTCTCTCTCTAAGCTCATTAAACAGACAAGATTTACAAACATAATAATGCCTCAGTATAGATGAAATACTGCTAAAGTTGGTGTTGAACACCAATAAATCAATACAAACATAATAGTTGAATCAAGTAGTGATATAGTGATGAACTTTAAACTACAGTTTAGTGTGGGGTTAAAGGTTAACTTTATAATCTAATTTTAGTATTAGGATTACTTGTTAGTTTTACTGGTGACTTAATTAGAATAGCCAGAGAAAACAACAAATCTTGTCTAAATCATTGACATGCTTTATCTTACAAGTTTTTATTATGTACATCTTGGCATGAGTAAAAGTTGAACTCACAAACATCTGTGGGAACAGGCATGGATTGCATAGGTAGATGTAAATCTAGCTACCATGCCATAGTGGAATCCTCAATAAAGTAGGAGGCCGTCGTGATCGTATGGTAGTTGGATTTACAACAACCTATGCAATCGGTGCCTATCGCCACTAACGTTGCGAATTTGAATCCCTATCATGGCAAGGTGAACTTGATACAACATTATGTGATTAAGTTTGTCAGTGATTTGTGACAGGTCTGTGGTTTTCTCCGGGTACTCTGGTTTCCTCCACGAATAAAACTGACCGCCACGATATAACTGAAATATTGTTGAAATTGACGTTAAACACCATAACCCCCCTCCTCAATAAACGAATTATAAAGATCTCAAATTGATCAGTACAATTTAATCTTGTCTCGATTCTTTTCTGAGGAAACCTATTGTAGTATCAGAAACCTTGGATTAAATTCAAACTAAAATTTGCAAATAAATATTTTGAAATACTGTAACACCAGACAAAAATTTATGGTCCCAAAGTTTTTCTGTTTCTAAAATCAAACCTGAGAATTCCGACATCCTATGCAATCCGACACATTTCCCTGGTCCCTTGGTGTGTCGGATTAGACAGGTTCCACCGTATATGAAAAACTGACAACGAAGTGAGCGAACACAAATTCTAAGAAATATTTTTGTATTTGTGGTCTAGTTGTAAATTCTATATGGGATGTTTAAGACAATATGTTTACTTGTCATTATTTTCACAGGAAATGGAGTTTTATGCTATTGAGACATTTGGAAGCACAGGCAAAGGTGTTGTTCATGATGACATGGAAACTTCTCATTACATGAAGAATTTTGATGTTGGTCATGTTCCTTTAAGGTTGGTTTATTTGTACACATATTGCTCATTTTTCATTTTTGATATTTAGAAGTCAAGAGTAGTTAGAATATAAATCCTTTGTACATAAACATGAAATTTAGTGCCAGAGGGTTAGAATTACTGGTATTAATCGTCACTCAGTAATTTATTCAGCAATTTATTATGACTGTCAGACTTAATTGAGGGAGGAAAACCTAGACAGTTGTAACAAACTAACAAATGAATCCCCCATCTTATGGTAGTTGTTGGAAACAATACCTTTACACTTTTTAATTTGCATGTATTCCAACATTTTCAAAATCCAGAATTTTAAGGAGTGATTAGTTCCAGTCCAAAATTTACTGATTTACATCACGGTGGATAAAATTACACTCCTGAAAAAAGTAATATTGTTCATTCTAAAATGTTCCTGAAAAAACAAAGCATCATCTCTGTCATTTGTCAAGTCCGTATCAGGAGAAAAGCCTGCAATATGCACTTTAGTAACATCGACATCGGCATGTCAGACGGTGGCAATAGAGGCCTTGCTAAGCATGTAAAGACCATGAAAGAAAATGCGTGTTGATTTATCGTATAAAACTACTTTTTCTAGATACTCCTGCTTTTCGTCACTTGGGGTTGGCACAGGGCTCACGTTGGAGGGCGAAGAAGTCGCCTTGTGGCTGCTCACTTTGCTTTGTACTAGTGCCAAAAGAGAAGTGGAAGTCGCCCTGTAATTTTACCAAGTCGCTTTGCTAATTTTAACTGTCTTAACAGTAAAATATTAACATCTGTATATTTTTACTACAAAATTTTCGTTTTTCAAACCGCCATTGTAAAGGGACGTAATCGAAACAGTTACGAATATAAAAACTTTACTACGGATCCGTACTCGGGGAAAATAATGTTGGTATTGTTTCATTTCATTCATTTGGGGTTTGATGGCGGCTATCCAAAGGGATTGTTAACTTTGTGGATATGATTAGTTTCTTAATTAATATCAATCAGTGATTAAAGAGAAGCAACGTGAATAATATACACTCATTAAAATTTGATTAAATAATTAGCGATTTCACAGTTTTGTCATTTTATCTATGTGTGACTTGTTTGAGACAATGCTGATGTCGAAATAAAATTTATTATTCAATTTTATTTAGTTATTATTTATTGGACAATAGTTGACTATCATATATGTGCCTTTATCATCTGGAAGACAAAACAAAGAATCTGAAAAGGGTTTATTTAATACAAACAAACAAAAAACAAATACAAGGACATATGTAAATCAGAGAGATGATATGCTAACAAAAACAAGGAATTAAACAACTACTGAATATACCTTAATGCATAACAAGTACATTATAACATACGAATGCCACGATAATGCCCTGCGAATGTGAAAAGTGGTACAATTAGAGAAATATTTTGACTTCTTCCTGTACTCTCACCACTTCTCCCTGTTGTCTCTCACTTCTCTTTTGTCAGCACCTGAAAGAGAAGTCACTTCTCCCTCTGATTTCAAAGTAGTGGGAGCCCTGGTTGGCATTTCTTCATATATAGCGGATGTGGTCGAGTGGTCTAAGGCTAAGCTATTGGTGCTGTATTGTATCAAAGGTGTGGGTTTTAATCCTGTTGGGGGAGAACAAATAATTTGTCAGTTCAAAAACTAATTGTAGCACAAAATTTATTCATATTTGTTCTCACATAAGAAACTAATACATGATGGTGATTTGTATTTGCCGAAGACTAATAATTAAAATGATGTTAAGATACTAGCCAATCTCCCAATGTTTACATTGTTTTAACCAATAATATTATTTTGGTATACAAAAGTCCCAAAATGTGCTATTTCTGAAATGGTGAATTGTTGCTATTAGTGATCTTATTTTAAAACTTTTACTTTTAGGGTGCAAAAATCCAAACAGTTATTAAACTGCATTAACCAGAACTTTGGAACGCTTGCATTCTGTCGACGTTGGCTGGATCGGCTGAACCAAACCAAGTACTTGATAGCTCTGAAGAACCTGTGTGATGTAGGAATAATTGATCCATACCCCCCTCTTTGTGACGTTAAAGGATGTTACACAGCTCAGTTTGAACACACAATATTGTTGAGGCCTACATGTAAAGAAATAATTAGCAGAGGAACTGATTATTAGATAGAATGTCCTATTTATCATGAGGGAGATAATTAATAATGCTTTTGTTTTAAAGCTGTTTCATTTTTCAAACAATATTTTTTATATTTGAGTGATTATGATAAATATTAAACTGTGTCAGAACCAACTGTTAATTGTGCTTTTGTCTTTTCAATAGATTGGTAATATATTAAACTGTGTCAGAACCAACTTTTATTATAACTCTGTCTTTTTCAACTGTGTCAGAACCAACTTTTGTAATTGATATATAATGGTACTATAATTCTTGTATTTGACTTGTTATTAGGCTGATACAAAATAAATGTTTTGTTTCTATGACAGGTCCGTTATTCTAAAAATAATCTTGTGTGATTGACTGTGTTACATGTTTGGTATTGTTAGTTCTAATACAATTATATATTATTGTTTCTGTATAATCAGTTCATTCTGACGTATACAATGTGTTTGTCTTATCCTGAAGTTGACAACCATGGTGAATTTTGTGTTTAGTTTGAAATTTTTAAGACCATAATAGAACAGAAGAAATCATATTCATTATACATAGTTAGATTCTAGAGAAACTTGGATCTAATATTTAGGTATACAAATGACAAACTATTTATTTATATACAGTATATACAAAATATATGTACATGTATTACTTTATCTTTTTTTTTTTTTTATCTTCCTTAAAGTACTAGCTTTTGTTGCATTTGAAGTTGCTCTCTGTAGCAATGTTTTTCTTTATACAGACAATATGAAATACTCAAAACTTGTGTCTGACATTCGGTCAGATAGTTTCAAAGCTTCTGTCTGATCGATTAATTTTTACCTGACCAAAAAACAAGTAGACAGAAATGTATATTGTTTGAATAATAGCATAGCCTTCCACACTGTTTCTGCCCAAGTGATGGTGGTTTGTTTAGCTGAAAGGTGTATTTTCAATCTTAATCTGGTTTTATAGGGAACCATACATTTTAAATCACAATTTATCAGGGTATTAGTTTTTGGTTGGGTCCTCTTTACAAGAAAATTTTCTTTATATTAGTTGACAAAAAAGTTCATCATGCATCTTCAATACAAACTGTCTGTTGATATTGAAACTCTTTATAAGTTGAGTTTAACAGTACTTTATTGTTAATAGACAATAAGATTGAACAAGTAAATTCAACTTCAATGAAGTCCTCTCTTTACTTGACAACAGGGGAAAAAACTAAGTGAAGATTAATAAATATGGAAAAACAGAAATAGTGTAGAATTGCTGGTCAAGTTTCTTAAAAACATTTTGTTTGTTTGATAAATTTTCAAACTTTTTTTTCAAATATTCATGAATTTTCTTGATCATAATGTTATTTGTTTATTACTAAGGAATTAAGTTTTACCCATATCCGTATGTACTGCTCTTAGTTTCAGCTCAATGACTTAAGTTCCTCGTATGCAAATCATTTCAGAGACCACAACAGGAAGGCCAAGTTTGATTTCTGACTTGAACGACTTTTACTGTTTTGGAGTTATGCCCCTTTGATGATCAGATACATGTTTATTTGGAAGTGGAGGCATCTGTGTCCTATGAACACATTCTTCCATTTTGTTTTAATAATTAAGAAAACCTGAATGGCATTTTTTACCAAAGAATTAACATCTGTATAAATTATGTATTTATAATCACAACTGCTGAAACCGCCATGTTTACACTCGTAATAGATTGATTTGTCATATAAATGTAAACATATATATTTCTGTGAAAATGATTTTGTCACATTGAAGCAGCTCAACAATATTGTATTGGAAAATCTTTTTCTCTGTTATGAATATGTTAAAATTTGAAATATAAATAAAGTGGAATAATGCCAAATGGAAATTGTGTCCCTTTTTTTCTGCCATATATTTTTCTGCCATTTTTAATCGAACGAAATTGTTAGAAAAAAGATATATGTCATAACCATAGAAATTTATGGTGCATTCGAGCATCAAACATTTTAATTAGGTGGATGGATAAATGTGTCTGATTACCCAAAAGTTGGCTTTGGGGGAACATGCACGATAGTATACAGAGAAGACGATAAGTTTGTTACCTACTGATATGATGAAAACCTTCCATGGTGCGAGAGAGAGAGAGAATCATTTTAACCTAAAAAATAACTGACATGCTATAGTTACAAGTCACTGGCAAACTTTTATCATATCAAGTTGTATCATGTACACCTTGTTACAGGTGGGAATCAAAATCACAACTTTAGTGTTGACAGGCCACATACACTGTAGATCATATATAAACTGAACTATTACATGATTGCTGCCACAATGGCTTCTCAGTAGTCACATAGTATTGTAATAAACACTAAAATTGACTAAATGTTAGCTACATTCGTGACATTGGCAGGTTTGTAACAGGAGTAACATGATGGGTGTTACTAGTGGAGCAGGAACTGCTTACCCTTCCAGATAATCTGAGTTCACCCACGGTTTTTAGTGGCTTCATGTTGCTCAATCTTCAGTTTTCTGTTTATTGTTTATCTGAAGTGTAAAAATCTGGTAGGAGTCGGCACAAATAACACTGTACCATGTGACATAGGACATTCAAATATTAAACGACATTAATAGCAATTGACTATCACCTTAATGGTCAGTTAATGAGTAGTCTTTTGTATTTAAATGTTCCAAAGGCCATGTCACACAGTACACTGAAATATACATTGAAAGCACATGTATGTTATTTTGTTTAGATGGTTGGGCTCTTACACTATTTGTACCCACTCCATGCAGATTTTTACACTTAAAAAAATATAATTAACATAGAGACCTAATGGGTAGCTTTTTTAATAACAGACCAATAGTTTTGAAATTAATTGTCAGAGTTCGTATCATATATTAATATACATCTAGAAAAAAATGCTGTTAAGACGGACCTGATGTAACTATGATTTGAAACTACTTCAGTCAAACATCATTACATAGTTAGGTGCTCATGTGAGCCTCTGGTTGAAACAAAATATTACCTGGAGTGTCCTTTGTATTTTCAAATACAACTCGACAAATGTGAGAGGTCGTTGGTTTAGTTGGTATTGGTGGAATTAATATTGTTGATTATTTCTTATCACCTTAAAAAGGCAATGCTTTCGTATTACCTGATATATATTTTGATTATAGTGTTAGAAATAGTTTCCCTTGGCTGTGTTCAGAGCAAGATCACCTTTCTCATCCAAAAAGTATGTTCCCCTTAGAAATAACTCATCTATTTAATGAAGTTATGTAGAATCAAGCATTTGCAATTAATCCTTGGTAGAATATTAACATCGCCAGAGATTATTAATAAATGTATGTCTCATACTTCTTTACGAAGGTGGTTAGTAAAAGTGGTAACCCGGGCCCGGGTCCGGTTCCAAATTCGTATTTTCTTTATTACATCTTTATTAAGGCATTAATTTTAATAAAATTTGAGCATAATGCATAAAATTATGTATTTTATCACATTTTTCAAACAAATATAAACAAAAATAGTTTTTATACGAAATATCGGCAATACAAGTTTTCGAAGTTAGTAAAAGTTGTAACCCGGGCCAAGGCAAAATTTTCAATTAATCGATGATTACACCTTTATTTCTCGCTAAAACTTCACAATATTCAGAATGAACATTTTTCAGTATTAAAGAAATGTAAAAAATATTTTAAATTCAATGGTAATGTTCTCTTTTGTCATTATGGGAGCATTTTAGATTCTGATAAAAGTTGTAACCCGGGCCGGAAGTGATGCATTGTTTTGAGGGTACTTGAAAATTGACCTGAAAAGATATGATCGTCTATATCTTTTTTACTACTCAATATAATCGATTCAAATTTTGGTCAGCTTGAGATATCAGTATATACTTTACAAAAAAAATAAAAAAAATATAAAAAAATATTGTGTATTAGTATCAATATTTACCTGTACACCCAGTTACCTGTACACCCACGTGACCAGTCTTTGTTTACAAATCTTAATATATTAATATTGCATCGTGGAGAAAAAAGAAAACTTTTTTTTTTAAATTGATCAAATATATTTGTTGTTGTTGTATTGAAGTATGTTTTTACAAAATTTCAAGAATTTTAAAGAAGTAATAAAGGTGCAATCATTGATTAACTGAAAATTTCGTCTTTGCCCGGGTTACAACTTTTACTAACTTGGAAAACTTATATTGCCGATATTTCGTATAAAAACTATTTTTTTTTATATTTGTTTAAAAAATGTGATAAAATACATAATTTTATGCATTATGTTAAAATTTTATTAAAATTAACGCCTTAACAAAGATGTAATAAAGAAAATACGAATTTGGGCCCGGGTTTTTGGAACCGGACCCGGGCCCGGGTTACCACTTTTACTAACTGCCTTTACGAATGAAGTATTTATGGTGTCAATTAGATTAAAATATAAACCTTTCTGATTTAAATAAAATAAAGTTGTTGAAATTCTATTCAGCTCAGTTGCACAATTGACTTTGTGTGTAAATACGATGTCGACCCTACGGAAGCAGGTCAAATCGGCCCCAAGTCAAATCGGGCCCAATCAAATCGGCCCCAAGTCAAATCGGCCCCAAGTCAAAATTATTGAAGAATTAAAACTGTCTAGTAAGTATAGTTATGTTTTGTACCAGTAAATGTTTACCATTGATACGAAAATAAACTAAATATAAACGTCTGACTATATCTAGCCGGTAGCATCCCAAATTGCCGATTCCCAAATTTCCGATTCCCAAATTGCCGAGTCCAATTAGCCATTCCCAAATTGACGACATGTGAAAAAAAATTAAATAAATACAAATTTTTTGTTTTGTAAATACGCCCCAAATTTGTTTGGAGTTAATTAATTGCTGATCATTTATTAAAATCTACCATAATCACCTAGCTTGGATATAGTCCGAGATTCCTCTGTCGTCCGACGACATTATATATTATTGCTAGAGCCGTCCGACGACAGAGGAATCTCGGACTAGCTTGGATATTGTGGGTATAGTACTACATGTGTAGTTCATTTTTAGATTACCGAAATCATCAATCAGTTCTAAATAATTTGCTATTTAACGACAATTTTCGGCATTATTTTTCTTTCTTACTTAGTAAAACTCTAAAAAAACATTTACTTATTTGTAGTTTTTCTCCATTGTTCTTCAATTGTTTGAAGTAATGAGTATCGGTATCTCCTATTCAACAATCAATATGCATTTGATTGTAGTTTTTCTAATTAAAATTGCGCGAAAAATTACTGCTTTCAATAAAATATGTACACATCATCAATATTTTTTTTTAAATAAAAAATAATATTATGAAATTTTGTCATTTTTTAAAAAAGTCGGCAATATGGGATTCGGCAAAATGGAATCGGCAATATGGTTTTCGGCAATCTGGGATTCGGCTTAAAATAATGAATGATCTTGCCGATAAAATTTCAGTGTCTGCATGGGGTGTTCCCGGAACGACAACATTCTTAAAACAACATATAGTGTAGATTGTTGCTTTAGCAATTAAGTTGAGGCCACTTGAAGGTTTTGTTAAAGTAATTAATCAGTGAAATATTATATGCTAAATTTGATTAAAATATAATGAGAAATGAAATAAAATATTTTTTGTAATTAAAAAAATATATAAATATATATGAAGAAAAATTGAAATAAACAAAAGGACAAATTTAATAAGAAATTAAATAGTATATTTTTTGTGATTTATTTAAAAAGAAAAGATATATATATATATATATATAAATAAAGAAAAGGACAAATTTAATAAGAAATTAAATAATATATTTTTTGTGATTCATTTAAAAAAATATATATATATATATATATATATATATTGAAATTGAAATAAAGAAAATGACAAATTTAATGAGAAATAAAATAACATATTTGTTGTAATTTAGTTTTAAAAAAGTAATTAATAAGTGAAATATGACATGCTATATTTAATTAAAATATAATGAAAATGAAGTAGAATATATTGATTTTAAAAAGAAAATTGAATTAAAGAAAATGACAAAGTAATGAGAAATATTATAATTTATTTGTTGTATATTTTTTTTTTAATCCAATAAGAAAATAAGCCATTAATTAAAACTTTAACATATGGAGAGCAGATGATCCAAGGGCTCCCCATCCAAGCTAAATACCAACATCATTGACATTTATATATTTCTAAATGTAGTGCTTATAATAGTTTTAAAGTTTATTATTACGTTTTCATATTTCATATATATAGTTTTAAAATTGAAAAATAAATATTCTTCTTCTTCTTCTTCTTTATCTTTAACCCCCTCTGTAGGAGAACCATACGTCAGTATGTAGAACAGGTGCTCTGTTTATGTACAGTGCTCGTATTCCCTCCACCATTAGATTTTGTGCACATATATACAGTAAAGTCCTACCCACACACACTTAGCATAAAAATCCTTCTATATACAGTTAAGATTTTACAATTTGTCAGATTGCTGCTAAAAGTTAATTACAGGAATAGGATAGTCTAAAATTTGTCATTGGCGTACATGTATATTATATCACTTTGCTGTATTTCACATCTGTTTCCCCCAACCGTGTCGCCATTTAAAAAGTTCATTAAAATTATAGATTCGCATCTGATTGACTACTTTAGATATAAAAATATGCATTTCACCACTAATTCTAAAAAGTTATCATCTCATCTGGTAAAAGGTAAGATCCATTTTATCACAGTTCACATAATACGTATAACACCTTTTATTGACACAGTTAAAAAGTCGTCTAAAAAGAATATTCATTATGTTTCATATTTCATGTCTGCTTATATAGTTTGAAAATTTAATATAAATAGTAACTATTATGTTTTTCATAATTCATGTGTGCTTATATAGTTTGAAAATTTAATAATAAATATTCCTTATTATTTTTTTCATATTTCATGTGTGCTTATATTATAGTTTTAAAATTTAATTATAAATATTCATTGATTATTATGTTTTCGTATTTTATTTTATTCCATTTATATAGAAAATCAAATTTACCTTTATTTACCTGTGATTGCTCTGATCATCCACCCTTAATGGGACCCCTTAATCCCTCTTAATTAGGAAGGACAACTTTCTTTGATCTTTCAAAATGTTGGCGTTCCGGGATACAGCCGTCTGCATATATATGATGCAAATTTCCTCCATGTACTTTGGCCATGAGGAGGACTTTAATTTCATTTTGTTTAATCATTTCCAGTCTAAATGTCCTTTAGGCACCGGCCCTTGATGACCTCTGTATATGAATGACATTGTTCTCATGCATTGGTCATAGGGAGGACGCTGGATTTGCCTTCTGTCATTGAATTAACTCATTGTAAATATAAAAGGGTTTATTTCTATTTCGGTGTTCAGAAGAAATTAATTTTTATTTATTTATTCTTTTTTTATTTTTATTTTTTGGGGCCGATTTGACTTTCATTTTGAGGCCGATTTGACTTGGGGCCGAATTGACTGGAAATCGACACTACACCCGATTGATGGATGTCACAGAAATAACGATAATTCAACAGCGACAGAGAATGATAACCTTTTATTAGAAATGGTTTGTTTGTTTATTTTCCTTGTAAAATTATATCTCGTGTGTAATGTAGTCATTTGATTCAAAACATGGAGTAATAAAATATGCTATATTACTCCCAGTTCAAATCAAATAGGGTCCAGTTTCTTAAATGTAAAATGTAGTTTTCAAATGGTGCTCGAGACTCCGTGACCTTGTGACCGGTCACTATTTCGGTTCGCTGACCTTTATATTTGTCCTATAAATCCGGTTCGTTGACCTTTAGTTTACCTGTGACCTATATCTCCATATGTCAATGAACTAGCAATGTATTTCCTGTGTTGTGCATAGACACAGAAAATATGTTTTTTTAATATTTGTATAATTATGCAAAGTAGTCTTGTTCGCACGATTTCAAGTGCGAAATTTTATGTGGTGTCGTCCGTCACACATAATTAAACCAATTATTAGATATGAAAAAATATTGCTATTAACTATACAAGGAACAATGATTCTGAACATCAATGCATACGAGCTGACTTTCAGCCTTTGTTTATGCCACTATCATGACTATTTTAACTGGATGTTCCGGAGATGGTCACACCCAATGGAATCGTTTACCGAGTTATGTAAATACAAATACAAATACTTTATTAGCACAAACTCATCAACAATAAATGGTTAAGGCTCAGAATATATTGATAATACACAATAACATAATATGCATGTAGTGGAACAAATCATAATAGTTACAGTATAAAACGCTATAATAATTATAGCAAATCTTTTCTTATATTCAAACAGTTTGATATGAAAGAGTAAGTCAATCTAAGAATTGAGTATGACTTATTATTAAACAAAAAACTTATTTTGTTGTTAGCATTTTTATAGCTTGCATTTTCAAGTATATTTGATATTTTTTCATTAAATATGTTTCTTTGAGTATTGAATTTTTTACAATGTAGGAGAAAATATTTTTCATCTTCAATTTGATTTGATTTACATAATAAACAATACCTCTCTGTTCTAGGTATGTTTAAATGTCTTCCTCGTTCAATCATTAATGGATGAGCACTTATACGGATTTTACAAATTGCTGCCCTATCACATCTATTGTTTAAAACATCCACATAAGGTGGTCTTTGACACTCTGGAAAAAGTTGAGTTTTTGAGAATCACATATGTTTGCATTTTGCGTTTGCCAACATTGATCGTGTATTCTTTGTTTTATTGTATTTAAATGAAGCTTAATAGAATTAATATTATTTATGATGTAAGAATGGCCAAGGCCATTTAATAAGTTTTTTACCTTTTTACCCAAGGATTTGTTTCTCTAGACTTGATATATATATCATATACTAAAGTGTGTTTTGAAGAAATTATATGATTCATAAAGTTAAATATTGAAAATAATATTTTACTCTTCAAAGGGGTTCTGTTAAGTTCAGCTCGACATCCATCATTAGATGCTTTACAATGAATTCCTAGTATCTCTTTGATAAATTTAATATGTAGTTTTTCAAATGGATCTGAATCTTTAAATGTAGAATCGACACCCCAAACTTCACTACCATATGTAAGAATAGGAGTGACTAAGGAATCAAATAATTATGTATAAAAGAGCAAATACTTGACAAAAAATGTTTATGTTTAATTTTCTTTTAATAAAGAGTTAAATAAAAATTCCATTGAATTTCTTATCAAAACTGTGAATTGGATACTTTTCACAAATTATCGACTGGTTTTTCCAACCGATTTGATGCTAATACATTGTTTGTCAATTATCGAGCCCTCACAGTTTTCAGTTTGAACAGTTTATTGAGAAAACACTTAGACACATATTTAAACGTGTAACATGAGGTCAAATATAACAAAATAATGTTAAAGGGGCATTATCTACCAAAATCGTAAATTTTTGTTACCCATAAAAACTATCAGATATGATTGATGCCTTAATAAAACGTGTTTCTGTAACTTATAAATGTTATGAAATGTACGCGCATCGGGGAAAAAAGGTGCAACTGCTCGTGTTTTGAGATCGATCAAGAAATGGACGCCATCTTATTAATTATCGGCATTGTTTACGGAGTTTGCCGAATCGTCATTGAATCAGCACTTATTTCTTATTTTCTGTGAATCTGCTTTTAGTCGGCGTTAATTACGGAAAAAGAACCATGCAAGTTTGCACTTAAAAAAAGAAATAACAAAATTCGTGATCTATTTGTTTTTACATGTAATATATAAATCTTCCCTAGGATTACCAATTATTGATCAATTTTAAAGCAGACGTCACAGTTTTCTGAAAGTCATGCATGCCGCGGCGTTAATTTGTGAATATTTTTCACCTGTTTTCCATTCTGTTTGAGACATGTCCATTTCCCCCTTCCTAATACTATTTCAAACATACGAATTAGTTCTTTCTCTTTTGAGCGAAGGGGTAAAGGGTAATGTGCATTGAACAAAATCACACATATTTTCCTGGAACAAGCAAAAGCCTTTGATTGCTGTTCTTCATATTGAAGTCGTAACAAGGCCTTACGTCATGAGTAAAATATCATACTTCATGGTACGTACCTTCGATGTGAAGCATCATGCCGCACATGGTACAATTTTAATCAATTTCGGTTCAGAAAAGAGGTCCTATATTTTCTAATTCCCATTACATTGAGTTAATGGAAAAGAAATCCAAAGTTTAACGGTGCTTAAGCCAAAATGACAATAACATGGGTTAGGGTAGACCTTTTTACAACTTGAAAACATAAAAAAGAATGCTAAATCTAAGAGACAGTGATGATATTGATTCAATTGAACATTAATTTACTCCGCGTTCGGTAGTTCCAAATGAAATTGTTACTCCGAGTTCTGCATATCATACGTCCGCGGTGAGCCATATCCATTTTTCAATGGTTGTGCCTTTCAAAACTCCAATTGATCGGAAAGGAGAAGCTTTCAGATTATGAGATTTTGACAGATGATCAGCAAATGATTGGGAATTACATACAGAGATTGATGTGGAAATAAAATGGGGTGAATTTGATGTTTTCTGTTATTAAGCTTGAAATTTCACCAAGAATATTGTCAATTTCACGTTCAACAGCCAAATAACTTCAAGAATATCCAATCATTCGCGTGCAATTTGACATCATTTGAAAGCAAATTCATTTCTAAAGCGTTGGGTGTAAATATTTTGTCAAAATGATAACTTATTGTTGCGGAGTGATGTAAAGAAAATACCTTACCTGTTGTTGTTATTAGCGTGCTTTCTCCGCGTTTTACATATCCTTCCGAGTTTGGAATATCAGTATGAAGGTATCGTTAAAAGTTTACGAGATATCATAAACGTTACTAGATATCTCCAGTTAGTAATAAATATGAAAACGGCTATCCATACACACACACTTAAGTATTTACAACACAGACTAGATGTGCATCTTTATAACAATTGATATCTTCAATTACACCCAACCCCAGTATTTACAACACAGACTAGATGTGCATCTTTATAACAATTGATATCTTCAATTACACCCAACCCCGTTGGAACCTATTATAGATTCTTGCTGCGTTCTACGACCCTTCAGAAGGGCTGTCCTCTAGTTGTTTGGGGAATAAAATTGAGACGGGTTGTGAATGAGTGCCGGTTGTATTGACAATCCCATGCACGTAAACAACGAATTGTAACAACTCTTTATGTTCAACAATTTGTTAGGGGTCGTTGATGGGTATTCGCAAGGCACATATATGCATTTTATCCTCCTTTACCGTGGCAATCTACACACCCTCCAAATTCCAGTACACCACCACCTTGTACATACATTATTATCTGTATAAGTTGGTTTATAATTGTAGCTGAAATACTGCTTACTTGATGTGTAAACAGCTAGTTTATCAACAAAATTATACCCTAATTAATTGCTATAGTTTTTGTTGATTTTCAGGAAAATGCGACAAAATCATAGATTTTTGTAGTTCCATGACCATATTGATCGAGAAACATCTTTCAGACTTGCGCTGTTGATGATAGATATTGATCAGCAATATCTTAATCACTTTAACCTGCTGTTGGTCGACTGTCGATACATGTTACATCTAACAACACCTGTCTTCTCATGGAGTTTGGGTGACAAATCAGTGTATCTACTATCACATGTGCAGGCAGTGGTTAAAAGTATACAAGGGAATGAAATATAATATTATGTAATTTTATGTGTTTCAATCGATCGCCGATTCACCGTGTGCTGGGCTTAATTATTGAATATGTTGAAACTATATTTACAATCGAGTTAATTCAACCGAGACCTTTCTTATCATCGACATCCATATGTTATGGAGAATTCGAACCAACCAAGCCATCAAACCATTCCATGTGTAGGCAAGAGGTATACGGAACGAATGAATCAACTGGGAACATCAGATGCTAGGTGAGTCGATTTATTTCTCGTCTTCGTCATCATTTAATCCTTATAAACATTTATACCTCGTTTTCTCATAATAAAAAGCTATTCGAAAATAACACTTTTAATATGTATTCCCCAATTTACTAAATTCGATTGTGAGTTCGTGGATTCATTACATTTAATAGTTTATAAGACAGATAAATTCGACATTGGAGTAGGGACTAATCTTTCCGATCAACAGGTCATATTCCGCGGGTTTTGCTTGATTTTGTTTTGTCCCATCTTTCTTTTCTTATATTTCAAAATTCATATTTCCCTGGTGGTATTTTAGTTGTGTATTTGGATTGTGTGCAATGTCGCTCTAATTGTTATTTTTTTTCTTCCTTTCTTGGCATTTAAATTATAGATGCCAATGCATTTAGTGATAAACTAATATGATTGAGAGTTTTATATGGAAGCTCTCAATTATACACATATTGACGTATATTTGAGTGACATAGTGGAATACCTTTAACTGAACACATCTAAATATTTCCTCAGTGACCAATCCTTGTATGAATTTAGTTTCAAAGGTGAGCAAAATATTCATATTCAGTATTTAATTTTCTCTAATGAAGAGAGGGTGTACACGCGTGGGTAAGACTACGTTTTTACCCTTTTACCCCCTTTTCTTGGCAACTTTGAGAAAAATCCGATTCTCGAGCATGGAAGCAAAAAAAATTGAAAAACAGGTATAAGGGTATGCATTTTTTTACTTGTCAGTTCTGAACCCCCCCCCCCTGCAAATTTTCGCACTAGTCCTAAAATTCCTCCCCCCACTTTTCGTAGCTGTCCTAAACCGTGCCCCAACTTTTCGTACCAGTTCTTCAACACGACCGGTCACCTCCTAATACCCAGATACGCACACACTGTCCGGTTAACTCCTATGCCACTGGAGAATGTGCAAACTTGCTAAACCTCGTTGTAATACATCATTAAGATTACGACATTTTTCTCAGCGAATTATAAATGATTGGAATGAATTGTCAACAAATGTTACTAGTGCCAAAACAGTCGATGAATTCAAGATTCTTCTAGATCGCCACTGAGACAGAGAAATGTATTTATTTTAGTACTGAAATTTAGACATCACTACTTTAATACCAAATAACATAACAGTATTCTAAGTTTGACCCGAAGAATGCATGATTGATGCTTTTTTTACTACCATAAAAGTACTGAAAATGGGTGGGCTGAAAAAGGATTTAGTTCCTTCCCTATGAGCCCGTCAAAGATCCTACAGGTATCCTATAGGTAAGACCACCAAGTTCTTTAGATATTTATGACCTGTTGTTAATATTAAATATATTAAATCTGTTGCAAGCAGTATCAACTATGATTTTGTTTTGGTCCTAAGAGTAATGATCGGTAACCAACCGGCATATTCTATCTTTCGTGAGTACTTAGTTCACTACGAGTATTGACTGATCCTGTTACTGTCCATGTTTATGTTGTCATTCATTGTTCTGCTAATGTGTGGTGTTTTTAAGTGGAAGCGAATCTGTGCAGGTTTTTGTTGTTATTGTTTGTTTATGTATGTATTACCGTTAGGAGTCATGTTATCAAGAGGGGATAGTTGGTATCTCATTTACCTATTTAACACCGCAACACATTTTGTGTGTCTGTCCCAAACAAAAACATGGAATCGACGTGATTTTTGATGTGTTCAATGATTGGAGGTGAGGGTTCAATGATTTGAGGTGAGGGGTCAATGATTGGAGGGGAGGGGTAATTGTTCGATTTGTTGATACTCGTAGAATTGTTGAACATCGTCGCTGTTTATAAACTTGCTAAAATTCACAATGTATATGTATGTTTCCCTGAAGCTGAAGTATGTACAGTCAGGCAATGAAATCTGATTAAAATAATATATTTATTTGCTCTCCCTTTTCTGATATATCATGCATACAGACATAAGAAATATCGTAGGTGGTAAGGTTAAGTGAACTTTACCCCCCCCCCCCCCCCCCCCCCCCCCCCAATCAAATTACTGTCTACCATATGCAAATCTTTAAAGTAAAGTGAATTATGAAAATAAAGCTTGAACAGTGATGGTCAACAATTTCACCAATATCAACAAAATCACCTCTTATCTCAACTCATTGAACATAAAAAGAAATGAAATCCAGGCACATGTTAGTGACAGGCACATAAATGAAATCCGGGCCCTGGTTAGTGACTGGCACATAAATGAAATCCGGGCCCTGGTTAGTGACTGGCACATAAATGAAATCCAGGCCCTGGTTAGTGACAGGCACATAAATGAAATCCAGGCCCTGGTTAGTGACAGGCACATAAATGAAATCCAGGCCCTGGTTAGTGACAGGCACATAAATGAAATCCAGGCCCTGGTTAGTGACAGGCACATAAATGAAATCCAGGCCCTGCATGGCTAGTGACAGGCACATAAATGAAATCCAGATCCTGGTTAGTGACAGGTACACAATATTGCGGAGTTAAATCAATTAATGGGATTCCACTCCCTTTCACAATTGGACCCAAACGGCAATACAGATATAAACAAGCGATAAAAAACTGCACAGATTCGCTTCTACTCAAAAAGACCACATACTATAATAAAATTGAATGACAACATAAACATGGACAGTATAATAGCACGGTCAATAGTGCTCGTAGGACTACTAGCTAGGATTATAGAATCTGTTGGTTAAAGACTCAATCTGGTTAAAATGAGATCTCTCACTTTCCCAATGTTGCCAGTGTCTCTGGAATATCAATTCTTGATTGCTCCTTCGGGTTTCTCTTACATTTACCCGTAAAGGGGAGCAAGTGAGAGATATGATTTTAATTAGGTTGGTTCAAGACCGAAGACCTAGTTATTTAAAAAAAAAAGAAGGACAAAATCAATCGTAACTGATGCTTCTAACAAATTTAATATCAATTAGTCAACACCTTCTAATGAAATTAATGGTCTTCGTGGGAGACCAGAATAAACAAGTCATAAATTTGTTGGAATCAAATATTGAGCCTAAAATTTCAATATAATAAGGAATGAAATATTAATGTACTAATTTAATTGCTTTATGTGAAAATCAATAAAAGATCGAACTTTAATTTACATTGTTAGGAAATACCAATTGCATGGAAAATAGACTAGATCATTTTCTTGTGTAAATTTAAGCATCTTTTTAAATATGTATTTTAAATGATCCTCATTTGATCCTGTGATAATGTATTGATTCAACATTAAATATTTTTCTATTGTTTTCATATCCACCGTATACCTAAAAGGTTGGAATCGTTCAAATGTATGATTATCACAAGTGACAAATGAAAACTTACATTTTGACAATGTTTAGACATGTTATTCCAAGTGCCAAATCCATGTATGTCATAACATGAAACACTCAGTTTGATAATATGATGTGATCTGACCTATCTTTCATTGAAATTAATGCAAAACATATTTATATGATATCTAATTATCTATCAAAATATATATCAACAAATTGCCCATTACACACCCTGACCTTCTATTTAAACTACCATGCATAGTTGGTTTGTTACAATACTATAAAGAAGTTCACTATAATTTTTAGTAACTGTAATACGCTTGAAAAATTAAATGTTATACTAATTACATCAACAACTGAAGACGTCAAAACAGTGGTTAGTCATTAGATGGTTTATGGTGTTTAACGCCACTTTCGTTAGTCATTAGAACGTAGGCAAGGAGACATAACAACTTAGATTATATATATACATGTATATATAATTACATTTCTTTGTCTTTTTGTTGTTTGTAATTTGTATTGTTTCAATCCAGTTAGATTTTTGTTTAGCAAACAGATAAAGTTTAAATAAATAGTACAACGATTGCTGCATTAAACTTCCGAAAATACACTCGTAAAAGTAGAAGTGTTCAAACACGAGATCAAGGCGTCCTTTGGCGAGATCGATGTTCTTCCAAAGAACACGTTCGTTTGCCGACTCATTCTACAACCCCCCCCCTCCCCCCCCAAAAAAAAAGCTCCCGAAGTTATATTATTTCTTAATGTTATTTTCTATTTTCCGTGTAGTTTTTAATTTTTGAGTATGATGAAAACACGATATTGAAAAAGACGGGACCGATGACCTCAAGTAATTTGTTTGATAAACTAACAGAACAGAACACTGGTCAAGTTAATATCCGGCAGTCTCAAAATTTGATGCTTTAAATGTTTCTAATTCGATCAGAGGCATATAAATGGACAGGCCAGTGGGGTTGGGAGTGGACCGGACAGGGTTTAGACTTGCCCACTTTTTAGCTCACCTGACCCATGTCACGGCCATGTGAGGTATTTCCATCACGTAGTAAACATTTATGTATTAATTAATCTTATTCTCTGAAACCATAAGGCCAACTAGAATCAAACTTGGTAGGAATATTTATTGGATGGTGGTCTACTGGTCTACAAAGTTTATGCTTTTTGTTGATCAGAAGTACGCAAAAGAAACAAGAGGTCCAAAGGTGTCAAAAAAGGTGTGTCCATATATATGGGTATACATTATTTATTGTTCAGTTGTTTTCTAGGAGTTTTTTTTAATGCATTCCTTAATGGGTTGGTTTATAGTGTTTAACGCCACTTTCAACAATATTTCAGTTATATTATGGCGGTCAGTTTTATTGATGAGGAAATCGGAGTACAAAGAGAAAGCCATCGACCTGTCGCAAGTCACTGACACACTTTATCACATAATTTTGTATCGAGTACACCTCGCCATGAGCGTGATGCGAACTCACAACTTTAGTAATAATAGGCATTGATAGCACAGGTAGTTGTAAATCCAACTATCATCCGATCACGACCACGATAACCCCGGGCCATTCTTAACGTATATCCGTTTCAGAAACATACATAAAGTTATTATGTAAACTATTACAAATGACATTTTAATTTTTTACTTTGACATAAAATGGGTCACATGTCGGGAGTTAATAATATTGTACTTTTTTTTAATATTCATCCAATTTTAATGCAGTTTTTTTCAAAGTGTTCATCTTTTTGAGTTATTGATGGGCCATAACATTTTTTCCGAAATTTTGCATATTTGATTTGTAGGTATTTATATTTTTATTTTTCGTCCAATTTTGATGTATTTTTGTTGTTGTTGAATGGATTGTGTTGAGAGCTTTCGGTACTATGTTGACGGATTTGCTCTATCTTTTACGGTTTTTGAGATAAACTCGACCGAAAGCTGAAAAGTCCCAATTTCCAAAATTTGAACGTTTTCAGTTTTCATCCAATTTTAATGCAGTTATTGCGAAGTGTCCATCTTAATGGGTTATTGATGGGGTCATACAAAAAAATGACATTTAATTTCGAAAAGGGACCTTAAAGGGGTCCAAAATTCGAAATTTCGCATATTTGAAAGGTATAGATCTATATAGAATTTTTAATTTTCTTCCAATTTTGATGTTTTTTTTTTATTTTGTTGGATGGATTTGTTGAGTGCTTTCGGTAGTATGTCGATATATTTTTTCTATCAACGCCCATTTTTTTTTTTATACTGAAGTCCTACTTTAATGGGTTACAATTGAACATCGAATCCTATAATATTTTTCTTTATAAAAATGAACATTCAATAATCAGTTCTTTTTGGCGATATACGTTTACAAATCTAATTAAAATTAGATGTTTATTCTATCTTAAATGCTATTTTTCTTTTGATGACGATATATGTTTACCAATAATGTTTGTTTTATCAAAACGAAAAAAGATTGTTAATGTTCTATTTTGATGAACTCATTTGACCCTAAACTAACATTTGCGCAAAATCAGTACCTTCAGTCTGGTTTCCTGTTGGTGGGAATGACCCACGCGTACTAAGTCTATACCAGTGGGCACCAGAAACGTAGATGAAAACGTGAAGAAAGACACAAAACTCATAAGTATTTTCTTTTCAGAATGGCAGATTATTTGATAACTGGTGGCACTGGGTATGTCCCAGATGATGGACTGACGGGTGCACAGCTGTTTGCTAACGGAGATGGTTTGACATACAAGTAAGATCCGAAAGCACACAATAAACAACAAAACCGAACAAAAAAGATAAAACTTCAATCATCAATGACTGCACTACACTACAGACCTACAGTCAAAAGTATTTCCACTGTAACACATTTCCCTATTTATTTCATATAAAAACATGATTTAATTTTTTTTTATTATCAAGTCATTTTATACTCGATGTTCATGAAATTTTCAGCAATAAAAATAAAAGCAGAAACAAACGTTTATTCATGTTGAACTTGTTATAAAGGAGTGACTCAGTGAGTGAGTGATTGTTGTTAATGCCAACTCAGCATTTTCTCATCTTTATCATAGCTGCAATTTCTCAGCTATATCGTACCTAGAACAAGTTAATTTTCAATGAGATGATGATGAGGTTATCAGGGGCTGCTCTGGCTCCCAAAAAGTAAGACCCAGAAAAAAACGTTTTGAAAATCAGGAGCCATGCCACAATTAAAAATATTTCAGTTTGCCCAAACCCGACCCACAGATTTAGGTATGGGTAGGTAGGTAGGTAATTTTTTTTGTTTTTTCTGAATAAAGTTTGTAAAACATTATGTTGTTGTTTTCTAGGTGTGAAACCTATAATTAATTTCTTTAAGGTTTTCTACTAAATTTGTGTTTTTTCGAGCCTACCTGGCCATTTTATCTTAAGTTTAACCTTTCGAAGACCATACATTTTCTGAAACGTCCATGATTCCTCTACGTTCTGTCAAAATATCAGGCCATGTTTAAAGTCTTGCAGTGAAATGCCAGGCTATGGAAATTACCTACTCTAAAAATAGCTCTGTCATCTCCCAGAAATTCCCTATTTAAAGGTCATGCACCAAATCCTCCATATCCATATTAAAATTTGGACTCAAAATAATCCTTATACATTTAACTTCAATTATCAATTTAATTATTCTATTCCATTCAGTATTTGTCACAATACAACAAAGTGAAAGGAACTTTTTTCTTTAAAAGGGACTACTGATTGGTTGAATTACTGGTTTGACACCTAAAAAAAGACACCTTAACAGTTTCAAAATTTATTCAACAAATATGACTAGAAACAATTATGCAACATCAAGTTCATGTTTTGTCAGTTTTTGATAGGATTTCGTTAGTATTGGGTTTTTGTCCCTCAGACAGGCTTGACATAAAGGCAGGACAACTCGGTACTTCTTCTTAGGTCATTGTCCTGTTGCTGTTGAATTCCTTCTGCAGCACAATAACAACACAAATCTGGCTTTCCAATGCCAGAAGCATATAGTAGGCATACTCAATTGGTGAGTGACTGACAGTTGATTTGTACTTTAATAAAAAAAAAACTTTCCTTGAAGGATGTGACCTGAAATAACAAAATAATTATCATATCTGGAAGTGAAAAGGCAGTTGAAATTCCAAGGCAAGAATAAGCAGTCCAAAGAATATTAATTGCATCTTGTACATCATGTTCATACCTCACCAGAAGATATAGTGACAAACTGCAGCAGTTATTATTATTTTTTTTATTAAGAATTGATTCATCTTCCTGATATCATAATATTGTGAGTGTGTGATGAAGAATTTCAATTAAAGTGATTATTGTTTTTACCACATTTATATGTCATCTAGGGGTGGTCGTGATCATATGGTAGTTGGATTTACAACTATCTGCAATCAGTGCCTATCATCACTAACGTTGTGAGTTCGAACCTCATTCATGGCTACGACAGCACAAAAGTGGTCATTTATGTATAATTCTTATAGAATTAATGTATCTGGTTTTCTTTACATGACCATTTCCCAGAAAGGTGCGGATAAGGTGTGCGTGAGTGCATTGGCACCGTGTACACATGCATGAACTCTTGAAAAGAAGCGTTTAATCCTATATTGTTTTGTTGTGAAATAGTGTGACAGCACTTTCCCTTGTAAACACATGACAAAAATATGAATAAGAATACTTTATTGATCAATTAAGGATCCACAAGGGGCATAGCAATTACAATAGGAGTGTTTAAGCAGACTGGTGTCAAATGCACCATACATATAGAAATATAGAACCATTGAATATTGAGTGGTGTCTAACATCGTGGACTATATGATTGATGTGCCCTATCGTCTACAATTTTCAATTTGTTCCAAGGAAAAATAAAATTGGGCAGCACTCCCCCTAGTAAACACATATTTCTCATTATTCCCGAATTCCCAGGAAGAAAATGAGAAAGTGTGTGGGCAAGTTTCATTTATTAGTGACATGAAGCTTTACACAATCTCATTACAAAACCCTAACAAAAAAACTCACCTGTAAACTGGTGCTTCCTCACTGAATTTGTTTACAGGGACTTTATTGCACGAATTTTGAAAAGCACTCTTTGTGGCGGTGGTGGATGTATATTTATTATTATTGACATCCTCATCTTCCGGGTCTCTATGAACGGTAAAGGTTACAAATTTCAATTGGGGATCAAATTCCTGTACGACGTCACTTGGATAGGCTCTTCGTAATCTGGTTGAAACGTTTGGTGACGAGTTTTGTCAGAGTAGAGAGACAGTAACGCCACTAACGGCCACATGGTCCATTTTTTTCAATGTCGATTCTTCTGGATATACGACTTCGTTGAAAACCTTTTCCATGTTAGTTTGTTGTTGAAACGATATAACCTGTTTGACACAATATTCCTCATTTTGTTTCCCTTTTTCAATATTGACAGACGACGCAATCGTGTAGTCTGCCATTTCACGGACATCTGAATAATGACATAGATAACCACAGAGAGAAGTCGAATGAAGAACTTAAGATCAGTAAACCGTTTGAAAGTGTTACAAGTTTACTATTCAAACATCGGTATGATATAGAATTTTGAAAACAAATTTACCGTAGGGAACCGGAAAATTTCCGAACTACCAGAAGTACAAAAAAAATATTTGGGTCAGGCTTGTTTTTCGGGTTGGCAGCGTTCGGGCAAACGAACATATTTTTAATTGTGGCCCCAGTTTGGGAGCCAGCTAAAATTTTTACAAGGAGCCAATTTTTTAGAACTGAAACTGTGATGATTGCATGTACCTGGCATGTTCTGTTTCATGTATTTACTACTACCTGTGCAATCAGTGCCTATCACTGCTAAAGTTAAGAGTTCGACCTGCTCATGGCGAGGTGTACTCGATACAACATTATGTGATGAGATTTGTCAGTGACTTGCGATAGGTCGTGGTTATCTCCGGCTTCCTTCACTAATAAAACTGACCTCCACGATATAACTAAAATATCTTTGAAAGTGGCGCTAAATACCATAAATCAAACCTACACAAAATAGAGTCATGTTGTAAAGGTCAGTCTACGGAACATTCTGGTCTAGATTCAGTGGTTACAGAGAAAACTAATTGGAAAGCATGATCTCATGAAAGTTGGATTTACAAGTTGAACTACCTGTGCAATCAGTGCCTACCACCACTCGTTCGAATCACGCTCATGGCGAGGTGTACTCGTTACAACATTATGTGATAAAGTTTGTCAGTAACTTGTGAAAGGTCAGTGGGTTTCTCCACCAATAAAACTGACCCCCATGATATAACTGAAATATTGTTGAAAGTGGCGTTAAATACCGACTCTTAACCCAAATATAGCATGGGAGTCATATGCCAAGAAAAGTGCATAAATTAAAAATAGCATTTGCAACCCTTATAAAGTTATAGTAACAGGTTCTTACAAAATTACAAAATTTCATTAGGGACACCCAGATTACTGTAGTTGCTCTTCCGATCTAATTTTGTCTAAAATTGGATGCATTTCTAGGGCCCATTACTAGGTTTATTAAGGGTTACATTGAATACATTTTGTTAATGAAACACATAAATCACTGTGATTTAATATCCACACATCTGTGCTATTGATATTAATAAAAGACAGACAGGAATGTAGTGCATAAACTTCTATTCTTTATTTCAACACTGTTACCCCAAAACTGACATCACCATTCAATTCTGTGCATATTATTAATTTTATTATAATGATACAAAAAATAACTTAATGTACCTCTTGAACAGTTGTTAGTTACTGTAGTTTGTACCACAAGGATATACAAATGTACATGTAACTCTGTCATTTAAAACAGCTATTTCTAAAGAGAAAAAATATGTAGTGGTTTAATGAATTGATAGCATCGATCATACTGTGTATTTAATTGATATGAAATACTTACCAAATGTTGGTATTTTATTATGACAATTTGATTAATCATTAATTTGACTTAAAAATTAAATAAATTGGTTTAAGATGAAAATGACTGTTATCATTAAATCAGTGAGTATATGTGGCCATTGAGTTGAAGCAAATCCTTTTTTCTGCAAAGTAGAAACTGAAATACTTATTAATTTTTGTTATTTTTTTTAGTGATTTCTTTATATTGCCATTATTTTTTTCTTATTTTTTAGTGATTTCTTAATATCGCCATTATATTTTAGTGATTTCTTAATATTGCCATTATTTTTTTTCTTATTTTTTAGTGATTTCTTAATATTGCCATTATTTTTTTCTTATTTTTTAGTGATTTCTTAATATTGCCATTATTTTTTTCTTATTTTTTAGTGATTTCTTAATATTGCCATTATTTTTTTTCTTATTTTTTAGCGATTTCAATTGCCATTATTTTTTTCTTATTTTTTAGTGATTTCTTAATATTGCCATTATTTTTTTCTTATTTTTTAGTGATTTCTTAATATTGCCATTATTATTTTTTCTTATTTTTTAGTGATTTCTTAATATTGCCTGGATTTATAGATTTTACAGCAGATGAAGTGGTAAGTACCATCATTACTTACTAACAACTACGCAATATAATTACAAAGTGTGAAAGTAATAACAAATACGACTATTAGCAAGTGATGTCGGTTCACGACAGCTAACCCTGTATTCCTGAACATTTGACACAACTATGCAAGTCCATATTCTATGCCAATGGAAAATTATTTCAAAATTTAGATATAGGTTCAATATTTTTAGCCTAAAGAAATGTTTGACGATACAATTGGGATAATTGTGACCAGAAGCCTGTAAATGTAAGGACAGACAATTCAATGCCAGGCCAAAAGGGGCAAAAAGACTATGGTCGACTTTATACAGAAAACTAATCATTGAGCAACACAAACCTTGCTTGGGGGTTGAACATAGGTGCTCTGTAATGGTGAACAATTCTTACTACACTGGTATGGCCTGTCATGTTACTGTTGTTACAGATGGCCTGTTGTGTTACTGTTGTTACAGATGGCCTGTCGTGTTACTGTTGTTACAGATGGCCTGTCGTGTTACTGTTGTTACAGATTCTGTAGTAAGTCATGAAAGAGGACAGAATTGTAACTATGACAAACAGAACATATCCATGGTAATCTGTTATCCAGATATTCCGTAATGGTAAGCTAATTCATAATGGCTACCATGAACTTTACGGAGTGATGACATCAACTTATCCACTAGGAACCCTTGATTCAGTATCCTCATTGCTAGAATTATTACTTTTTTGTTGTCAATATTAATGCCTGGTGTAAAATGTTGGGGTTTTTTTTGGTTTTTTTCAATGCCTGGTGTAAATTTAATTATGATATGATAGTTAAACTCCTTTATGGTTGTCAACTTTTTTTTTTTTTTTTTTCTGTAATTTATACATTTTTTTTTTTAAAGTGTGATATTTTTATTGAAATCTGTACATTTGTTAGTTGAATACATAAAGTACCGGTACCTTATCCCGGCCTCGTTAACATTAGTAAAGCACATAACATATAAAGATGTTAGTATTTGTTAGTAATTTACATACAGAATGGCATACTATTTCTATTAGAATAACATGACAGAAAATACCAAATAATGTGATTCCACATAAAGATGAGTTTTTCAATCATAATAAACCAAATTAACAAATATACAGATAATCAAAAAATAGGGTTTTAAGTAGCTATAGAAGTAAAAGAAAAAAATGGAAAAAGTTTAATTTAGGCATAAAAATAATTTTTAAAGAGAAAGAATTTTTTTTTTAATTTGCTTTGATGAATAGGTAATTTTAGCATTCATAAAAACAAAAGGCTATTTCTTTTCTATCATGTTATATACAGAATGAATATTTGTATAAATCTTTATATCTAATTAAACAGTAAAGTGAAAGCATTCCATATCTGGTTGAAAAAATCAATTTTTTTATTTTTAATAGCAATAGATTTCTCAATGTTATATAGTGACTGTATTTTCCTCTGCATTGTGACCAATGATAATTTTTTCTGAAAATATTTACAGTTAAAAATATACTGCTTTATTTGTAATAATATGAGGTTGATAGCATCTCCTCGAGACGATTTTGAAGTATCACCAAAAAGAAAAAATTGCATAGTAAATGGAATACTAACACCATTTGACAATAACCAAGAATCAATTTCATCAATAAAAGCTTGTACAATCTCCCAGTTCCAAAATAAATGTTCTATAGTTTCCTCATCTTCCTGACAAAAAGTACAAAAGGCATTGTCTTTTACTTTAATTTTATACAGCAATTTATTTGTTCCTAGGATACGTTGGTTAATTCTGTACTGTAACCATTGTAGTTTGGTATTTTGTGTGACTATAAAAGGTAGTTTGAATATTTCTCTCCATTTCGTTTCATCTAAACCTAAGGCTAAAATTTCCTCCCACTTTTTCTGACCATTTGACACTATGTTATTCCTTATTAGTAACAAATACATATCTTTAGTTCCCCTTTTACTCTTCAAAATGGTCTTAACAAACGAAGGAATAAATGGGGTAAGTAGCTTATAACTATTATACACATTTTGTTTTCCAGCATGTTTTACAGCTGAAATTATACTATTAAATTTCATAATATTTTTTGAAATGTTAAATTTTTCCTCTAATTGATCAATGGAGAGAAATTTTCCATCTTCTGACATAATATCATTAACAAAACAAATACCTTTTCTGAACCAGTCTTCATAGAATACTGGTTTGTTTTCTATTTTTATAGTTTTGTTCATCCACAGTGGAGAAGACCAAAAAAATATTCCCATGTAAAGTTTTCTTCTTTATCAATAAAGGTGTTCCAAGCATGGAACACATCTTTCCAAAATTTATTTTTTACAACATTTTCTTTTATGTAAGAAATATAACCATTACCAAAATTGAATAATTTTTCCTGATTTATTGTCGAAAATAAGATATTATCCCATTTACATTCAGTTCGAAATAGCTTTCTTACCCAGGTTGTTTTTAGGGCTAAAATAAATAAATTTAGATTAATCATTTTTAATCCTCCTTCACAGAAGTCTTTTTGTAACAATTCCTTTTTAACTCTGTGCACAGGTGAACTCCATATAAAGGTAAAAATAAGCTCGTTCACCTTCTTTAAGATGTCTTGAGTAGGATTAGGCAATGTAATGAATAGGTGATTTAAGACAGGTAAAATCAGAGTAGTTTTCACAACAGTAATCTTTCCAATGACAGTAAGATTCCTTTTTGACCATATCTTAATTAGTTTTTTTATTTGCAAAATTCTCTCATTATAATTAATATTTACAATTTTATCCAAATCAACATCAAAATTAATACCCAATAGCTTGAAGGATGTTTTCCCCAGGATAAGTTTCTGTGTTGACCTAAAGTGTCATTACTGTATTTTTTACTCCCAATCCATACTACTTGTGTCTTGGTAAAATTAATGTTTAGCCCAGAGAGTTTTGCATACCAATCTAATTCAAGTAAAGCTTCATTTAGAGACTTTTCACTGCCATCTAAAATTAATGATGTGTCATCTGCAAACTGTGATAACTTATGTTCAATCCTTGTCACATTTATACCACCAATATTTGTATTACTCCGTATCTTAATGGCTAAAATTTCTGCACATAAAATAAAAAGATATGGCGATAACGGATCACCTTGTCTACAACCACGGCCTATTTGAAAAAATTCTGAAAGATTACCACCCTGAATGACTGCTGATGATATATTATTATAAAATACTTTAACCCAGTTTATAATAGATTCCCCAAAGTTGAAAATTTTTTAATACAGATAAAAGAAAGTCCCAAGATATAGAATCAAATGCCTTTTCAAAGTCTATCAAAAGTAACAAACCAGGTATGCCGTTTTCTTCTGTAAATTATAGCATATCATAGATTAATCTAATGTTATCTCCAATGTATCTTCCACTAATAAAACCTGTTTGATCTAAATCAATCAACTTTTCCAGAACTCTCTTCAATCTACTAGCAATAACACCAGAACCAATTTTGTATACAGTATTCAGTAGTGATATTGGTCTCCAATTTTTGAGAAAGTGTCTTGGTTTGTTATCTTTTGGTAAACATGTAATGATTCCCTGTTTTTGAGTTACTGATAGCTCACCTAAAAATGACCCAAAATTTATAGAATTTACAACAAATGACTTCAAATCTATCCAGAAAAATTTGAAAAATTCTGTTGAAAAACCGTCCGACCTGGGTGATTTATTATTATTCATTTTTTGTAAAACCTTACTTGCTTCATTTACATTTATTTCCCCTTCTAAACTTAATTGTTCATCTAAAGACAATTTATTAAAGTTTAAGTCTTTTAAATCTCTTTCTAAATCACTCACTTTACACCCATTTCCTTCTCTAAATTTATATAGTTCTTCATAAAATACCTTTGTTTCTTTCAAGATATCAAATTGTTTAGTTATAGTTTTGCCATCATCCCTTTCTATTTTGGGAATTATTTTACTAGTAAAATTTTTTGATTCTGGCCCACAAAAATATTTTGTAGGTTTTTCCCCCTCTTCAATCCACTGCACTCTAGAACGTATTATTTTACCCTTTATTTTTTCTTTTCTTATATTTTCTAAATCTTGCTTCTTATTCTCTAAAAGTTGTATGTAGGCTTGGTTTACATTACATTCTAAAGTGTCAATATCTTTCAATAAATCTCTTTATGGTTGTCAACTTATCACTTATTACATAACTCCATCAATGACTTATTTTAGTTTATCATTGCAAGGATTAATTGGAGTGATGGGTGGGGGAGGGGGGACCCTATTATTCCTTTTTCTGAGTTCTATTGATGTTTCTTCTGGTTCAAGATCATGTGCATTTTAATTGAATTTATTTCAATTGTAACATATAAACTGAAGTTGTTTAATAATTTTTGTATATTAATTCTGAGATGTCATTTCTAAGTCATCCATTAAAAACCCAATACCTGTTCAGTGTGTTTTCAATTAGCCCCCTACAGTGGACTTAAGAAGTGAGTGAAACAGCTGAGTAGTCATAATGAAAAATATAGATTAAAAACAAAACATCCATCAGTGTAATACTCAATCAATATTGAAGGATGTGTTTGTTCATAGGACACAGGTTTTAATGGCTATTTGGTACATTTTGTATATGGGGTCCAAACAAATTTTTGACAATGCAATGGTAAAAAAATTGAAAAATTGTATTCTCAAGAACCAGCATGGTCAATTTATTTATACTTTTCATGAAGTATCTTTTGAAATGGATATTCAACCATATACAAATGAAGGGCCGGCCCATGGTGTATACAGGGTCCAAGCCCTTAGATCCAAAGTTTGTATAGCATACACAACAATGAGAAAGCTTTAAAAAAAAATTGAATAAGAAACAGATATGTAGATGCAATTTTAAATGGCTTGAATTATCATTGTGCAGATTAAGGTTTTCCTGGAAAAATGCATGCATGGTATATTACCAGAACTCGACATTAACGTTTGTCCGATACCAGTGAAAACTAACGTCGGACAAGTAGACCTTGTATCACGATTGTTCGACGGGACAAGTGAAAAAATGACTGTCCTACTATTTGTAGGTTATTTTCTATGATAAAAATGTGTTACTTTGTCATTTTTACAGACTTAAACTTCGTAAATAATGATTTTAATGTGTTTAAAAATATTGGTTTCCATTGAAGTACACTATCCCTAATTACAATGGTGAACCAAGAGATTTTCCGAAGATATACTTGATCCGTATCTTTTCAGCGATTTGATTAAGCGACAAGTGGCATTAAGTAATTATAATGAAATAGAAATAGATTTGTTTATGGTGTTTCCTTCCCCTATGCAATAATTCCCTAGAAACGTAAATACCATGCCCATCGGCATGGATCTATGATAGCCCTTGAACTTAGAAAGTACGGATTTATAACAAGCGGGGGAGTTCAATTCAACCAGATATGTGAAGGCGTCTGATGTTAATTTCCATTGAGGGACATTCAGTAGCTGATTTTGATACACAATCTGCATTCAATAGATGGTGAACAACGACATTCAACTTCAAAGCATCTTGGATTCAATCCACATTTTACGATTACCGCTTAGATGGGCCTGCTATTCGAGAACCGAACTTATAAATTGATGATTAGACACTCACACCATGATGACATCGTTTGATACCAATGACTGTATGTTTAAGTGTACATGTATGTTAATTTGTCAATTAAAGATGTCATAATCATAATGTCTGTTAGTATTAATAATGACAGGACGAGATAATGTTTGTGAGACAATAACCAAAACCTTTTACACAAATTGCTGATAATTATTCTCTTGTTTTTATATTTTTTATTAATTTTTTTTTTTGGACAACTAAAAGATTGAGTCGGACAAGTACTTTTTTTTAGTTAGTTGTCTGAAGGGACAAGGTAAAAAAAAAGTTAATATAGAGGCCTGATTACTGAGGTTCAAGCCCTTGTGTTCTAAAAGTTTAACATAGGCTCCTGGCTATTATGCAATAATTTTCAAAAACCAAAAATGGACATAAAATTGTATTTGGCATGAAGAGGGCATTGTGATATAAAGATTTAATGAAGGTCCTGTGCTCTAATGTGTTCAAATGCTGGGGGAATCAAACTTTGATATATTCTCAGCAGGTACCGCTTGGAATAAAATACTAATATCCACCAACCCATGTTAAAACTCAAAGCACATTCTGGCTTCCATTAATTATTTCGATTCTGATATGTCTAACAGTACAAATACAGTTGTATACTTTGATGGGAAAGACGGTAATTTATATTTACATTTGCAAGGGCCCGGTTGGCTCAATGTATTAGGTAGTTGGATTACTTAACAACTCATGCAAGCCTGTCACCAATAAGGTGTGGGTTTGCGCCCGGCTTTGTAAATTACAAAAAAAGGTGCACTCGACTTGCAGCCGCAAGTGATAAAGTTTACCACCCATGGTGGTTGGTTCTCTCCGGGTACTCCCGCTTCTTCCACCACTAAAACTAGTCGCCATGATATAGCTGAAATATTGCTGAAAGTGGCGTTAAACACAATAAATCATTAAATCATTATTTACATATGCGGACAACGTCACACACAATTTATGCTGCCAATTTCGAGCAGCTGATAACTCATCAACATGTACTTTTAAGACGGGAAAGTCAGTCTTGTTGATGGAGCATCTATAGCTTTAATATTGTGTTTGCACGTTTTAATTGCACATCACATATTTATTAATATTATTATGTTGATTATTTTCAGTGAATAATCAATATAGATGTTTAAGATGTTAACAACCATGTAAATTGTAAATAATTTTATTTTGTGATTTTATCACCTGGCTTATATGTGTGTGCCGCACATATGCTAATGAGATTTTGCCATCTAATAAATCGTTCGTTTGTTTGCAAAGCGAAAGAAGGACGTCATATTAGAATCTTTCTTAAACTTTACCAGGTGAAATATTACTCTCTCTTTAACACTCTTAAACTGATTATAAACCAGGGCATGTGAAATATTAGAGACAACCAATATTATAATAGACTTGTTTATAAACTTCTACATAGAATATAAATGTGTCAGGGTTCTCAGCATTTAATGCCACATTCTACATTATTTTAAGTTATTTTGTAATGATCAGATTTGATGATGAAGGAAAATAGATCCTGATAATTCCACTGACATGCTGCAAGTAACTCATAATTTTCAGAACACAATATATTTAACAGAAAATATTGGTTGTTTGCATATTTAAATTTCAAATGTCATGACAAGAAATCGTTGATTGTAATGTTTATTTTTATATTTTTTTTATATTATTTTTTATTTTTATCTTTAGGACTTGACCTCTGCTCTCACAAGGAAGATAACTCTTAAAGCACCATTAGTGTCATCACCAATGGATACAGTAACAGAAGCCCAAATGGCAATAGGAATGGCGGTATGTCAGTTACATTATCCATTTTGCATTTTGCAAATTTTAATTTACTGTTATCGAAATCTTTCTCTGAATTCAGAGTCAATAGAAATATTTCTAAGATTTAGCAATTATATATATGTGTATGTAGTTGTTAAAATGAAAGTAGATATTGGCAGGAAAGTGAATACCCATTGTAACCCATATTTTGGCAGTCTTGTTAAGATTAGATGTTTGTTTGATCTTTTATATATTTTTATTAGCTCCCCCGACTCAAAGGTAGGCAGGTTTTGCTTTTAGTGTATCATGGGATATAAAAAAATATTGAACAAACATCTCATTATTAATCAGATGTATTTTTAACTCACCTGACCGAATAGTCATCTAATCTATTGCCATCACTTGGTGTCTATCGTCCGTCTGTAGTCCTTGAATTTTATATATTTCAATCTTCTTTTCAAGCAGTACTGAAGGAATTAAAACCAAAATTGACTGAAATACTTTTTACACGATCTTTGCAAAGAATGCAGTGAGGAAATAGTCAAAACATGAATCATTGGGATATGTATATTCATGTTTGAAGATTTTTTAGACTCCTAATTTAGATGTTATGGTTCTTAATGCATTGTCTTTCAAATTTAAAGTAGTTTGTGTAGGGAAAATTTTAAAATATTCTCTTTAAGAACGAAGAATGGAAATTGTATTTTGCTTAAAGGAGCATTGTAATATAAAGATTTGATTTTGTTCCAATGAATGTCCCAGGGTTCAGGTCCAGGGAATCAAAATTTAGCATATGCTTCATTGCTTGGGATAGGAATGGTTCAACAAATGTTCTTTACAAAGTGAGCAATGCTGGCTCATGTGAGCCTCTAGTATTCTGTTTTTGTACAGTTGAACCAGTTCTTATGTCACCTTTTCATGCATTGTAATTTGTAACAAATCACTGTCTTTAGAGGGCACTGTCAGTTTCCACCTTGTCTGAATATAGAAGTCAGAGATACTTGCAGAATAAAATTTCGACAAGTCTCAACCAAAAAGCTATACGAGTCCCACTAGTGCATTCTTTGTTGTTTAATGGTGAGTCCCAAACACAAATGAGAGTCCAGGACTTGCCTAAACCAAATGTATCTGAGAAAAATCTGTATACCAGTTATTTTATGCCAATTTATAATACGAAAAGTCTATTAATTGAAAGTCTGAAAATGTATACAGATAGCTAAACTAAAAACATGAAAGTGTAAAACAATGCTGGAAATGTTTTTGTCAATTTTGAAAGAGTAGATGCTATCTTAAGTATATACATGTACCTTATGGTCAATAAGTATTGATCACCGTCTTTTGTAGAGATTTCTTCCTGTAAGGCAAGATTATACATGCCAACACACTGGATGAAGTGTATTCCATGTTGTTAAACTAATCCTCTTCAATGTATATTTTAATTAAAAACAATATGTCACCCAGAGAAGCAGATGGTAATACCATATAATACACTGTAGTCTTATACGTTACCAGTTTGACGAATGAAATTACGTTGTTTTCTGATACCTGATTAATCAGCCTTCAATTTCATTATTTTTAAAATTTCTATTCTGTCAAATGAAAATTAAATGCTTGTTGGATCTCGTAATATTTTTTGTACCACAACTAAAATTTTGCCGTCACTTTATGTTGAGTCTTTGTTGTTGTCTGTCTGAAGACACAATGGTTTCTGTGGGGGTCAAAATGGGACCAAGACCCAAATTTTGATTTTTCTTTAAAGTTGAATTTTTTGAATGTTTTCTTTTCTTGATATTTCTTATGAAATTTCCTGTCTGTATTTAACAAACAGATTTTACCTAGCTCTTATCATATTCAATTCAAGATCTAATCTCAATTAGATTGAACAAAATCATGTCTGGAATCTTCCAATAAATACCCATTACATACATAGTGTGGTGGTACAAGACTTTGTATCAGGTCGAGCCTATTGTGTGAACCAGGATCACTACGAGTCGCGATAGCGACGAGTTGTGATGGGGTTTGTTCACACAACGGGCGAGACCTGATGCAAAGTCATGTACAAACACACTATGTATGTAATAAGTTTATCTAACATTTCAATAAAAACAAATAACAAGGGTCGAAATAAGATGAACAAATTTGTACAATACTCTGAGGGAGACTACATTTTGTGCATGATGTCACGTTTAGTTGTTGCCGTTAATTCTATTTTTTGCCCCGCATTCCAATGATATGAGGTCAAGACAAAATAGTTCGGCAGAGAAGATCTCGTACAACGTAGCGCCATTCTTTTATCACCAAAGTGTGGTAATACAACATCTTGTATCAGAAACCTTGTATCAGACAGGCTACTTTCTTTAAATTCAAAGGAAACCGTACAAAATGTTAGATAAATAGCTGTATCCCTTACCATATCCAAGATATAAATGGGCAAAAGGGGCCAATTCCCATTTACAATTTTTTTTTATTTAAAGTCTGGTTTTTTTTTTTTTTTTTTTTTTTTTGTAAATTCCTTATGAAATTTCTTCCTGTACTTTTCAAATAGATTAAATAGTAATTACTCTTTCTGGACAAAAAAACAGTAAGCTGACACCCTAATTTAGGGAGCTAGGCCTCTGAAAGTATTTCTTTGGCAGGCCAGCTTGGAAGTGCCCTTATCTTATAATGAATATTTGATATAATTTTAGTTATGTGGTGGTGTTGGAGTGATTCATCATAATTGTTCTGTTGATTTTCAAGCAAATGAAGTACGCAAAGTCAAGGTAAGCAGATAACTATTCTTTGTTGACAAAATATTTTTGAAATCTATGAGTTTACTATGAAAAATATTTTATGTGCAAATTATTTGTTACAGTGGAAGCTTGCTATCTTATTTTAGATAACAGTTTGGTCCATTTGTAGAAGTATATAGATATAAAAGTATACAATCATTGATTTGTTTTGGTCCATTTGTAGAAGTATATAGATATAAAAGTATACAATCATTGATTTGTTTTGGTCCATTTGTAGAAGTATATAGATATAAAAGTATACAATCATTGATTTGTTTTGCTAGAATGGATTTTGCAATATGACGTCAAAGGTAAAACTTGAGATATGAGAAGTGATGAGAAGTCCATTTCGAGCAAAGTATGTCAACGAATGTTTGTTTTTCGAGGATTTGGTAATGTAACATCATCGGTACTTTGAAACAACAAGGTTCAGCTGTAGTTATAAAAATATCAGCTTATTCTAGGGGAAAAAACATGGTGAACAAATGTAGTCAGAATACAATATATTTGTTAATTCTTATAAATACTGATTTTTTTTATATAATTTTGATGACAGGAGCTATCTTCATTAATCTTAGTGATATTAATTTTTATTTGCCTAACAATTAGTTATAGGTCTTAAGAGATAATAATATCACAGATGTAGAACTGTATACATGGCACATTGTTGTATATACAGTCAAACCTGCCCATGCAGCCACCTCTATTAAGCAGTCGCCTGTATTAAAAGTCATCTTTTTCTTGTCCTGTCATAGAAGATTTCATATGAATTGAACCTCTTTTAGGAGGTCACCTGTCTTATAAGGCCACTTTTTCTATCTCCCAAAGGTGACCTCTTAATACAGGTTTGACTATATTGTATTAGTTGTTCAATGTTCACTGTACAGTTGATACATATTGCAAGCTTAAATGCAAAGTATATACTGGTCTTTCTTGAGTTAAAGAAAGTGATACATTTCAAAATCCACTTTTGAAGAACTAATTGACAAAGATTTCTATGTAGTATGTTAAACTTATAAACTTCATTTTAATGGATTTTATTTTCATGCTTCAATAAATGCTATAAATTGCTTAACATTTTGGTTACTGCAGAAACTAATAACATTAAATATACATATTATATAATTAATCCTTCAGGAATATTAAGGGATCAAAACTAAATAAATTGTGAGTTTATAGGAAAATAATATTTTAGACAACTTCATTTTGAATTGATATTTCGTTGGAAATAGGCCCTGACATCATCCAGTCATCATAACCAAGTTCATACTTTTTGTAGATTCAAAAGAATTTTTTTGTATGGAATAAAAAAGAAAGAACAGAGATTATTTTCAGGTGGTGGTAATGTACTTATATTGTATATTATGATTTATTTTCTACAGAAATATGAACAAGGGTTTATTTTAGACCCTGTTGTAATGGCACCCCACCATACAGTTGCAGATGTTGTAGAGGCAAAAAAGAGATTTGGTTTCTCAGGGATACCAATAACAGAAAATGGTCATATGGGTGAAAAGTTAATAGGCCTCGTCACACAAAGAGATATGGATTTCTTAACAAAGGATGAATATGACACTCCACTAGCAGATGTAAGTACAATGTACAAAAATTATGAGTATTAGGCCAACTTTAATAAATAGTCGGTTTGGTGTTCGCCAACTTACAATTTGAGTGAGTGAGTGATTGTTGTTTAATGCCAACTCAGCAATTTTCCAGCTATATCATGGCGAGAACAAGATAGGTAGGTATGTAATCAATTTATTTTTTTTCTTAAAAAGTTTAAAAAAAAGCACAAATTTTTATTGTAAAAACATGCTAAAAATAATAATACATTAAAAAAAAAACTTCAGATGGGCAACACAAAACCAACATTTTTAATGATGGCCTTAGAAACCTGCTTTGAGAAAATAATTGTCCATAGATCAAGTACATACTGATATTTAATACCAACTCTGAAGTTATAAGTCATATTTATACCACGGTTTTCCGAGTTAAATGGTTAAACAACCGAACACGAAGTGTGAGAACTATTTAACTATTTAACTCTGAAAACCGTGGTATAAATGATTTGTAACATGAAGCCATGCAATATCACATCTTGGGCATTGAATGTTGCATGGCTCTCTGAAAGTAATAAAACTACAGCCCAGATTTAAAGTATACTGTATGCAATATCTCGTATCTCAGAGCTCCAGATAATTTTCAAGTCCAAAGAGTAATTACCCCCTACTTTTGAAAATGATGCGTATTTGCATATTTCCTTTGCACTGTTGTACTCTCTACTTCAGAAAAGATTGCTTACATGTACACTTTTAAAATTATGTTTGACACAAGTGTTATTCAATAAACACAGGATGCAAGTGAAATGTATATCTCTGTTTAAATTGACACGATTGTGTCATGTTTATTAATAAAATGTTGTAAATATTTTGTTTTTTGCTCGTCGACTTCGGCAGTTTTCACAGCCGTGTTGATAATGTCATCAATGATTCCTTTAACTATACTGTCACTAGACACAGATGAAACTGTCAGGAACTTTTAAAAAAGTATATAATTTTCCGTAGCACGCTTATTCATGTTCTTGCTCATTTTCAACGAACAACGTGTTCCCAAATTCACTTTCGTTTTAGTTCTTAACTAAACCGCATTTATTTGTAATATTGACCGCGATTGGATGATTTATCCTAAACATCCAATCAGATCTCTTTTGACATCGATGGTTAGAAAGGCAAACATTCGGTACCCCTCGGATGTATACACTTTCTCTTTCGAAAAGTATAAAGAGAAGTAATTACGGGGAATTTCTCAAAGTCAAAAATGTATTGTTTATGTACACGATGTATTATCGTCAACAGTGTACATAGCGTTTTTACTCGTTTTCATAGCATAAAAAACGCAAATGCGCAGCTTATCTGGAGCTCTGTATCTGCATGTATTATTTCATAGTATTTAGCTGTTGCTTACATTTCTGGTATATAAACCATAAAAAGATCAAAGAAAAAGAATGCATTCATGTTATAAAATGAGTTTAAGATTGACATTAATTATTGCAGCAGACTCATGTGATGTATGTAATACACCTACAGTAGATTTGTACCTGTCTACTTGTTCAGTAATTTACAATGAAGTCTAAGACAAATTTTATAATTTTAAGTTGAATATCAATCAATAGCTTTCTTCATTATGTTGCATGTCTTTGTATAATTGACATTTTGATTTATGATTCATCATTTCATGTCAATAAACAGTTTAATATACTGTGATGGCTATCAAAGACAATAGTTGTTATATGCCAATAGATGAAGCTTATTAATTTTGAAAAGGTTATTAATGAAAATCGTAGAATATCAAAGTGAATTAAGCTTAAGATGGTAGAATTTATCAGCCAATCATCTTGTTGCCAAGGATATGTAATTTGATGTATTTTAAATAGGACACATACTGTAAATGTCATAATGATATTGACTTTTTCATGTGACCTTTTATTGGATATTTCCATTTACATATTCTTCATATTCTTTGCCCTTTATTAACTCACCTGGCTGAAAGGCCATGTGAGCTTTTGCCATCAATTGGTGTTCATCGTCTGCTGTCAGTCGTCTGTTAGCTTTTCACATTTTAATCTTCTTCTCTGAAACCACTTAGCCAAATGAATTCGATAGGAAGCATCTATGGAAGGTCCTCTATAAAGATTGCTCATTTCATCCCGATCTGTTAACAAACATGGCCACTATAGGCAATTCTTGTTTCTGGTTGGTCAATTTCTAAAAATCTTCTCCTCTGAAACCGCTTAGCCAAATAAAGCAATATTTTACAAGAAGCATCTATGGAAGGTCCTCTTAAGATTTCCTCATTTTACCCCAATTGGACAAAGAACATGGTCGCCATGAACAATTCTTATTTCTGATTGGCTGAAATTTAACAAATCTTCTCCTCTGAAACTAGGAGACACAATGAATTATTACTTTGTAGGAATGATGTATGGGAGATCCTGTACACAATTTTCATATTTCATGCCAATCATACAACTAATATGGCCACCATAGGCAGTTCTTGTTTGTGATGGGCTAATTTAAGCAAAACTTCTCTAAAACCATTTGGCCAGATTATTAAAAATGTGGTAGGAAGCACCTAAGGAAGGTGCTGTATAAAGTTTCCTCAAAGCAAAATGACAGGTGAGCGACACAGGATTAGCCTACTGAGCCTCTGGTTCTGTCATATTACCTTTTCATATTATGACTTTTATCTGTTATATTGTACATATGATACGTTTTGTTTACAGGTGATGACCAAGTATGAAGATTTAGTTGTAGCTCATTGTGGTGTTACTCTAAAAGAAGCAAATTCAATCTTACAGAAAAGTAAAAAAGGTAACATTGATTATTAATGATTAAAGTTACAATTCTGTATTGTAAAATCTTGGCATCTTTGACATAGAAATATGTTTTAAGTGTTTTTTTCCTATAATTTCCTTAATGAATTTCTTACCTGCACTTTTCAACAAGGTTCTACCTAGTTGCTGGACAGTAATCATTTTCAGTTTTATTCATTACCTATATAAATCATGTGAGCTATAGATGCTGAGAGGGCCTCTGGTTTATCATTGATAAGAATTTCTGGCTCCAATGAAGATGAGGCATATGTTTTAGGTCACTAAAAGATCAGTTCCTCTAGTTGTATTTGAATTGAAGCTTCCATACGAAATGCAGATTTAGTCTGGTACAAATTAAAACTACATGTTCTACGGTGTCATGACCCTGTGCTCCGAAGATTAACATACACTGCAATAGAGAAAATGTTAAAAATGACGTGAAGCATTTTTGTGATATATAGATTAATGTTTACACCAACTTAGGCCCCAGAGTTTATGGTTTCTGAGTTCTTGTGGTCCATGGCTTAAAAAAGCCTGCAATGTGGAAAAATTCAAAAATGAAATTGAGATCCAATTGTTTTTGGCATGAATCAGCATTGTGATGTGAATATTCAATTTTGTACCAACCCAGGATCTGATGGATTCAAATCCTAGGAGATCAAAATGAAACATATGCAATGGTTCAAATAAATTTTCTTTACAAGGTACAGGCTTGTATAAACCACTAATTTTGACATGGACAAAGCCTTTTTAAATTATATCCTATTGCTCTGCATGCAAATAAAATACAAATAAATGTAATTTACAGCTGACAACATGGGGCTGTTATTTGGTGTTTTTATGATTTGTTTTCTCAGTATCACTGGAAGACAAATGTATTTTTAAACAAAAGATTAATTGAATTTTCAGAAATCAGGATGAAAATGGAATGACATTAGAGAAAGGTAATATTAATTTGCAATTTATATAAAATAAAGTGTTCATAAAGTTTTTTTTTTTATATTTCAGGCAAGTTACCTATAGTAAATGATAAAGGAGAATTAGTATCCTTAATAGCCAGAACAGACACCAAAAAGAACAGGGATTTCCCTCTCGCTTCAAAAGATGAAAGGTAAGATTTATTGATGATACAGTACAAAGATTTGTACCATTTGTATCATGTGTTATATACAGGTGCCTGTTAAGGCAGGTTTGACTGTATTTTATTCTAGGACTATACCATTTGTATCATGTGTTATATACAGGTGCCTGTTAAGGCAGGTTTGACTGTATTTTATTCTAGGACTATACCATTTGTATCATTTGTTATATACAGGTGCCTGTTAAGGCAGGTTTGACTGTATTTTATTCTAGGACTATACCATTTGTATCATTTGTTATATACAGGTGCCTGTTAAGGCAGGTTTGACTGTATTTTATTCTAGGACTATAATTTGACCTTGACACACACATTATAACTAGTACAAAATAAGAAGGTAATAAACATTATTTTACAATCTACCACAATGGTTTAAAATGAAAATAAGTGATTAAAATGCCTTTGCTATGGAGCTTTATTAATATGATCTATGCTTTATTAGTCACTAGAAGTTGTTAAGTTATTAAATTGCCTTTGCTATGGAGCTTTATTAATATGATCTATGATTTATTAGTCACTAGAAGTTGTCTTATAATCATGGATGATTTTTTTCAGTTATTTAACTGATTTCAGCTATTTTCCTCAGAAAATGAATTGCCGAAAGTTGTTGGACAGTCAGAACAGCTCAAAAATGAACCAGATAGTGTAGATGGTATCAGCTATTTTTCATTGATTTTCAGTTATTCTATTCTTCATTGATTTTCAGTTATTCTATTTTTCATTGATTTTCAGTTATTCTATTTTCCATTGATTTTCAGTTATTCTATTTTTCATTGATTTTCAGTTATTCTATTTTTCATTGATTTTCAGTTATTCTATTTTTCAGTTATTCTATTGTTCATTGATTTTCAGTTATTCTATATTTCATTGATTTCCAGTTATTCTATTTTTCATTGATTTTCAGTTATTCTATTTTTCATTGATTTTCAGTTATTCTATTTTCCATTGATTTTCAGTTATTCTATTTTTCATTGATTTTCAGTTATTCTATTGTTCATTGATTTTCAGTTATTCTATTTTCTAACCAGAATCATCCCTCTATAATGCTGAGTTTTTGTAAGAAATAGTAATATTGAAAGAAGTCTCGTCTCTAAGAATGACTAACATGTGCATTACTTTTCTTTTTTCTTAGGAAACAATTGTTAGTTGGTGCAGCTGTAAGTACTCATGATGAAGACAAGAAAAGGTTGGACGTTTTGGTGGCATCAGGAGTAGATTTTGTTGTTCTGGTAATTACATCTCAACACTTCTATGTCCTTCTATACACTATTACTGTTATAGAATTATTTTTTTTTTAATTTTTAATTCAAGATATCATTTTACCTAATAGGAAAAATCATAGTATTTTTTCACACCTTTTTTGTATTGTACAACATGGAACAAATATGGTATTTAATATGGAGGATTCCAATTGGTTTCACTTGATAGACAGATATACAATCATTACAAAATAAAATCTATAGTTAAATTTCTCAATATAGAACACATTTGGGACCAATATTTGTGTTAACTATAGACAGGTGTTCTGATTATACAGGTTAAATTTATGATAATTTAGACATTAAGACTAAATTTCCTATTTCTTCTATAGCGATTATAAATACCTCACATTATTGCCGGAGAAATGTATTATGTAACAATTGAATTTATGTGTTTTTATTTTATTAACAGGATTCTTCACAAGGCAATTCAATATACCAAATAGAGTTTATAAAACATGCGAAGAATTTATATCCTGATTTACAAGTCGTTGGTGGTAATGGTATGCTATCTTAATTAGTGTTTTCTACACAAAGGAACCAATCATTTGTAATTTTTTCTTTAGAACGGGAGCAATTATTTAGAATTATTTCATAGTTATCACATAGGTTATACAGGTGCAATTAATCCGTTTCAAATTTCCCATTTTGTAACTAACCAATCATAATTGTTTGTGATACACCCTGTACAGCATCACTGACATTTATTTAAATTTAAGTAATTTTTAAGTATAGCATATTTGCTGTAGGAAACACTACATTTGCACAAGTAACTCTTTTATGTTAGCCTATCTATATTAATAAACAAATTCACAGTTCTTGTTTTCTCTATCATAGCCTTCAGGCTATCTCAGGTTTAATGTGAAATTTGTGTCAACAAATAGCCACGTGCCTTTGCTATTTAAAGAATAACAAATTTTAATGCATGGGTGCTTTCACCCAGGTAATTCATACAGGTAGCACAGGTAGTATATAAATGTATGAAACGGGTATCCCATACTTTTTTGTAGCAAAGTCCACGTGTAGTTGGACATTTACAAAGTGTCCATTTATTTCTGTGAGCTCGAGGAAGTCACATAGATTTTATAAGCTCGTAGAAGCTTTATGTTATATGATAAGTGGAAAAATTCAGTGATTTCAGCTCCGCGGAGGAGACGGATAATGACATTCCTGTTAATACAGATGTATTAAAGTTATTTGACTCTGAAAATGAAATGGAGCAAAGCTTTTCAGGTTTTGAAAAAGATCAATGTAATGAGGCTTCAAATCCTACTATTAATGTTAAAACATTACAAAGTTGGTGAAGAAGTCGTAGAACTCAAAATAATGAACCAAGTAAAAACCTGAAGAAAAAAGCTCCAGCTAAACGTAAGTCTAGTAATGATAAAATGCCGATGACAGGCTAAACAGAGGGACAAAGTAGACTCTAATACCGATGACAGGCTAAACAGAGGGACAAAGTAGACTCTAATACCGATGACAGGCTAAACAGAGGGACAAAGTAGACTCTAATACCGATGACAGGCTAAACAGAGGGACAAAGTAGACTCTAATACCGATGACAGGCTAAACACAGGGACAAAGTAGACTCTAATACCGATGACAGGCTAAACAGAGGGACAAAGTAGACTCTAATACCGATGACAGGCTAAACAGAGGGACAAAGTAGACTCTAATACCGATGACAGGCTAAACAGAGGGACAAAGTAGACTCTAATACCGATGACAGGCTAAACAGAGGGACAAAGTAGACTCTAATACCGATGACAGGCTAAACAGAGGGACAAAGTAGACTCTAATACCGATGACAGGCTAAACAGAGGGACAAAGTAGACTCTAATACCGATGACAGGCTAAACAGAGGGACAAAGTAGACTCTAATACCGATGACAGGCTAAACAGAGGGACAAAGTAGACTCTAATACCGATGACAGGCTAAACAGAGGGACAAAGTAGACTCTAATACCGATGACAGGCTAAACAGAGGGACAAAGTAGACTCTAATACCGATGACAGGCTAAACAGAGGGACAAAGTAGACTCTAATACCGATGACAGGCTAAACAGAGGGACAAAGTAGACTCTAATACCGATGACAGGCTAAACAGAGGGACAAAGTAGACTCTAATACCGATGACAGGCTAAACAGAGGGACAAAGTAGACTCTAATACCGATGACAGGCTAAACAGAGGGACAAAGTAGACTCTAATACCGATGACAGGCTAAACAGAGGGACAAAGTAGACTCTAATACCGATGACAGGCTAAACAGAGGGACAAAGTAGACTCTAATACCGATGACAGGCTAAACAGAGGGACAAAGTAGACTCTAATACCGATGACAGGCTAAACAGAGGGACAAAGTAGACTCTAATACCGATGACAGGCTAAACAGAGGGACAAAGTAGACTCTAATACCGATGACAGGCTAAACAGAGGGACAAAGTAGACTCTAATACCGATGACAGGCTAAACAGAGGGACAAAGTAGACTCTAATACCGATGACAGGCTAAACAGAGGGACAAAGTAGACTCTAATACCGATGACAGGCTAAACAGAGGGACAAAGTAGACTCTAATAACAATACTACAAGTATTTTAAATGATTTATTGTCCAAATTTTTGGAACAAAGCACTATCCTTAATAAGAATATTGAATCATTTCCAAGTACTAGCAAGTCCGGTGGTATTAATATACCGGAAGTTCAAAATCAAGAACGTACTGATGAATGTCAACAACAATCTTATGAATTCGATTATAATCAATACGATGATGATAGTATTTTGGAATTAAATGAGCTCTTTCCGAATTGTGCAACCGGAAATCAGGTAATTGTGTCAGATAAGGCTGACTTTGATTTACCTCAAATATTTGAGGAACAAACACGTTTTTCTGACGCTGTGTCAGAATCGTTAGCAGAGTTTGTTAATTCTGCTTGCACTAAAAAAGCAGATGTTGCCAATTTGATTGAGGCCAATCAAATACCATCAAACTGCAAAAGTTTGGTTCCGCCATTGATAAATTCAGAAAAATGGTCTTACCTATATAGTAATATTCAACAGAGAGATAAAAGTCTCCAAGAAGTTCAGAAAATGTTAGGCTTATCTGTGGTACCGATGATAAAAATGGCCGAAATGTTAAAAACTGGACAAATTGTCTTGACAAATGCTAAAACTTGGATCACACAAGCTATTGCCTTGGCTTGTCATTCATTCTTTGAAATTAACATCAAACGACGTTATTTCATAAGACCTTATGTTAGTAAAAAATTCCAACCACTGTGTTCTGCTAGCTGTCCTATAGAGGAATATCTATTTCCAAAAGATCTATCAAAAAGGATGAAGGAAATAACGGATGCTTCTGAAATAAACAAACAGTTTCGTTCTGCTCCAAAAAACTTCAGAGGAAGGCCCTATGGAAGGATCCAGAATTACAAGGAAAATTGGTACAAACACCAAGGACAAAGGGGACGAGGTTATCAGAGACATCCCAGAGGGCACATGAGAGGCCGTTGCCATCACTAAAAGTAAGTATGTGTATTGTTGAATCTTTCAAAGCTTGTAGTTTGGAAAGGAAATTAGAACAATGGCAAAAATTAACAGTAGATAACTGGGTACTTAGTACAGTAAAGAGGTACACAGTAGATAACTGGGTACTTAGTACAGTAAAGAGCTACACAGTAGATAACTGGGTACTTAGTACAGTAAAGAGGTACAAAATAGAGTTTTTTAAAACACCTTTTCAGTTTTCTGTTCCGAAAACCATTGATTTTGGAGAAACACAAAATCAAATAGTAGACAATGAAATAATTGAACTTTTACAAAAAGGGGCCATTTCAGAATGTAAACATGAAGACAATGAATTCATATCCTATATATTTTTGGTAAAGAAAAAAGGTGGAAAATTTCGACCAGTAATAAATCTTAAAAGACTCAATAAATTTATTGAATATCATCATTTCAAGATGGAAAATATAGAAACAGTGCTTAATTCTATAAAAAGAAATTCCTATTTTGTAAACTTAGACCTACAAAATGCATATTTTTCCTTATCCGATTCCATACATAAATCTTACAGAAAGTATCTAAAATTTGAATGGAGGGATAAACTTTATCAGTTTAACTGTTTATGTTTTGGTATAATCCTCTGCTCCAAGAGTTTTTTCAAAATTGAAGAAAGTAATTTTTGCCCACATTAGGAGGATGGGAATTTCTGCATTTTATTACATAGATGATTCTCTTATAGAAGCAGATTCACCATATTTGTGTACTAATCAATGCCAAACTCTGATGACTGATGAAAAACCTTGGTTTTTACATTAATTATGAAAAATCTAACTTGATTCCTTCAACTAGAATAGAATATCTAGGACATCTGATTGATTCTGTAACTTTCAAAGTTTACTTACCAGATGAAAAGGTGGAACAAATTCTTATGTCATGTGCTGAAATGTTGAATTCAAAAACTTGTAAAATTAGAACAGTAGCACACCTTATAGGCTTATTTACTTCTGTGAAGAATGCAATTCATTTAAGTCTATTATTTTATAGATATCTCAACAGAGACAAAGTTCATGCATTAGCTGCTTCAAACAATGATTATGAAATCTATATGACCTTATCTGAAGAAGCTAAAAATGAAATAAAGTGGTGGCAAAATAACATATTTGATAAAAATGGCAAAGATATAAGACCAAGTAAAATTCAATTTTATTTAGAAACAGATGCATCCAAAGCTGACTGGGTGCCAATTTTCATGGTATAAAAACTGGTGGTAGATGGACTGGAAAGGAATCACTTGATCATATCAATTTGTTAGAAATAAAAGCTGTTTCATTTGCATTATTTAGTTTATGCAAAGACTTACATGATACACATATATGCATTAGATCTGACAACAGTACAACTGTTGCTTACCTTAATAATGAAGGTGGTTCAGTCATGTCATTATTATCTGGTTATGGTGTGAAGAAAGAAATATATTCATAACAGCTGTACATATCTTTGGCAAATCAAATATTACCGCAGACTACATGTCAAGGCATTTCAGTGACTCTACTGAATGGAAATTGAATGAAAATGTTTTTACTAGAATATGTAAAATATTTTTTCATCCAGATATAGATTTGTTTGCTTCTAGACTTAACAAACAAATGACAAAATATGTATCTTGGTTTCCAGAACCAGAAGCTATGACTTCTGATGCTTTTAGTATTTCTTGGTCTGAATTTAATCCAAATATTTTTCCTCCTTTCAGTATAATAAGCAGAAAGTTCAGGAAGACAAGGTGAGAAACGTAATACTCATAGTACCAATGTGGGCTACACAACCTTGGTTCCCAACTTTATTAAATTTATTGATAGATTTACCAAGGATGTTACCAAACAAACAAAATTTACAACGTCTAGTACACAACAACTCATTTCATCCTTTGTGCAAAAGAAATTTCCTAGTCACTTGCAATATATCAGGGCTTGTCTCAAGAGTAAAGGTTTTTCAGAACACTCTGTCAAATATACACACAGTCATGGAGAAAATCTACTTCCAAGCAATATGATCTTGTTTGGAAGAAGTGGATTATTTGGTGTGATCAAAGGGAAATCAATCCCACATATCCATCTGAAAATGAAGTACTAGATTATTTATCAGACCTTGCTGGGAAAGGAAGATCTTACAGTGTAATAAATTCTCATAAATCTGCAATTGGTCAAACTTTGGCTTCTTGTGGTAATAACTTGTTTTTAAACAATAAAATGTTTTCAAGATTTATGAAGGGTGTTTTTGTCATAAAACCACCAAGACCAAAATATGCATGGGATGTTAGTATTGTTTTGAATTGGTTAGAAAAATGTTTTTCTCTACAAAATCTTCCATTGAAAGAGTTGACTATGAAATTAGTAGCTTTACTAGCTCTATCAACTGCTCAAAGAGTTCAAGTTTAAAAAATGCTGAAAATAAATATGTTATCAGTTTTTAGTGATTATGTTATATTCGCCATTGATGAATTAACAAAAACATCGAAACCAGGAAAATCATTACAGAAAGATAGAATTGATATATTTATTAACAAAAAATTATGTGTTGTACACACAATGAACTATTACATAAAACAAACTGAGAAATTTCGAAAATCCAATCAGCTTTTGGTGTCTTATAAAACTTTTAAGGAAGTATCTTCCTCAACTATAGCAAGATGGTTAAAAGAGGTACTACATCTTGCAGGAATTGACACCTCTATCTTTAAAGCTCATTCATACAGAAGTGCATCAACTTCTGCTGCTTTTTCGTGTGGAATTTCTCTTAATGATGTCTTAAATACAGCTAATTGGACTAATGCAAACACATTTTATAGATTTTATAATAGAGAAACTCGAGATTCATTTTCAAGAATTGTGTTGTCAAAGGAATAACTTTTATATTTCCAGCTTACATGTGGATAGAATTGTTCATATACATGGAATGGTTATATACATGGAGTAGTGACCTATATTATTCATGGAATATATGTGAAATATGGTAAATGTGGAATGATAAACAGGTACCTGCAGTGACTGAACAATATTTTTGTTTTTTTGATAGACATTTTAATTATCTATGAACTATGGGATAGATTTCAGTATTGTAATATTAATTGTGTCCAATAATAAAGTATTACTGTTGCCTGTATGATTTGTTGTATCTTTAAAGATTTCACATTAAACCTGAGATAGCCTGAAGGCTATGATAGAGAATGAACCCTCATCCAAACATCCGTAGGATGTGATGGATGAGGATTATTCTCTGAGTAGCCGTAAGGCGACGAGGATTTAATTACCCTCCCGAGGTTGGTTAACCCTCCCAAATCCAACAAATTATTATCTTTGAAATAGCATGGGATACCCGTTTCATACATTTATATACTACCTGTGCTACCTGTATGAATTACCTGGGTGAAAGCACCCGTGCATTAATTTTTTTAATTCTTTTAATAGCAAAGGCACGTGGCTATTTGTTGACACAAATTTCACATTAAACCCTCGTAGCCTTACGGCTACTCGGAGAATAATCCTCATCCATCACATCCTACGGATGTTTGGATGAGGGTTCATTTCATGTACCATGTTTTCTTTAATCACCATAACAATATTCATTTCATTGTAAAAAATATTGAGTGCCATTGGAGTCTTTCAGTTTGTTTTGTATACCATGGTTTTTATTTAACAGGGTTGTGACAGTCAAACTCAGCTATTGGTTTGATGAAGGCCAGGTGGTGTAAAATTTTGGTTTTCAGACATTATCTTCTTTTTATCCCCTCGCCAACGAAGTTGCGAAGGGATACAGTAACACTACCGTCTGTCCTTCCGTAGCATCCTTGTGAACACTCTAGAATCAACATCCTTTAATGGATTTTGACCAAACTTGGTACATTCTTAGTCCTTAAGAGAATTTGGAACTCTATTGAATTTCATAGGTCAAAGGTCAAGGTCACCGGGTCAAATCTTTAAGCAATGGGATACTCCATGCTTTGTGTTGCCCTTGTTAAATTATCAGATTGACATTGAATTTAAAATCTAGCTTTGCCGTTTTTTGGTACGTGTAGAACACGATCTTGTGCTTTAAAATGATCATTTGTAGGTGGGGTGCGTTTTATGCATAAGAGCAAGTATCAGACACTTTTTTTCAGGTCACGCAGAGTTGCCGGTAGCATATCTTTGAGTTCACGACCGGCAATATTCCCAATGATCGACAAAGTCATGTTCAAATAACATTAATTGTGTTCATTTTATATGTGTTATTTAAAATAAAATTGTATAAAAATTGTATTTATTGCTTGTTCATTGCCTTTTTGAAAGGTTTGTAAATATGTATTTATTCTCAATGTTTGTCAATAATCATACTTGTGCATTGGTGTTGTTCGGAACTAATTGTCCATACGAATACAGGAATAAATGTCAAATGTTTGCTATCAGACGTGTGATATTTTACCCTTTTTCAATCTCTTTTTTTCCTGCTGTGAAATTACATGGGTTTGGGTATTGAACCTCTGTTTGATTTATCGATTTTTACAGCAGTTGATAAGGTCAAGAACCGTATATTGTATAACAAGGTGTGAAAAGATAATTGAACATACTGGGACACCTGTCAATATTATATACTATATTGTAGCATTGTTACTATATGAGTACACTTTAAAAGAAATTATAATCTCTTTGATTAGGTCTTAATTAATGTTATTACTTTTGTATTGTTTTCTCTTTATTTGAATTGATCGTAATTACTTCCTATTACAAGCTTGACCCAAGCTTGCCTATCTTTGATGACATGAACGGTTCATTATTTCATGAATTTACTGATTAAAGATTAAACATATCTACATATTTATTATTTAAAACAACTAAAATTTGTGTGAAGAACGACAAAAAAAAATCAACTGCTCCATCCGTATCATTTTCATTGCCATTTTGAACTTGTTTTCAAATTAAACATTAGCAATAAACTTCCTGCATTCACAAAACAGCTAATTTTCGCTTGCAAAATATAGAATAATCGGCTTAAACTCTTAACAAAACTAATTTAACATTTCCCTGTCTAAAGTTGATTAAAAATACATGGATTAACAAATACTTGATCTGTGGTAAACAGTATTTAGCCATTTGAACGAGGATTTCTGCCGTGAATGTTTTACTGAATCTTCCTGCATTCTATAGATAGGAACTAGAATATTCCCCAGATTTTTTTGGAGAGGAAAGGGGTGTGTTTTATGCACCAGTGCGTTTGAAAGACACAAAAAGACGGTACACTGGTAAAATAAATACAGGTCAAATTTGAATTTGAGATATCAGACATTTGTCGTTTCTGAGCTATGCTGAAATATGTAAATAATGTTTTTATTGGTTATCTGATCATTAACTCAAGTTCTTATTGATTTTGAGTTATGATAATGGGGTCAAATAATCTTCAGTGTTATTTCAGTCATTGACCTAAGAAAGGATTTCTTGTTTCTGATTCATACAGAGGAGCTTTAAAAAACGATAGCAGTATTAGCGTGAACGTGAAAGAAGTCACCCTTGAAAATGATTAGAACCTTGTTTCTGCTGTTTTCAGTTTAATTTGGCAGTTATCTTGGACTTTTTTTCTTTTATTTTAACACCAATAAGTCACAGATTTTATTCAGTATATATCTTGTTACATTTTTACTTGAGTCCAAGTTCCTCTGAAGTATCCCTGTGAAATTCTGTTTTGACTATCCAGGGAAATATTCAAAACTATAATTACATATAAAACTATTTTATTCTAATATATTCTATTACATACAATATTATTACAGCTTATTTAATATATGATTGAACAATGAATTGATTCCGAGTAATTTATTTTCCTTCATTTTTCTTTGAAATTCATTTTTAAATAACAGATAAACATCAATTTTCTTTGTCTTTTGTTAGGATACATAATAGGATTTGTAAATTGTAAAGGCCAATATAGATAAAAAATAATTTTGGTGAAAATATTCTTTGTCGAAAATACTAAATGTTGAAGTCTGATATTGTTTTTAAATTTGACTTTTTTTAACATTTCATTTATTTTATTCCAAAACATGTCTAAATATTTACATGACATAAAAAAGTGATCATAATCTTCTTCTACTTTACAAACATTACATAAACTGTCAGTTGATATTTTCCATTTGAACAGATGTGATTTGGTTGGAATAATAAATTGTAATAGTTTCCATCTAAATATTTTCAATTTGTTTTCTAACAAAATATAAAAAATAATATAAGTCTGTTTTATTTTGAAAGTCCTGGATTTCCAAGTAAGTTGTCCAAAAATGTATACCTATAGGTTTGACGAAAACCTTGTTTTTGATAATATTGTAAAAATCTTTGCTAACTAATTTATTAATATTAATCACCCTACCAGCAGAAATAATATTTTCTTTTTTTATATTAATAGTAGTTTTCACAGATTTTTCTTCAGATAATAGCACATACCACTCTTTAGGAATTGCCTTTTTCAGTCGACTAAATTCACTAAAAATATTAATTTTATTTGTTAATTTCTCTATCAAATAATCTTGTGATACCCTCCCATTTTCGTCAGTTATGTCATTCAAAAACAGCAGGTTGCTATCAATCCAGTTTTTATAAATTAAACTTTTTGGACTTTTTATTTAGCCATAGGATGAATACAACATATGTATTCATTGTCAGTAAACAAATATTTTTTGCACTCACTGTGAAACTGGCTGCAGAAGTTCTCCAAAACCTGCTTTTTCTTCCTGTTACTAAAGTTTGTACAAAGAAATCTTAATTTTACAACAATACAGATATAATATATATATTTTTTGATAATTAAACTATTATACTACTTTACAGTTTTTATTAGCCCCCTACCGGCGAAAGCCGAAGGGGACTAGTTATAGGTTCCATCCGTCCGTCACATTAAAATTTTAAGTTGTCCGGACCTTTTTTTTATGTCCTTTGATTTATTGACTTGATATTTGGTATGTGCCTATATCTAGATGAGTTACAGTTTAAGTTCAAATTGCATTCCGGTCGAATGATTTTTGGCTGAGTTATGGCCCTTGAACTTGTATATTTTGTTCAAATTTTAAGTTGTCCAGACTTTTATTTGACGTCCTTTGATATATTGACTTGGTATTTGGTATGTGGCTATATCTAGATGAGTTACAGTTTATGTTCGAATTTCGTTCCGGTCGAATGATTTTTGGCTGAGTTATGGCCCTTGAACTTGTATTTTAAAATCTAGTCACTGCAAGGTGATACTTCTAATATTTTAGGTCCTCTGATTTTTGTGACCGGTAGGGGACAATGTATTGCTATGCGCAATGCTCTCAGAATTCTTGTTAATCAGTGTTTATTGATATTTTTTCCCTAAATAGTAATTATCATCAACTATTGAAAACTTTTACCCTCTGTGTATACAACCTGTTCTCCTTATTTATGGGTTGTGACAAGGTCATGTTTTCTTTTCTCCTATTTTAATGAAATATGAAAAGGATTTGTTTTTAAATTAAGAAGCATTTTAGAATTTCTTTAAAAATATCTTTTCTGGTGCCAAAAATATTGAACGAACAATAAAATTTGTTATAACATTTGTTGGATATATCTGAAAATCTGACTTTCTGTGAATTTGTTTATATATCATGCATAGTTCATCCTCACTTATTATCTTGCCACTTTAGTGCTTGCTGTAAACAGTCTAGTTGTATATTCATAGTACTTAGTTGTGTATTTATCCTTCCTTATCATGCACCATGTGATCTTTTGTCACAATCACATCATCATATCATGGTTTCTGCAATTTCACATTGGTAGATAATATTTTATGTAAAAATGTATTTATATTTATGTATTTATATATATATATTCCAACTGGGATAGAAATGGGTTGATTTGCAGATAAATACAAATTAGATAGACCTTTTTTCTGTAATTTTGCATATTTTTTTAGTGCACATAGGTCTTGATTTCCTTTCTGTTGCAATTTACACTGAATAGTAATTCAAAATAGCACTTCTACTTATTATCCCCTCGCCAACAAAGTTGCGAAGGGATATAGTAACGCTACCGTCCTTCCGTAACATCCTTGTGAACACTCTAGAATCAACATCCTTCAATGGATTTTGATTAAGCTTGGTACATACTTAGTCCTTAAGAGAATCTGAAACCCTATTGATTTTGAAGGTCGAAGGTCAAGATCACTGTGTGTCAAATCTTTAGTCGAGGGGATACGCCACGCTTTGCGTTGCCCTTGTTCTCACTTTATCACTGAAAAAATGCAAAATAGGAATTTTCTTCTTAATTACATGTATTATACTTTTGTCCATTTTCAGTTGTAACTGCAGCACAGGCCAAAAATTTAATAGATGCTGGGGCAGACGGTCTAAGGATTGGAATGGGTAGTGGATCTATTTGTATCACACAGGAAGGTAATAAGGTCACTAGTTACTGTATATTAACTGCCAGAAAAGCTTGACAATCATTTGTATAATCAGTTACTAATGTCGTTGAATTTATTTTCAACATTTCAAAGACTATATCTAAGAAAGACAATATATTTTGAGTTATGAAAAGAAAGTTTAAACAGTTATGGTCAACAATTCCACCAATGTCAACATAATATGAACAACCACCTCTTACCTCAAACTGAACACAAGAAGAGAAGGCATTGGATTATGTTTAGAAAATATACAATTTTATACTGTTAAATTGGTTTCATTCATACAGAAATATTTGCCATCATCCTCATAGAAATTATAAATTTAATCGTTTATTTTGAAGTTATGGCAGTTGGGAGACCCCAGGGTACAGCTGTTTATAAAGTTGCAGAATATGCTAGAAGGTTTGGGGTACCAGTGATAGCTGATGGTGGCATTCAGAGTGTTGGGCATGTCGTAAAAGCTTTATCATTAGGTGCTTCTACAGGTAAGTAAGTCTGTTTATACAGTTAAGAATGATTATGAATTTATAGGAAATCATTTTAGGTATCTAAGAAACACTACGAGTGTCCCTGTTAATCATAGTAGCCATTGTATTTATAAAGAATCGTCTTGTTTTTGTCTAGTCTGACATAGACATTGCTTTTCCAGTAGCGGTGACAGCATTAACAATGTCAAGTTGTCATGATTAGATCCATTGCCATACAACTAGGCTCACCATATCTAGTCCACACATTGATCATGGTGTGTACATGGTTGCCAGGCATGTGCCATCTGCATTCTCCTGGTTTACTGACTTGATTAAATTTACGTAAAGTGCTTGTGATTAGGTCAGTTTCTCCATAACTATACAACCTAGGTTCACCATCTTTGATTCACACATTCATCATGCAGGACACATGTCAGATAGGCATGTGTCACTTGACTTTGACCTCATTTTCATTGTCTACTGACTTAAATTTACTGCAAGTTTTTGTGATTAGGTCTGTTTCTCCATTACCATACAAACTTGGCTCATACTTGGTCCATACATTGATCATGGTGGGTACATGTCAGCCAAGCATTGGCTCATACTTGGTCCATACATTGATCATGGTGGGTACATGTCAACCAAGCATTTGTCTGACCTTGATCTCATTTTCATGGTTGACTGACTTTTTTTGTTGTTGATGAAAATGTATTATATGCAATATAACTTTTTTTTTCAGTTATGATGGGGTCTATGTTGGCTGGTACTTCGGAGGCCCCTGGAGAATATTTCTTTGCTGATGGTGTCAGGCTGAAGAAATATAGAGGAATGGGTTCACTAGATGCCATGGAAAAACATCGCAGCAGTCAAAGTCGTTATTTTAGGTACCTATATTATATTTAAGAAATATATCATGGAAGCCAGAATGTGTTTTGAGTTTTAACATGGATTGGCAGATATTAGTATTTTATCCCGAGCCAGAGGCGAGGGATAAAATTTACTAATATCCGCCAACCCATGTTAAAACTCAAAGCACATTCTGGCTTACATGATTTATTTCGATTCTGATATGTCTAAAAGTACAAATACGGTAGTATACTTTGATTGGAAGACGGTAATTTATATTTATGCTTGCGGAAAATGTCGCACACAATTTATGCTGCCAATGGAAAAGTTTAGTCACATTCACTGGTGCATGTGCGAATGAGATTATACCATCGATAATTCGCTGGTTTGTCTACAAAGCTAAAGAAGGAGGTCATGTTAGAATACATTGTAGTATTTATTTAAACTATAAATATTGCTTTTTTTTGCCTTTCATGTCTTTAATATTGATCATAATATAAATGGAAAATATCAGGTGTTTCAGTATTTATTTTAGACCTAAATTGTTGATGACTGGAAATCACCAAATTATTTTTTTTAAAGTTACCTACCCTTTCTTTTCAAAATGTTGTTAAAATAGTAATTTCGCCAGGAAAAAAGTTAATTAGACACTAGTTAAAAAGTGCCACTACAATAGAGGTACAAATCTTGGAAGAGTGAATAAGTAGATTTCAGAATTATACTTTCTTTTTAGCTCACCTTGCCAAAGGCAATGTGAGCTTTTGCTATCACTTGTCGTCTGTCGTCCGTTAACTTTTCGCATTTTAATCTTCTCCTCTGAAACCACTTGGCCAAATGAACCGAAACTTGGTAGGAAGCATCTATAAAGATTGCTCATTTCGTCCCGATCCGTTAACAAACATGGCCACCACAGGCAATTCTTGTTTCTGATTGGTTGATTTCTAAAAAATCTTCTCCTGTTAAAAGAAAGATAACTCTTGATATTATCTCGCTTAGAAATTAACTAATGCTGATATTGTGTAACAACACTACATTACAAGTAGGTATTCACATTTTAATTTTCTTTTTAGCAAACCTTGCCAAAGGCAATATGAGCTTTTGCCATCACTTGGTGTTCGTCGTCTGTCATCCGTTTACTTTTCACATTTTAATCTTCTCCTCTGAAAACCCTCAGCCAAATGAACTGAAACTTGGTAGGAAGCATCTATGGAAGGTCCTCTTTAAAGAGTGCACATTTTGTTATGATCTGTTACCAAACATGGCCGCCACAGGCAATTCTTGTTTCTGATTGGCCAATTTTTTCAAATCTTCTCCTCTGAAACCGCTTGGCCAAATGAACCGAAACTTGGTAGGAAGCATCTATGGAATGTCCTCTATGAAGATTGCTCATTTCGTCCCGATCAGTTAACAAACATGGCTACCACCGAAACTTGGTAGGAAGCATCTATGGAATGTCCTCTATGAAGATTGCTCATTTCGTCCCGATCGGTTAGCAAACATGGCTACCACCGAAACTTGGTAGGAAGCATCTATGGAATGTCCTCTATGAAGATTGCTCATTTCGTCCCGATCGGTTTGCAAACATGGCCACCACATGCAATTCTTGTTTCTGATTGGTCGATTTCTAAGAAATCTTCTCCTTTGAAACTGCTTAGCCATATGAACCGAAATTTGGTAGGAAGCATCTACATGTATGGAAGGTTCTGTATTAAGTTTCTTCAAAGCAGAATGAAAGGTGAGCGACACAGGCTCAGCACACTAATTTTTCTTTCAAGACCATAAAAAGAAAGGGTGAATGGTATAAAATGTTTGTTCCAAGTTATCTCGTAACAGGTTGGACTTTTATCTTCTCTGTATATATATATATTTCCATTGAGTATTGATGAAGCTGTAATGTTTATTATCTGACATTGTCAGCAATGTTATCATGTATAAACTATAGAAAGTTACATTTGAAATTTCCATTTGTGAAGAAAGACCAGGATGATCCAAGAGAAGGTAACTGTACTGAATTTTTCCTTATCTGAAAATAAGTTAACAGTGTTATGTATTGGTAAATTGTTTGCTTTAAATAATACTGTTTAAAAAAAAGACAAATAATTTCTTTTCCAGTGTATTACTAAAAATATTAATGTTTCTTTTTAATTAATTTTTCAGTGAAAGTGACAAATTGAAGGTTGCTCAAGGTGTATCTGGTTCTATCGTTGATAAAGGATCCATACAGAAGTTTGTTCCATATCTGATAGCTGGAATCAAACATGGATGTCAAGATATTGGTGCTCGTACACTGTCTCATGTTAGGTAAGAAGTTTTCATACAGAAGTTTGTTCCATATCTGATAGCTGGAATCAAGCACGGGTGTCAAGATATTGGTGCTCGTACACTGTCTCATGTTAGGTAAGAAGTTCTCATACAGAAGTTTGTTCCATACAGAGCTCCAGATAAGCTGCGTATTTGCATTTTTTACGCTATGAAAACGAGTAAAAGCACATGTATTATCAGATCAGAGTGTACACAATATGCATACATATTGCTGTGTAAGCAAACTTTCCAAATTCGGAGCATACTTGTACACTGATAATACAGTCGGGTACATAACAATACATTTTTGTCTTTGAGAAATTCCCTGTAATTACTTCCCTTTATAATTTTCGAAGAAGAGAGGGTATACTTCCGAGGGGTACCGAATGCTTGCCTTTCTAAGCATCGATGTCAAAAGAGATCTGATTGGATGTTTACGATAAATCATCCAATCGCGGTCAATATTACAAATAAATGCGGTTTACGTAATAAGTAAGAACTAAAACGAAAGTAAATTTGGAAACACGTTGTTCGTTGAAAATGAGCAAGAACATGAATAAGCGCGCTACTAAGCGCAAGAGCGCTACGGAAAATTCTATGCTTAAGTTCCTGACAGTTTCATCTGTGTCTAGTGACAGTATAGTTAAAGAAATCATTGTCGACGAGCAAAAAACAAAATATTTACAACATTTTATTAATAAACATGACACAATTCAAACAGAGATATACCTGCGTTTATTGAATAACACTTGTGTCAAACATAATTTTAAAAGTGTACATGTAAGCAATCTTTTCTGAAGTAGAGAGTACAACAAAGGAAATATGCAAATACCCATCATTTTCAAAAGTAGGGGGTAATTACCCTTTGGACTTGAAAATTATCTGGAGCTCTGCCATATCTGATAGCTGGAATCAACACATGGATGTCAAGATATTGGTGCTTGTACACTGTCTCATGTTAATCAGGAAGTTTTCAGGCAGAAGATTGTTCCATGTTTGAATTGGTTAAAAATTGCATTGGTGGTGTAATGGTGGTAGATCGTGGGTTTGAGTCTCGGTGGGGTCAAACCAAAGGCTATATAATTGGTATTTGTTGTTTCTCCACAAATTATGCAGAGCTAAGGAGTAAGAGCAAAGACTGGTAAAGGCTCTGAATCTGAATAATGTGTCCGAGTGGAGTGACATTTCTACCTGCGAGCTGTTTTTACAGGGGGCAATTTCTATAAAAATCCAACTCGACTGTGTTGGTCTACAGCAGACATCATCTCATCAGTATGTAACTTGTTCTTGCCATAATAGAGCTGAAAAATTGCTCATTCGAGTTAAACAGTAATCACTCAATCACTTGAATCAGTTAATCATGTAAGGACTAGTTAGTTTTGTTGACAAATCCATAAGTTCTCTTATTTAAACCATTTCATATTTATTTCATGATTGTTGAACAGTTTTTGTGAACTAAATTTTATTTTTCCTTCCATCTTGTTTATGAATATTGATAATATCTTTGATTCGTCATTAGTGTTCTATATAGTAATGCATGTCTTTTAAGTATTTCTTTTATATAAAAAAAAATTATTTTAAGAAGACTTCATAAGTTCAGGGGTGTGGAATTGCCATGCCCGACTCGTCCGACTCGTACATAGAACCTGCCGGACAAGTAGATTTTCCTGGCTAGCTTGTCCAGGGACAAGTAAAGATCAACAAATAAAAATAATTTCTGATTAAAGTACTCTGGAAAGACAATTCCTCAAACGATAATATGTCGTAAATATTGACGGTTATATTATATAGATTTATAAAGGTTTTGTCTTATTTTTTTTTTATTGGAAAAAGGTTTTGTTTTGTTTTTATATTGGAAACGATCGCGTCAGTGGTGTTCCGAAAGCAGCTAAAAATAACCAAAATGTACATGTTCTAAGTTGAGTATTACGACCCGATTGCAATGATAATTGTACTGCATTTACTTAACGATAACCGGGACCGTGTAACAGGTTTTTATTGGAGTTCCAAATGTGACGTTTCCTTGGTTGTCCATAGCTTTTCGTAAACAAACATGACCTAACATCCGTGAACATATAATACAAATCGGGTTGCAGTCGTTACAATGGACAAATATTTAATAATAATAAAAAAAGAATGGGAAAGGTTCTGGCCAAAATGAACATCACGAGAAAGTTAACAAGTGCCTAACTCTAGCGGAAAAGGACACATAATTTGAAGAAAAACACCCAACGGACTGTTCAGTCCAAGGGGCTAGCCGATTTCTCATGTTTACTGCTGGATTCTGATAGTGTCTCAAATTGCAATATCTGCAGAAATCATTAATGTTTATTGGCAAAATCATGGACAGAATGGATACTTATCTTCCCACCAGTCAAAAAAAAAAAAATGAAAGCAAAGTATGGAGACGTCACTAAAACTAAATACGTGGCTGTTTGATGGATAAAGCCATTGCCAAGGTTAATCAAATTCAAAATGAACTTGAACACAATTTATTCTGTATCTAAAAACAACCGGCTATTCTCTGACTGCACATTCCTATCTTAAATCCAAATTTAAAATGGTCTTCATTTGGGCAGTGATCACTTAGGCTGGGATGTTTGTGTTAACTTTATTAAAACTATATTTCAAATTTTACGCAATGATGTAATAGACAATATAAACAAGTTTAATTTAGCAACTCTGTTTGCAAGTATCAAATGTTTTTCCCAAAAAACAGAATAAGTAGGATTTTGTTCGGACAAGTAACTTTTTTCAGATTACTTGCCCGGGGACAAGTAGAACATTTCAGTATTTCCACACCCCTGAAGTTTGTTTAAACTTATGTCTAATCCATTTTGTGTATTGTATTGGCAAATACAATATGTTTAAAACTAGACAATTTTTATGCCATTGTGCAGCTTACTTAAGTTTCTACTGTCTTGTGCTAGTAAATGAGTTTTGATAATGGTACACAATATACTTGCACACGTTTTCTGGTGTAAGCAAAGAGTTCTAATTGTGGTGTTTCTACATTCTTCTTTGTTGCCAATCAATACTTATGTAGGAACAGACAGACTTTGATGTTATTTATCCAATCAATACTTATGTAGGAACAGACAGACTTTGATGTTATTTATCCAATCAATACTTATGTAGGAACAGACAGACTTTGATGTTATTTATCCAATTAATTAATTATACAGGCACGATTTTTTTTTTAAATATTTAACTGATTTCAAAATACCTAAAGTTGCAGGACACTGTCTGAAATTGTCAAAAATGGAGGTTTTAAAATGGAGTATAGATGGTTTCAGCTATTTCTGTTGATTTTCAGTTATTTCTTTTTCTAACCAGAATTGACATCCCTGATTATACTCAGATGTTATTTCTTGTCTTCAACTGTTCTTTGAATTTCTATTTGTAGGTCCATGATGTATTCTGGAGAATTGAAATTTGAAAGAAGAACAACATCAGCACAGATTGAAGGTGGTGTTCATAGTCTACACAAGTAAGTACAAGACATATTTATTTATAAAAATTACCTTTGTGGTAGTCGGTCATACCTTACCTTTGTGGTAGTCGGTCATGCCATTTACAAAAGTTTCCTCTCTGGTAGTAGATCATACCATCTACAAAAGTTTCCTTTATGGTAGTCGGTCATACCATCTACAAACTAGATTTAGTTGTCTTGCTGGTAATGGATTCAAAATACTTTTTAAAACTTTTGTTTGTCTCTTTCTTCAAAATAGATATCCTTGTCAGTTAGTTTGAAGAACTTCTATATTTTTTAAGAAATAATACTGATGCTGATTATACATACATTGTGACGTTTATTTGTTATTGTTGGGCACTATTTTTCATCAGATATTAATTACTTAGACAAATAGTCTCTTGGTACACTTTCTTTCAGGATATTGTAAAACATTTTCCTTCAAATTTCCAAAATATTCAGTTAAAGCAAAAATGATGCACATTTTTTACTTGGTCACTATATATTTGTACACAGTGCCATCTTGTATTTTGCATTGAGATTGTAATGTAAATTTAATTGGAATAACATCCTCAGATGCTTATAAAATTTATACAAATCAACCAAGTTTAAACCCCTTATATTCATCATCTTCCAATCAAAATTAACTTTGTCTAAATTGATAGATGTGGACAAGAAAGTGGTTATAAGGGTATACCTCCATCCGGAACTCCTCGTGCCTTTCCCCAAGTGAAAAAACAAGCTCTGATATAAATGTATTGATATGCGTTAAAATGCAGGTTATTTGGCCAGGGTTGTGAAGAGGAAGAGAAAATAATCCTTTCCCCCAAAAAAATAAAAAGTATTTTATAAAATAATTTCATATCAAATTGTATCTATATTATTGCCAAGTAAACATTAAAATTATAAAATCCATAAATAAAACTAATAATTATCTAAAATTTGACATTGACCTTGTCCTATAATATGTAAACACACAAGCATGGATTCCTCGTTAACAGCAGCATTGATGAAATATGGAAGTGATATCCAGTTAAAGGAGAAGCTATCTAATTTTATGGGTCATTATCCATTTTTAATGGAGGGTTAGACACATGGTTCCTCCAGATTGATACCTAAACAGTGAATGTGCAAATATGTACATATTGTGACCCGTAAATTTGGCGTTTGCACACATTAGATCAATTATCATGACTTCAAGCCAATCAGTCTTTGATGTTTCTTCTTAATACTGCATGCTTAGACTGTTAGCAGATAAATATCAACATGATTGTAATTACCTAATTTCTCCTATGCGTATCCTTGATGACTGAATCCCACGTTTCTTGGATGACGGTCCTCCATTGTTATATCATGTGATTTCATAAGTCACACAGTACAAAGAATACTATTCATATCCGAGCTTGTTTTTTCACTTGGGGAAAGGCGCGAGGAGTTCCGGATGGGTATATCTCAAGTCTTATGATTTATAGAGGATAAGAAAGTGATTATAAAGGAGTATACCTCAAGACTTATTATGGTAAATAAGAATATCTAATCATAAAGACAGAAATTAATTTTTTCACCCCTCTTTATAAAAATTGTCATAATCACACATTTCATCATAAGAAAAAAACGTGAACAGTTTTGATAAATTGATATGATTTTATTTGATAGTATTTTTAGAATTTAAAGGTAAGGTGTGATAATCATATATTCAACTAGTGTGTTTCATCCTGCTAAAACCAGTACTCTGTTTAACAACCATTGAGTGTATTTAATATATTTTAAATTGAGGCTACCCTTTTTAAGCCATGTGTGATACCCCAGGATTGCTCACCATCATGTTTAATCAGAGTGGTTAGTTTAATGTTGCTAGATATTGCCAGATTGAATGTTTTACAATTGTCAGATTGATTGAAAAATCCCCAAATTAAGCCATTGTAGTATTGTAATCTTGATTGATTTTTGTGCTTCCCCGTACAATTTTAGGGGGAGTATACAGTGCTTCCCCGTATATTTTAGGGAGAGTATATACATGTAGTTGCAGCTTATGTATGTCTTTCTGTCTGAAGCAATGGTTTCCAGACGGCAACTTGAGTTATGTTTGGCTTACATGATTCTAGTGTGGTATGATTGCTTATAAAACATACTGAGGTCAGTTGCAAATTTTGAACAAATCTTAAATATGTTAAAAAATACCAAATTATTTGTTTCTGGATATGTGGAGCTATTTTTTGACATATATCATTCTTATATTATCTGCTTAAACTTATTATAGCAAAAAAAGAAGCACATCGGTGTTATAATTGTTAGGGTTCTAGCCTTGAATGCAGTAGATTGTGGGCTGAAGAAAAGACTATCTAATTGGTATTTGCTGCTTCATTATACAGTATTAAGGAGAGCAAGGACTTGTTTGGTTGGAATCAAGAATGTGTTTTATTATTAGAAAAATTAAAATATTTCCACTGAACATTATTTTATAATATTGGTAACACAATACACTTAACGCTCTGCATCTGTACTAGGTATTTTCATATTAGACGTGATCTGATTTTCGGAGATTATCAGAGGAATCAAACATAATTTTATTTTGACTTGGTGGTTGAATTTTCAGTTGAACCATTAATATTCTCACTGTAGGGACCATCTTCAAGCCACAGAGCTTCCCAGTGTATCCCCAGGTAACAGATAGGCAGTGCTTTCTTGATAAAGGGTGCTGTCAGTTTATGATACAGGAAGTATGACAATGGACCATGGTGGTTAACATGTTGGTTTGGAGATTGCCAAATTGCATGTTAAAGACCTCTTGTAGATTAAAAAAAAATGAGTAGGCACATTGTTGCCAATTAAAAGTCTACATTTTTTATCCCTGGCCAACTCGCCATTCTTTTCCAGTTGCAGTCAGAAGTCATTGGCCTGGTTGTCCAAACCCTCCCTCATTTCTGTTGTATTTTACGACTGCATACATGCCTGAAAGATTTGCTGCTGACCATTAGCTATAGGCAGCCAATCAACAATCAATCAAATCAATTATTAGTTTTACATCCAAACAGAAAACTCGTTATTATATCTTCCCTTCGAACGAAGGGAGACATATTGTTTTAGTCTGATTTTTTCTTCTGCTTCTGCTTCTTCTGCTTCTTCTCAGCGAAGCTTGTCCGGACCATAACCTTTTTGTCTTTCCAGATAGGTCAATTATATTTGGTATGTGGGTGCATGACCATAAGGTGGTGTGTCGCATACCATAATGACCTTCGTGGGACTTTGACCTCAAAGTCAAATAATTGTTTTTTAAATAGTATTTTCTTGTCCGGGCCATAACATTTTTGTCTTTCAAGATAGGTCAATGATATTTGGTATGTGGGTGCATGACCATAAGGCGGTGTGTCCCATACTGTAAAGACCTTCGTGGGACCTTGACCTTTGACCTCAAGGTCAAAGAATTGTTTTTTAAATAGTATCATTCAACTCATAATGTGTAACTTATTGTTGTACAGATGGCCACATTAAGGGGAGACATAAGTTTTAGGTATCTAAAACAGTTCTTCCTAGTTTTTACCTGTGTCGCCGAAGGCAGAAGCAGGTCTAGGAATTGCTTTGTCCGTACGTCTGTCTGTCTGTCCGTCCGTCGGTACGTCCGTCCCAGCAAGGCAGTACTTACTTAGTGTAATCTGTAACTCAAACAGTTTTCAATCAATATTATTCAAACTTTGCACAGTGTTTGTATACATATTGAAGATATGCACCTCCTATTAGTATTATGAGCTGATTTGAAGATTTTTTCATATATTTTCTGTATGCTGAACTTAGTCATTTTTTATCACTATATGTCATGGATGCTACCTAGTTGGTGTAATCTAAAACTCCAACAGTGTTCAATCAATATTATTCAGACTTTGCACAGTGTTTGTATACATATTGAAGATGTATACCTCCTATTATGGGCTGATTTGACAATTTTGTTCTTTAATTTCCTGTATGTTGAACTTAGTCATTTTTTATCACTATATGACATTGACAGTACCTAGTTGGTGTAATCTAAAACTCTAACCATGTTCAATCAATAGTATTTAAACTTTGCACAGTGTTTGTGTACATATTGAAGATGTGCACCTCCTGTTATGGGCAGATTTGACAAATTTTTCCGTACATTTTTCGTATGTTGAACTAAGTAATTTTTTATCACTATATGACATTGACAGTACCTAGTTGGTGTAATCTAAAACTCTAACCATGTTCAATCAATAGTATTTAAACTTTGCACAGTGTTTGTGTACATATCATATTGAAGATGTGCACCTCCTACTATGGGCAGATTTGACAAATTTTTTCATACATTTTCCGTATGTTGAACTTAGTCATTTTTTATCACTATATGACATTGACTGTACCTAGTTGGTCTAATCTAAAACTGCAAGTGTTCAATCAATATTATTCATACTTTGCATAGTGTTTTTAGACATACTGAAGATATGCACCTCCTATTATGGACAGTTTTGACAAATGTTTTCTTAGATTTTTTGCATGTTGAACTTGTCATATTTTTTTTTCACTCTATCACATGGGCGATAATTAATATTATTCAAACTTTGCGCAGTGTTTATATACATATTGAATAGTAGGAAAACATCTGTTGTGTGTGGAGACTTCAATTTTAACTTCTATAAATCACCTGACAATGTGATTTCAAATACCCTCCATGGAATAGGATTTCAACAAGTGATATCAGATTCAACACACATCGAAGGGTCCCTTCTGGATCACATCTACACCAATATAGAACCTCAATCACAATTTATCCACCCTGTGTACTTTTCAGACCATGATGCTACCTGTCTCATTCTTAGAATATTAACACTATTAATTGGAAATTTAAATAAACTATCAATGAAGTTTTTATACACAGTTTTAGTAATTGCAGGAATAATCCAATAGACAAGTTTCACATTAGTACATTTCCCGAAAAAATGTTGAGGTCACAAAGCAAATATTTTGACATCACAATGTTCAATGACTTGATTTACACTGATTGGCTTCGAGTCAATCAGAGAAATTCATTCATTAAAGGTAATGGGAAATTCGTCTGTAGACTCTAAAAGATTTATTTCCTTTAAATTATGATTTAGTCCATATGAAAAATATAATTGTAGTTTAGTCATTTGGTCCTTTCCACTGAACTTCTTAACATACCTAAACATTTAAAACAGGTGAAAAAAATGCATACATTACTGGAATGTTTTGCAGTGACGCAGGTCCAGACATGATATTGGTCTTGTTTTTATTATTCTTTTGAAATTTTAGAACTTGTTTTGGAAAGGTATATATTATTTGATTTAAGTTATGATGTTATTTATTGGTCTTAGTATACCAGTAACAACACATGTCTTGGAAGACTATTTAGTATTGGCAAAAGGAGTAGGCATTTGTTTCTATATTCTATAGTAAACATGGCCGGAACTTTCCTTGGATGGTCTACATTTATTTGTTTTGAATGGAAATCTAAGATGGCAACCACTGCAGGACATTGTTCAACACAGGACCCTATACATTGTACATGTAGAAACAGATTCTTCTCAAAAACTACACAAAATCTGAAAACTCAAACTGTACATAAATAATATAAAACAGGCACGGCCATGAATGCTCGTGAATCTGAAAATTATCTGGCAATTTCACGCTCATCCAGTGCATCAAAAAGTGTCAAAAGATTTTTTGGGCCGAGATATATCGGGGACAACTTTTTTTCAGGGCCGAATCTAGTCTCATTCAATCGAACTGTCGTTCCTTACGAAATCTCAAACGTTAACTTCCGCGTAGAAACAAAAATTCTTGTCAGTATGTCAGAAGAGATTTTATAAATTAAAAAATATCAATATAAGTAAAACAAGCTAACGAAATGACTTTTATTACTTCCGGGTTTCAGTGGTATCGGACGTACGAGAGAGGGTACGAGACTTAGGATCACCTTTGCGCTTTATGTTAAGAAGATCTTCATTAGTTGAGTGTGTTATTGTGTTACACGGAACATGTTTACAATGCATCAATTTTTTTTTATCCATCAGTATGTGCAGCCATGTTTGTCAAAAAATCCTAAGTACACATTTTATACCATAAAGAGCTTGCTGACACTCGCATATTAGATAATAAACAGATAATATTTATAATCATGTGAATGATACAGGATCAAGTAGGCCTCTAGTTAGCTATATACAAATGATGGCTATCATCTGTTAGGCTTTAGTTTAAATCTATAATACACTGATCAAATGTCTGTAATTACTCTCTACATTCCAATAACTTTTATACAGAGATTGATGTAAACATACAAATTTCATTTCTTTTTTTACTGTTGTAAGAAGCAATGATAGAAAGATCATTTGTACGGTACGTAAATAATCTTTGTACGGTACGTAAATAATCCCTAATAGAAAAATAATTATGTAAAGAAAGTTAAAACAGCCATGTTCAACTATTTCAACAATATCAACAAAAAAAACCAACTACCTCTCATCTTAAATTATTTAACACAAACATGACCATGACATTTGTTGATGGAAACCTAGCTTGAGATGGGCACAACATTGTGGGCAGGTTAAACTTGTTAATGGGATGCCAGACATCTCACTATTGATAATTTGATCTCCATGGCAATACAGATATTAACAAACAATAAAAGTCCTGCACTGAATTACCTCTACTCAAATAAGACAATAATAATTGTGGGTTTATTAAACTGGTGAATGGGATCCCAACCCTTCCCTTTTCGATAATGTGATCTCCAACAGACATACAGACATAAATAAACAATTATAAACCTGCACAGAATCACTTCCACTCAAAAAGACAACACTATTACAAAAATAAATAAAAGATAAACATGAACTGTCAGTGTAATAGCAAGATCAATGATGATAATTAACAGACTAAACTGTCAGTGTAATAGCAAGATCAATGATGATAATTAACAGACTAAACTGTCAGTGTAATAGCAAGATCAATGATGATAATTAACAGACTAAACTGTCAGTGTAATAGCAAGATCAATGATGATAATTAACAGACTAAACTGTCAGTGTAATAGCAAGATCAATGATGATAATTAACAGACTATTCAAATGTTTGATTGATTAATTGATTGGTGTTTAACACCAACTTTAGCATATTAGAAGTCTGTTTGTGTATGGATCACAATAATAGAATAAACAGCTGAAAAACACATCTCAATGTCAACATCTGGAAAATCATTAAGAATTTTGTGTGTGTGTGGTATTGTTGGTAGCAGTATTGATTTTTCTCTGTTAATTATAGATTAAAAAAATAATTACAAATATAAATGTATGGATTTATTATTTAAGTGACAGAGACTTTATAATTACCATTCTTTTTTTAATTATAAATTTCAGTTATGAGAAGAGGTTATATTGAGAGAGGTGCTTAGAAAATTGAAGATGCCATATTGTAAATTACCAAAGGGAGATTACAGTAGATATACTGAGTGTATGTAAAACATGCCAGTTTGTAGGAAATGGGTACCAGAAAATAGTGAAGGCTTTTGAAGAAAGAGAATATAATTGTAATTATTACAGAAAGTACTGTAGATTATATATGCAATGATGGTGGAACATTGAGATACAATGAAATAATTTTTCAGGACAATTTCTTTTGCATTATTTATATAATAAATAAGTAAATACTCAATCAAGTTATTCCATTGTCATCTATCTGTTTTCATTTATTTCAGTTTACATAAGTTCTGTGATCTCAGTGCAATACACATTATCGGGTACATTTTCTTCTGTTTGACAAAAGAAATTTCAATTCATTGCGTTCTGTTAGACAGTACAAAAAATTCAACATCATTCATTTGCTACATCAGCTTTTAGAAACAAAATGAAATAGATACTTGTACAAGCAATAGCTATTCTTTTAGAAACAAAATGAAATAGATACTTGTACAAGCAATAGCTATTCTTTTAGAAACAAAATGAAATAGATACTTGTACAAGCAATAGCTATTCTTTTAGAAACAAAATGAAATAGATACTTGTACAAGCAATAGCTATTCTTTTAGAAACAAAATGAAATGAATACTTGTACAAGCAATAGCTATTCTTTTAGAAACAAAATGAAATAGATACTTGTACAAGCAATAGCTATTCTTTTAGAAACAAAATGAAATGAATACTTGTACAAGCAATAGCTATTCTTTTAGAAACAAAATGAAATGAATACTTGTACAAGCAATAGCTATTCTTTTAGAAACAAAATGAAATAGATACTTGTACAAGCAATAGCTATTCTTTTAGAAACAAAATGAAATAGATACTTGTACAAGCAATAGCTATTCTTTTAGAAACAAAATGAAATAGATACTTGTACAAGCAATAGCTATTCTTTTAGAAACAAAATGAAATAGATACTTGTACAAGCAATAGCTATTCTTTTAGAAACAAAATGAAATGAATACTTGTACAAGCAATAGCTATTCTTTTAGAAACAAAATGAAATAGATACTTGTACAAGCAATAGCTATTCTTTTAGAAACAAAATGAAATGAATACTTGTACAAGCAATAGCTATTCTTTTAGAAACAAAATGAAATGAATACTTGTACAAGCAATAGCTATTCTTTTAGAAACAAAATGAAATAGATACTTGTACAAGCAATAGCTATTCTTTTAGAAACAAAATGAAATGAATACTTGTACAAGCAATAGCTATTCTTTTAGAAACAAAATGAAATGAATACTTGTACAAGCAATAGCTATTCTTTTAGAAACAAAATGAAATGAATACTTGTACAAGCAATAGCTATTCTTCTGGAAATGCTTAGCACCAAAGAATTTTTTTCTTCAAATCTATGAATTGTTGCATTCATGTAATTATTATTTTTTTTATGCAATATTTTGATATTGAAACAAATAACATTGATATATCATGAATGCAGTGAAACCTGCATAAATCACACTTAATGTTTAGTCCAAATATATAAACAAAAAAATAAGACGGCCAAATGGTTTTGAATTAGAAAGATTTCACTTTACAGTTGGAACTAGGAGCATATTGAATCCTGTGTTAAACGATCTTGAAATGTAGTTTCAGTATCTGATATCTTTATAAATCTAACCTGTCTAATCTGAGCACCTGTCTATTACAAACATACACACAGAAATGGTGCCAAAGTTGTTCAGATTAAAACAAGTTTCATTGTATTATACAACTTAATGATAACAAAATTTTGCATAGATATGAAGATGTTAATTTATCTGTGATTTATACATTTTTTCTTTAATGTTACTGAGTGATATTATCAGTATCAACATACTGGCTCTGATACTGAAAATTATAGATCAATGTGACGACAAATTATGATGTTACCAATAAAAACAATAACATCAGTTTTGAATATCTTGACATACATTATTACTGGTATCACAACTCATCCATCAGACTCTCTGATATACTAGCGATAATGTATGTCTCCACCTTCACAACTGTGGTTATTTTATATTTATTTGTGTAATTTTCTGTCTGCAACATAATATAATATTCATTTTACACCAAATATTTTGGTTTTTGTAATCATGATGCAATTGAAAAAATAAATGTAAATGTTGTTAAGAATTATTACTAGGAACATCATCATTACATTCAGTATGACAAATGTAAGTTTGATATCAATTGTGTAGGAATTGTTGTTTTGTGTATTATCTTAGTGATTTTTTATTTCAAAGGTATTTCAAACAGACTTGGGGTCGATTACTTTGAAATGTAGATTATTACATAACAATTACTTTTCAATTTTCATGATTAAATTCCTCAAAAAATCTGGGGGAAATTCTAGTTCCTATCTAGAACGTAGGGAGATTCAGTAAAACATTCACGGCAGAAATCCTCGTTCAAACGGCAAAATACTGCTTACCACAGACCAAGTATTTGTTAATCCATGTATTTTTGATAAATTTCCAACAGGAAAATGTTAAATTAGTTTTGTTAAATGAGTTTAAGCCGATTATTCTATATTTTTCAAGCAAAAATTAGCTGTTTTGTGAATGCAGGAAGTTTATCGCTAATGTTTAATTTGAAAACAAGTTCAAAACGGCAATGAAAATGATACGGATGGAGCAGTTGATTTTTTTTGGTCGTTCTTCACACAAATTTTTGTTGTTTTAAATAATAAATATGTAGATATGTTTAATCTTTAATCAGTAAATTCATGAAATAATGAACCGTTCATGTGATCAAAGATAGGCAAGCTTGGGTCAAGCTTGTAATAGGAAGTAATTACGATCAATTCAAATAAAAAGAAAACAATACAAAAGTAATAACATTAATTAAGACCTAATCAAAGAGATTATAATTTCTTTTGAAGTGTACTCATATTGTAACTGCTACAATATAGTATATAATATTGACAGGTGTCCCAGTATGTTCAATTATCTGTTCACACCTTGTTATACAATATACGGTCCTTGACCTTGTCAACTGCTGTAAAAATCGATAAATCAAACAAAGGTTCAATACTCAAACACATGTAATTTCATCGCAGGAAAAAAAGAGATTGAAAAAAGATAAAATATCACACGTCTGATAGCAAACATTTGACATTTATTCCTGTATTCGTATGGACAATTAGTTCCGAACAACAACACCAATGCACAAGTATGATTATTGACAAATATCGAGAATAAATACATATTTACAAACCTTTCAAAAAGGCAATGAACAAGCAATAAATACAATTTTTATACAATTTTATTTTTAATAACACATATATAATGAACACAATTAATGTTATTTGAACATGAATTTGTCGATCATTGGGAATATTGCCAGTCGTGAACTCGAAGCTATGCTACCGGCAACTCTGCGTGACCTGAAAAAAAGTGTCTGATTCTTGCTCTTATGCATAAAACGAACACCACCTACAAATTATCATTTTAAAGCATAAGATCGCGTTCTATACGTACCAAAAAATGGTAATTGATTAAATTAAAATAACTTGAAATGTAATCGATTACATCACTCAATTTTCAAAGTTTTTAAGTGAAGTTTCTAGACAACTGTTTCAATCAAACATGTTACCAAGATTATGAGTGGAGGAGATGTGTTCCATTATCATTTCTGTGATAAGATGAGGGGGGGTTATTTTCAAATTTAATAAGTAGATAAAATATTAAAGATAAGAGACAAGACATGAGAGTTGTAGAGTTTAGGATCCTGAATCTTATTTCATTCACATATCATTTTAATCGTAACACTTCCAAAAAGATTTCTACCAGATACCCCTGTTGAGTTTTTACTCAACGATATTTCAGAAGTTTTTATAAATTAATCATCAGTAAAGCATTCATTTCTTTTTTTGTGTAAACTTGTAAGAAGCAACAGTATAGTCCATAAAAAAGATTTCCCTCATAAATAGATTGTGCAATTATTATTTTTAAATTAAACAAACATTTTGTGAACTTGAATCTATGAAAACAGAATACATTTGACCTACTCTTTGAGTATTAATTATTGTATCACATGATGTTCTAGTTATAGTTTCACTACATATACCATAGATATTATATTTTCCTAACTGTGCCTTGTACAAATTTAAGTCCTAAAAGGTGCAAAATTTTCTACAGATGTCCTTCATTTTCATTCAGAAGAAGATGGCATTGAAAAATTAACTGGTTTTAGAGGAATAACACTAGCTCCTCATTTCAGTCCCTACTACCTGGACCCCATTGTTTAAGCATTTGTACAGTATCAATAAATTTTCATTCAGTTGTCCAAATGGCTGTACAGTGTCTGTGAACCTTCATTCAATTGTTCAAATAGCTTTAGTGTTGGTGAACCTACATTCAATTGTCTACATAGCTGCACACTGTGAGTCGACCTTCATTTGATTGTTCGAATAGCTTTAATGTCTGAACCTTCATTCAATTGTCCAAATATCAGTACAATGTCAAGTGAACCTTTATTTAATTGTCCAAATACTTTAATGTCAGTGAATCTTAATTCAATTGTTCAAAACTTCAAATAACTTTAGTGTCGGTGAACCTACATTTAATTGTCTAAATAGCTGCACACTGTGAGTGGACCTTAATTCAATTGTTCAAATAAATTTAGTGTCAGTGAACCTTCATTCAATTGTCCAAATAACTTTAGTGTCGGTGAACCTTCGTTCAATTGTCTAAATAGCTGCATACTGAGTGGACCTTAATTCAATTGTTCAAATAACTTTAGTGTCGTGAACCTTCGTTCAGTTGTCCAAATAACTTTAGTGTCTGTGAACCTTCGTTCAGTTGTCCAAATAGCTTTAGTGTCTGTGAACCTTCGTTCAGTTGTCCAAATAGCTTTAGTGTCAGTGAACCTACATTCAATTGTCTAAATAGCCTTAATGTCTGAACCTTCATTCAATTGTCCCAATATCTGTACAGTGTTAGTATGCCTTCATTTAACTCATTACCTATATATTGTATCGGTAACCCCTTCATTCTGATGTTATAGTAATTTGTACCAGGTACATTTTGTTGTTGAGTAGATGTTGGTTGAATCATGGTATACACAGAATTATTAATTTCAAAGTTTATGCTAAAAAAGGGAACATTGATTTATTTTTTTTGATGAAATATGTCTAAATTGTAAGTAAATTAGTAACTTATTTATAAGCTGCCACAATATCAGTACTGGGTACTGTGTTGAAATAAAACTGATTTTGGTATTGATTTATTGATGTGAGGAGGGATGTGACAACTCTTAAGTTAAAACAATTGCTTAATAGTAAATGTACATACCAGTACCTTCTTTGTGTATTCAATACTAAGACATGTTTTAACCATCTTGTTGGTTCTTGATATATTTTGTTTAAGTATTCATGCAATATTGAGTACCTTATTGAAGTGTAAAAGAAAAGTATGAAGTATCTGGTACTTCATACTCAAAACATGTGTCAGTCTTCTCTCTTACTGACAGGTAGGATAATTTATATTTTTCAGTCATAATAATTTCAAGTAAGATTTTTGTACTGGTATTGGAAAAACAGCCAATCAGAACATTGTTTCTATAAAGTGTTCTGATTGGACGATTTTTTAATACAAATACAAAAACTGCACTTGAATGGTTTATAATGAGTGATAATATATATATATTAAATGTTTCCAACCAACTCAACAGATGTTATTAGTGCTAAGATCAGGATATTAGACTGTATTGTTATTAGTGCTAAGATCGGCACATCAGACAGTACTGTTGTTAGTGCTAAGATCAGTACATCAGATTGTAATGTTATTAGTGGTAAGATCGGCACATCAGACTTGACTGTTATTAGTGCTAAGATCGGCACATCAGACTACTGTTATTAGTGCTAAGATCGGCACATCAGACTACTGTTATTAGTGCTAAGATCGGCACATCAGACTGTACTGTTATTAGTGCTAAGATCGGCACATCAGACTACTGTTATTAGTGCTAAGATCGGTACATCAGACTGTACTGTTATTAGTGCTAAGATTGGCACATCAGACTACTGTTATTAGTGCTAAGATCGGCACATCAGACTAATGTTATTAGTGCTAAGATCGGCACATCAGACTAATGTTATTAGTGCTAAGATCGGCACATCAGACTAGTGTTATTAGTGCTAAGATCGACACATCAGACTAGTGTTATTAGTGCTAAGATCGGCACATCAGACTAGTGTTATTAGTGCTAAGATCGACACATCAGACTAGTGTTATTAGTGCTAAAATCGGCACATCAGACTACTGTTATTAGTGCTAAGATCAGCACAGCATACTACTGTTATTAGTGCTAAGATCGGCACATCTGACTAGTGTTATTAGTGCTAAGATCAGCACATCAGACTATTGTTATTAGTGCTAAAATCGGCACATCAGACTACTGTTATTAGTGCTAAGATCGGCACATCAGACTAGTGTTATTAGTGCTAAGATCGGCACATCAGACTACTGTTATTAGTGCTAAAATCGGAACATCGGACTACTGTTATTAGTGCTAAGATCAGCACATCAGACTACTGTTATTAGTGCTAAGATCGGCACATTAGACTAGTCTTATTAGTGCTAAGATCGGCACATCAGACTGTAGTATTATTAGTGCTAAGATCGGCACATCAGACTAGTATTATTAGTGCTAAGATCGGCACATCAGACTAGTCTTATTAGTGCTAAGATCGGTTCATCAGACTATTATGATTAGTGCTAAGATAAGAACATCAGACTACTATTATTAGTGCTAAGATCGGTACATCAGACAGTATGGTTTTTAGGGCTAAGATCGGTATATTCAGACTTGTTATTAGTGCTAAAATTGATACATCAGACTATTATTATATGTAGTAGTACTGTTTGGTACATCAGATTGCATTTTGTATTAGTTGTTGTTCAGTGATAAATTCCATTTAATGTTTTACATACTTATTTGAATATTTTGTTTTGTAATGTAGATCTATATTTGTCAGCAAATTTGTGTTACAAATTAAATTAAAAAAAATATGAGTACATGCATTTTTGGGTTTTTGTCTTGTTTTAATCCCAATTCTACAACCGGGTACTGGGGAACGTTCCCATTACTCCCTTTTTGTCTTTTGTTTTAATCCCAATTCTACAACCGGGTACTGGTGAACGTTCCCATTACTCAGTTTTTGTCTTTTGTTTTAATCCCAATTCTACAACCGGGTACTGGTGAATGTTCCCATTACTCAGTTTTTGTCTTTTGTTTTAATCCCAATTCTACAACCGGGTACTGGTGAACGTTCCCATTACTCACTTTTTGTCTTCTGTTTTAATCCCAATTCTACAACCGGGTACTGGCGAATGTTCCCATTACTCAAACACCAAACCTGCTCAGCATGTCTCCATGTGATTGATAAGGGTGTCCTCTGAATTGGAGGTAACCGCATCGGTGGCGTAATGGTTGGCGTGTGCTCGTCTCGAGTACGGTAGATCGTGGGTTCGGGCCTCGGTCGGGTTAAACCAAAGACTATAAAATTGGTATTTGTTGCTTCTCCGCTAAGCACCAGCATTAAGGAGAAAGCGCAAAGCCTGCTCTCAGAATCAGAATAATGTGTCCGAATGGAGTGACATGTCTACCCGCGAACTGTTTTTTTAGGGAGCTAGCACTATAACAATCCAACTAAGCGTGTTGGTCTAGTACAAAGCGGACCTCATCGTCATCTCATTGAAAATTAACTTGTTCTCGCCATGATATAGCTGAAAAATTGCTGAACAATAATCACTCACTCACTCACTCAATCGGAGGTTGTCATGTTATAATACGGAAAGCCTGACAGAGGACCATAGTGGGTAACATGTTTGGACAAGGCCACACTCTCCACGTTAAAGACATCTTTTGTAGCAGCTTCAAAAAACAACATTTTTCGTCCCTATACAACTTTCCATACCTTTCCAGTACCAGTCAAAAGTCGTCACGCTTAGCCCACCCCTCCTACGTTTCTTAATAGTTTTATATACTCCTCCTGAATATAGCTGACATACTGCTCCTGGACGTTAAACAATAATTGAATCAATCAATTAACCAATTTAACAATCATGTAAGTTTTTACACTTCACTTTGTTCTGCTGTCTTTCCATCTATCTGTATCCATTTTAGACACTATATTATATTGAAAATAAAAAGTTAAAACAGTAATGTTCGACAATATGACCAACCACTCCACTGGCAACACGCGTAAATAGTGAAAAAAACCACCAACATAATCCGATAGAAATCTGGGTGCTGGCTTGTGACTCTTAATGTGATCTTATTAAAGGGGAATTTATATAACAATATAGGATGTTAAAACCAGAAAATCTTACACTAGTTTGTTTTTGTTGTTGTAGTGCCAGTTTTTAAGTGTATCCTCAACTATTACATTTATAGGGTAAATTAATTTGATTGTGCCTGGAATGATTGGTTATGAGATAATATTGTCGTATAAAGTTTGAGAAGTTTAAATTTAATACATGGTTTAATTTTAATAGATACATCCTTATTTATTTGAGATTATGGTAGATATGTCCTTATTTAATGGAGATTATGGTAGATATGTCCTTATTTAATGGAGATTATGGTAGATATGTCCTTATTTAATGGAGATTATGGTAGATATGTCCTTATTTAATGGAGATTATGGTAGATATGTCCTTATTTAATGGAGATTATAGGTCGTTTGATGCACATTCTATGTTTTATTTACAACAATTAAAGTATGTTGAGGCAAAAACAAAACGGTGTCCGATTACAGGGTTGGACATCCTATGTTATGATGTACATTTACTCATTAACCCTCTGTGTTCAGTAGTCTTAATTTTCATGTCATCCTTTTATTTAATAAGTTTTTCAGTATACATTTATTTGTTTTGAGAAGAAAATCAGCAGGCTACATCCCAAAGTCAACAAGGAAATAAGTGGTTTAGTATACGAAGCATGTGAAGAATTTCTTTTGACTTAGAATCTCTAGGATATAGCTGAAATAATGCTCTGTGGAGTTAAACAATACTAGTAATCAATCACATGACATAGTACAATATACATGTACATGTAGTAGCAAACAAAACATCTGGATTGACTTCATGTTTCTTTATTTTTTTTTTAATTTTTAATGCTATAATAGGACATGCTTGCTTGATTCTGATACTGGTTAGTGAATTCAGAGCAGGTGTAGAATGGGATGTGATTAATTGATGAAATGATGTGGACAAAATGGTTTGCATGGTTAATGACACGCCTCCTTACTGCTTAGGGAAATATGCATATTCATCATGATAATTAGATATAAGCACGTGTACTCTGTGTTCTTCAGTTAGTTAGTTAGTTAGTTAGTTCTTTGTTTATATGTTTGATTGTATATACTTATTATTTAGTTCGCTAATACAGTAGTTTAATTTGAAAATGGTGTTTTATTAATTTAGACCTGGCAGATTAAAGTCTAATAAGAATTACTTCCTCCTGAAATTCAGTTTCATATGGAACACATCATTGTTTACCTTGTATGGTTACCCTGAGAGTAATATTACTCCTATGGTTTACCTTACTACTTTTTACACAATTCTATTTTGAACTGTTTCAGATTCTTGTCCTTGATCATGATAAATAACAATATTTATGATTTCATGAAGATATCCTGTGTTCATTTGAAAAACAAAATCTTCTTTTGTATAACTGATACTCTAGAAATTAAATATCATAAGATACTTGTCTTCACAAATTCTCGGCAATGATGTATATACGGCCCTTGTTCTTAGTCATGTCCTCGAAAATATAAAGAAGACAAAGACATTGTTTTTCAATATCGTTCTATGACATCCTTGTTTTGTGTTGGGTCAATATACTAAAGTAATAATTTGTTGATTAGAATAACGAAAATTTGAAATATCTTTTAAACTGTAGATTTTAAAGTAGAAGTTTAAACGAGAGTTGTGTAGAGAATCAAGGGTGCTAATTTAGTTTGGAAGTTTGCAGACCAGAAAGTGAACGTATTTGGCCCTGCTCATATAGAAAAATCACATTTTAAAGGAGTTTTTGGGTGTATATTTTGACAAAGTTTTATGAAATACGGAGGGAATAAGTCTATAAAAGAGAACAGCCTGGGGCCGTGGGTTTAAATCCCTGAGGACAATAGATACTCGACGGTCACCCGAAAGATTCCATTGCTCTCCGTAGAGCCCGTCACCATCTCCTACACGCACTGTTGAGTTCATTGATTTTACCTGTAAAAATTGCTTGGATTGGGACATTTTTCATTATTTTTATTTTTTCACCAAATATTATAGCACTTCTGTCTTTAATAGTGAAAAAATGAATATCATATAATATGAAGAATATATCATTGTCGTTTTGTTCGATTCTGTATGACATTTTATGACATTGAGCACTGTTATTTTTTTAGCTATTTTTTACCAAACCTTCAACTTAACATTGGTAAAAATACCTAAAAACTGCAAAAATTATTGATGAATCATTGATACTTGCAATTGTTTTACGTACCATAACTATTCTACTAAACCAAGTTATATCTTTCAACTCAAACGTGAGCTAAAAGTTTGGAAATATATATTTAACCTATTCCACTTCGAAATGCTTATACAAAACAGGAATCCGAAGTTTCGACCTTTGTGTTTGTTTGTTTTGACTTTTCATGAATACGAGGCCCGTTTTGTGTTTGGTTTTCGGTTGGATTATAAACTGTCCCTGTTTATCTTTTCTTTTTTTTTGTGTCAAGTTGTTTTGTGCATTATTTATATGTTATAATCAATATATAAGTTAAATAATTCATCTGATCCCAGATAGTTTCAACAGTTACAACTGTTCTTAAACCTTAATGAATTGGCAGACACGTGTTCCAAATATTTTCGGCATTGGCTTTAACGTGACATTTATTCGATTTTCAGTTATATTTTTTCTCTGTCTATTATGCTTAATATGATTATACTTCGTGTCGTCATCCGAGTCATCATCACAAAAATCAATGATAATAGGTTCTATGACACTTCTATCTATACAGTTTTCTTTGCAGTATTCTTTTTCAATTTTGACCACATGTTCTGCTTTTGTCCACACATCTTTTGTAATTTTTCCGAAAGCGGCGTACGTGAGTTCTTTAACATCTTTTAATCGGAAGGTGGTATTGTTATTAGCCACGAAACCTCTGACTTGCGCCCATATTAATTCTATAGAGTTAAGTTCACAGTGTCGAACGGGGGTTCTTAATACTTCATGTCCGTGTAAATTAGCAATTTTATCTGTTTTATAAACTACTGGGGTCTTTTTTTGTTTTATTTTTTCATATAATACTTTTTTGGTATCAGTAGCAGAAAAAGGAATGTTGTGTTGTGTAAGATAGTTTTGGAGAACAGCTTTTTTCTGATTAAAATTTGGGCACATCGTATCTTCTGTTTTAACATTGTGATAACTTGCATTATATAACACGACCAAGCTAGGATTTTTCAGAGCAGGCATAAATTGATTTTCAAACCACTCGAGAAAGACAACACTATTCATCTCTTGGTGATAGTCACCATCCTTTGATTTGGCCAGAAACACTAAATCGCAGCAGTCAATCAAACCCTCACTTCTCGTACCTGCATGCAAAACAATCAAACGTTTGCCTTTACCCGAGGGTATTTTTGGGGCATCAGACCCATCATTCGGAAGCCACATATAATATGTGCAGTGATTTTGGTTAACCCATGTTTCATCCATCATCCATGTACACGATATCATACCCTGCTTCCCTAAAAGATTTGACCTTTCTCAGATAATTACACCTATCATTGATAATAGACACTTGATCGTACAGAACTCTTCGATTATCACCTATTTTTTTAAAAGTATATCCAAGATCAATGAGAGTTAGAGTAAGTTTAGACTTTGATATTTTAACAGAATCTTTTATTTCCTTATGTATTATTGAGACGGTCGGAGCAATTTCCCGTGAATATAAACCGTGGATTGTTCTTTTAATAACACAATGATCAAAGTCGTCCACAATTTTAGCTCTTTCTTTGGGTCTATTTGACTTGCAAGGCCTCTTACCATTCATAATACGGTGCACTGAAGTGTAAGACACACCCAAAGCTTTAGATGTCTTTTGATATACCCTAGCAAATGAGACAATTGGCTTATTCGTTGCCTTTTCCTTACTAAAAAAGGCAAACAACTTTTTTACAAACTTTTGGCATTCCGGAGATAAGTCAGACTTTTTACCCATTTTACAAAAAATGCAAAATATAACAATAATTTATGAGAGAAATGCTTGTCAGGTTCGTCTAAAGTACAGGCTGAGAGAAAGACGACTTTACCTGACGTACGGATGGTTCTTCTATAAAGTACATCTACTCCCACCCGAAAAATGACAACAAAATAGGACAAAAATACAAAATTTCAACTGAGTGCAGCCTCAGCCAAAACAATAAGAAGCATTACTGTAACATTTTTAGTTAGCACTCCTAATTCTAAATAAAACTCTCGTTTATTTTGCTGTTCAAAAATCTATAGTTTAAAAGATATTTGGATTTTTCGTTATTCTAATCAAAAAATGATTACTTTTAGTAACAAATTAAAGATGTGTTTAATTAAGAAGTACATGTATGTCAATTAGTTCAATATTTCATTAAAGGTGGTAATCAGAATCCGTAAACAAAGAAGAACAGACAATACAATGGCCAAAAGAAAAAAGGACAAAAGGACAAATAACGATCTACAAAACATTACACAGAAAACTAAGGATAGAGTAACACGAACCCCACTAAAATCCGGGTGTGAACCAAGGTGTTCCCGGAAGAATAAGTAGTTCCTGCTCCACTAGTGATGCCCGCCGTGTTACTCTAGTTACAAACCCGGTGATAAGTCATGAATGAGGAAAGGACCGGAAAGTGTTTACAGGTGGAACATAATTAATATTAGTGTCAATTACCTATTCAGGTTTATGTCAGTTGATAAAATAATAAAAGTATTTAGGGAGCATATGTCGATTCTCAAGAGTGTTTCTTATGTTACAGTGTGAGCAGTAAACATATTTTGGTATACAAAGGTGCATAAAAATCAAACCTAAGTCGACAAACATTTGATAGTAAAGTGCTGTAGATGTAGGACGAATTTATATATTATGACAATCTTCTAGTCAGATTGTAGTAATTGATTGTACATATGTACATGTGTTTTCGGTATCATTTCGACTGCAAACTCATCCCATATTCTGACCCGGAATAAAATACTAATGTCTGCCAATCCATGTTAAAACTCAAAACACATTCTGGCTTCCATGATTTATTTCTTAATTGTTTGTCAATCCCTCTTACGACTTTTGATTGGTATCTTTAAACGTGTCTTCATTTTCATTTGTTATTTTAATAACAGATTTGTACTTCTTATTGATGGTCAGTATATATACAGATAACAACAATAACAGATTTGTACTTCTTATTGATGGTCAGTATATATACAGATAACAACAATAACAGATTTGTACTTCTTATTGATGGTCAGTATATATACAGATAACAACAATAACAGATTTGTACTTCTTATTGATGGTCAGTATATATACAGATAACAACAATAACAGATTTGTACCTCTTATTGGTGGTCAGTATATATACAGATAACAACAATAACAGATATGTACTTCTTATGATGGTCAGTATATATACAGATAACAACAATAACAGATTTGTACTTCTTATTGATGGTCAGTATATATACAGATAACAACAATAACAGATTTGTACTTCTTATTGATGGTCAGTATATATACAACAACAATAACAGATTTGTACTTCTTATTGATGGTCAGTATATATGCAGATAACAACAATAACAGATTTGTACTTCTTATGATGGTCAGTATATATACAACAACAATAACAGATTTGTACTTCTTATTGATGGTCAGTATATATACAACAACAATAACAGATTTGTACTTCTTATGATGGTCAGTATATATACAGATAACAACAATAACAGATTTGTACTTCTTATTGATGGTCAGTATATATACAACAACAATAACAGATTTGTACTTCTTATGATGGTCAGTATATATACAGATAACAACAATAACAGATTTGTACTTCTTATTGATGGTCAGTATATATACAACAACAATAACAGATTCGTACTTCTTATTGATAGTCAGTATATGTACAGATAACAACAATGAAAATAATATAACATTTATTTGCAAAACGTTATTAATAATAATAATAAAACCCAAATATCAAACATGACTGACAGTCAAGAAAATAAGGAAGTAATGTAGTCCTCTGGGACATATTTAATGTACAATGTGACTTGTGAATAAACATCAGACAAAACAGTATGATTGTCTACGAATACACCTGTTCAGGTTAAAAAAAATGGTTTTATTTCAAATGCTATTTAAATCAGGGACTCGACTGAGCTTGTATAACTCACCTGGATCATGATCAAGCATTTATTGGAATGTTTATAAGAAGTCGTCCAACATATTACATTATTAGCCAAAGAGGCAACCTTAAAAACGTTAATATTTATAGGCATTTGTTGCTCAAAGCATATTCCTAATTAGGTAATGATATACATCTGAAACGATGAATAGGACTCAGTTATACAGTTGTAATTTAGAAAGAGGAAAGGAGCACCCTCGCTACGTTTGATCTAATTTCGCCCAGTAGTTAGGAGAATACCACTCAAACAACACGTTTGATATAATTTGGCCCAGTAGTTAGGAGAATACCACTCAAACAACAAAATACAGCACACACACACACACAATATATAGAATACTTGTCTAAAGCAATTTATTAGGAGGAGTTTATATAAATCATATGGAACCGGTGTAAAATGTAGAATATGTGGCAATCTGAGCAACTTTCTCTATTTAGCACTAGGCTATTTGAAATGGACATTGTGAGGCTGTCTCGAAAAATGATTCCAACCAATTGGAGTAGTTTTGTGCTGTGGTTTCGGGGAAGAAACGGTTCAAATGTGTCAAGGTTTAACAGACGAATGATGATTGGTGTAAAGTGATCAGTGTAGGTCATGTAGTGGATGGTTTTCATTTGATTGTATTTATTTTGGTACATATATTCAATGTATATGACACATGATGCCGAACATTTCTAAAGAACATGTTGGACACCACTCCAGTCTTTGGTTTTTTGATTTGCCTCATTGCTTCGTACCATACGACGGCCCTGAAAAGGGTGCTGTTGGTGGGTAACTGGTACTACTGTCTCGTTGTCTGCCATCCTGATAGTCGGGTAGATAACTGTTATCATGTGGATACGCTGGTGGAGGGGGATATCCTCCAGCATACATTGGAAGTGGTTGGTAGTTGTAGGTGGCTTGGTAACCAGGAGCTACACCATACGCTGGTGGTGGTTGTGTATAATGTTGTTGGATTTGTGTTGATGTAACTGTAATGTAAAATAATTCTATATATAAAATGGTAACAACAATCAATGACACGTTGCAGATATTACCTATAGACGGTTATGTCTTGCATAATTTAAGGGTTAAAGCTAGGGTTATGGTGTTTGACGCAACTTTCAACAATATTTCAGCTATATCGTTGCGATCAGTTTTATTGGTGGATGAAACCGGAGTACCCAGAGAAAACCACCAACCTGCCGCAAGTCACTGATAAACTTTATCACATAATGTTGTATAAAGTACACCTCGCCTGAGCGGGATTTTATCTCAAATCTTCAGTGGTACTGACTGCATAGGTAGTTGTAAATCCAACTACCATACGATCACGACCACGACTCGGGGTTAAGATATATAATAATCTGGTCTCGATTACACGTGTAAACTGCGTTTGCAGTTTATATTCGAAATGAACAATATGTCACGCCCCATGATGTTTAGAAGGATTAGAATGGAACCAAGACATGGAAATAAAATTGTGTCACGGTCATCTAATGATTATTTTCACGGTTTACATAAAATAGTTAGCATACCCTTTATCCTATCTCAATTTAGTACTTTAATCAACCTAGCTATTTCAAAGATGAGATAGACATAATGATTTGTTTTTCGAACCAGTCAATACTGCCCCGCGTATGCTGTGATCATTCTAATAGCTTAGTGGGAGAACTGTTTGTACATGCAGCAAGGTGTTAAACGTGAAACATACAAATTAGAATAGTGCTCGGTCAGTGTACATGTGCTGATTAAAAGGAAGATGAGTTGTTGGTGTCTATCAAAATATGCTAAAATTTGTTTTTTTTTCTGATTAAAAAATATATTTTCAAATATAGAATATTCCATATTTATGACTAAAAGCATAATTTTTTTTTTAGTGTTTAAACAAAAATTAACCATGCATGTCGAGAAAACACATATTACCATAACTTGGTCTTTTGTAAACTGAAAGTAAATATATACATTTAACTTCCAACAGTATTTTTCATCATGTAAACTTTGATAACTTAACCAAGGGGTCACATGCCAAGAAATCAGTCACTTAATTAGTTAAAACAAACACGTAGCCACTAGTCCGGCGTTCTACGTCTGAGCCAAAAATAAATAAATAAATACAACGTTCATAATTTCCGTCAGAAATACGATTGTGCCAATTCATTGTCACAAGTAATTTTCACTTAAAATAACGTATTCGAAAGACTGTATGTATGTATTTACAAATTAACGTACCGAATGCTACTGATGTGTGCTGAGTTGTAGGTGCACCACTTGGTGCTATCAGCGTCCCTCGATGACCATTTTTCTTCACGACGCACAGAATAACACCAATTATTATTCCAAGAAAGATAAGTGATCCAATCACTGCTCCGGCAATCACTCCCGAGCTGCAATGTAAAAAAAATACAGCATGTTCTTATCAATAGAAATATACCTTTACTCCTATAGGAAGTGTCGTTTTTTTAATCCTCCACGAGTTGTAAATATTGAATGTAATTTATTGTATCTCCTCTGTTCCATTGTAATTCGCTATGGTTTGTGAGGGATCTTGAATCCTAGTTTACAGTCAGCCAACCAGTCTACCATCGTCGATACCCACAGATGATCACCCTCCGACTCTCCATTGGTGGGAGAACGGTAATCGAAGCATGATCAGCTGAGAGTTGTCAACGATACCCGTCTACCTAATTATAGATATCAGACTATATTCACTGATCCTGCTATCGTGGTGTTCTTCTGTGTGTGTTGTAGTAATTTCTTTGAGAATATGTACAAGTGTAATCTATAACGCAGAAACAAATCTGTATTCTTTATTGTACATTTGTTTGGTCCTGGACACAGGCACAAGACTATTAATAATTAATTGAAAGTGCATGTAGATATTCGTCCCTTTTCAGTGTAGATATCATTTTCTCTCATAAACCGATATCCCACTCCTGTGTCCTAATAAATAGCTTATCTAGTTAATAACAAAAAATAAACAGTGATGTTTGATGACCCCTACAAACATAGCAAAACAAATCAGCACCCGGAATTAAGTAGAACTAAAAAATGCAAATTAAAGGTTAGAAATTAAAAGGGCCGTTCTAAGTTGATGCCCATAGAATATTCACGAATTACCCAAATTAACCAAAGAACACGAAAGCAGAAAAAGAGTACAAGTACATGGAAATGAAACAAAATTTGCAAATTTCTGCTTTAAATTGTATTTGTATTTTAAACAGTCATATTTACCATAACAATAAGGAAACAACCTTTTTCCAATAAACCGCTATTTTGAATTAAATTTTTTAAAAAAAGAAGGAAATTATACGACAAATCTTTCAACGTTTTTCTTCAGTTGAAATAAAAACTGTTTTGCTTCTCTTAATGAACTAATATTTTTATTCTAATTACTCACTAATTTTCACAACAATATCTGTTGTATGTGTAGCCACAGCAACTATATTCACAATATATATAATCATCGTGTACGCTAGAGGTATCTCCTACACAAACTTCGAATGCTTGGCATGCTGCAAAAGTACATAAAACCTGGTAACTTCGCTTAAACATTTGGGATATAAGTATGTGATTTGGGTTCAACACTACTAATCTACAGTATGGCTAATGTACCTTAAAATCAATCACTAACGAACAGTTCAAGTAAAAAATATCTTATTCAAAAGTTGCAAGAATATACCAACCAAACAATGGAACACAAAAGCTGGTTTTGCAATGTTTTGTTAACAAAAAGCCCTAGTGTCATCTTCTGGTGTAAGTATGGTACATGTACATAGAGTGTTTGATGACGTTATTGTCAACATATTGAGTAATATCGCAGAGTGTTATGTAGCGGTATTACATAAATATACGAGTCAGTATGTCCAGTCCTTGAAAATCTGAACTATCTTCTTCTGAGAATAAATCCTTCCCAAGTTCCTCACTTGAGTGAAAGCATCTGGAAACTCAAGATTCAACCAACCATGGGTTCGGTCCATGGACATCTACTAATCACTAAGGGACCGACCATTTAACTTGAAGGGGGGGGGGGGGTTATGGTTTTTTGTTTCGTTCAGAAATTTTTTTTCGGACAACACAAGAGTTAGAATATTTTTTTTTGTCGCGCTAGGCGCGAAATTTTTCTCCAGAATTTAACATTAGGTTATATGACAAAAACTTATTATTATTTTTTTTTTCCTCCACCAAAATCAGAATATTTTTTTCAGCATCATTGGGAATCAGAATATTTTTTTAGAAACTCCCCCCCCCCCCCTTTCAAGTTAAATGGTCGTTCCCTAACAATCGTTCATGCGAGACCTTCAAATACGCAACTCGCCTCTTGGACGGGGTGCATACGAGTGCATATAAAACATATAAATGGAACAGCTTTTTAGCAAGCAACAAGTTTGCTATATATACTTAGTAGTTGTTGGTACCTGGTAGCAATGCAGACATTTTCTCCAATTTCTGTATGTCGGAAACAAAAGTTGAACAAATTTGGTAACAATTTTAACTTGTTCAACCCCTGCACAAAATGGTATATCCTTTCCGTACAAATACACCCTTTGTCCTGGTTGCCATATGTGACACTGTGGCCTCGATCGTATGATAATTGGATTAGTTACATTTGCAATCAGTCATTATCGTCGTTAAAGGTGCGAGTTCGATTCCCGCTCTTAGAAGGTGTACTCGATATACCTTGATGTGATGTGATGTGTTGTGACCTCGGTGGGATTCTGGTTCATCCCAAAACTGATCTGCACGATATTTATAACTGAAATATTGTTGAAAGTGGCATTAAGCACACATAATCTAATTACGACAATTTTCTCTAATATTCACGGTAAAGATAAGGTTGAGGTGGAATTTAAAAGACAGGGTTATTATAAATAAACGTTAGAGAATACCGAAAGGGCAATAACAAATAGACAATCCAGAGAATCCGGCAACACAGGGTACACAGGACGAAGAAAAATACAACACAGGGTACACAGGACGAAGAAAAATACAACACAGGGTACACAGGACGAAGAAAAATACAACACAGGGTACACAGGACGAAGAAAAATACAACACAGGGTACACAGGACGAAGAAAAATACAACACAGGGTACACAGGACGAAGAAAAATACAACACAGTACGTATTGGACACCACTATACACGAACAAACACAAATAACATAAATAAGACACGAGTCCTCCTACAAACAACAGGGGGTAAAGAAGAACAGAACATCATTTTATGCGGAAATCGTCACGGACATCACAACACAGAACTAAGCACGTAATGACACATAATAGGACAACATAAAAAACGAAAAAGATGAGCAACGAGGACCCCACCGAACTCATGTGCTCGCAGAGGGTAAGCAGTTCCTGCTTCTTATAAGACAAACGCCGTGTTACTCATATATACAGTCAAGTCCGGTAAAAGTCTTGGCAGTGATAGAGGAAAGAAAACATCTGCATAAAAAGTAAAAGATACATTGTCATTTGAGATATTTTGCAGAAAAGAATTTTAATGGCACATGTATTATACAATATATCTTTGTTTTCGCAAAATGTCAGAGTTTTTAATAATACAACCATGCAGTATAGACGATTATTAACATAGTGTGTACAATTTTCATAGTAAAAAGTTAGAAAACTCGAATGAATAGTTTGAAATTTGGAAATGCAGGTGGACAATAGATTCGTCAACCAGTCTATTTGAAATGTCTATATCTTTCCTTTTAACAAAATGCTAATACAGTTTATATTGCAATTTCCCGTCAGTGTATTTAATTCTGATGGGCAGCTAATGGCTTTTTTAAATTTAATTACACCTTATATCAGAATGCTGTCTTCTGATTGGTTGATGAAAGGTGTATTTTTTTTTTACAATTCTTAGTTTTTTTCAGCTTTTCCGCCATTGCGGGGGTATTTGCCTAAATATATAATCCCTTGTATATTAGACGGTCTTTATAAAAACAATATTTCTGAATTTTATAATTATGTCCTACGATTTTTAGAGTAGCTTAATAAATTAGTTCAGATAGGCTTTAGATATATAAAAAAAAACCCGTACAACTAATATCATTTGGTTTCTTAGCAAGTCAATGAAAACAAATATACATCTCCATTCTCCCACTAACCTTAACAAAGGACACGCCCCTTCCACGGGCACCATAGACACAATTCAATAAGAACAATGCGAAAGGAAATATAGTTAACTGTGATACCTGTATGTTTTTATGACGAAAGAAAGGAGTATTTAAATCAGAAATATGGAATGGATAGCGATAGCTATAAAGTTTATGTACCTATGTATAGAGAATATATTACCTTTTATAATTATGGATATGAAAAATAAATTCCATTGAACATAATGTGAATGCGCCATTGTTGTTTATTGTAACCAAGGGAACAGCTGTTCTATTGAAAGAAAATCAATCAGTTCCATACTATGGGAATCGATTAATAATGCTTGCATATTACACTACAGGTAAAAAAAGATAGATAATATGTTAATTCCTGGATTCAATCTCTGTGTGCCATGCTATTATCTGCAATTTACAGCTATGGTATTATAGCTGATTATACAAAATTGTATATTATTGCATTTTAACTCCCCTGACCCAAAGAGTCATGTGAGGTATTGTGTCTGCCTGTGATCGTCCTTGCATTTCAATCTTGTTCTCTGACACCAATAGTTCAATTGGTACAAAACTCTTAGGAATGTTCACCCAAAATATCATGTTTTTATATCGAATCTCATCACAGAAAAAATGGTGTTTTCTGTTAATAGATATACAATGTTTATTGTTCAACCAATTTTGATGATTTTTCTCTCTATATGTTCCACATAAAATTCTCTCCATGTAGTATGTCAACATCAACATAAAATTCTCTCCAAGTAGTATGTCAACATAAAATTCTCTCCAGGTAGTATGTCAACATAAAATTCTCTCCAGGTAGTATGTCAACATAAAATTCTCTCCAGGTAGTATGTCAACATAAAATTCTCTCCATGTAGTATGTCAACATAAAATTATCTCCAGGTAATATGTCAACATAAAATTCTCTCCAGGTAGTATGTCAACATAAAATTATCTCCAGGTAGTATGTCAACATAGAATTCTCTCCAGGTAGCATGTCAACGAAAAATTATCTCCAGGTGGTATGTCAACATAAAATTCTCTCCAGGTAGTATGTCAACATAAAATTCTCTCCAGGTAGTATGTCAACATAAAATTTTCTCCAGGTAGTATGTCAACATAAAATTCCCTCCATGTAGTATGTCAACATAAAATTCCCTCCATGTAGTATGTCAACATAAAATTATCTCCATGTAGTATGTCAACCTAAAATTCTCTCCATGTAGTAAGTCAACATAAAATTCTCTCCATGTAGTAAGTCAACATAAAATTCTCTCCATGTAGTAAGTCAACATAAAATTCTCTCCATGTAGTATGTCAACATAAAATTCTCTCCATGTTGTAAGTCAACATAAAATTCTCTCCATGTAGTATGTCAGCATATTATGTATGACTCTTACGGTTTTCAAGATACAAGGGAGGTCAAAATGGACCAACACCCAAAATCTGGATTTTTTATTTTAAGATCGATTATGATAGTTTTTCTTTCATTCGATTCCTTATGAATTTCCTGTATGATTTATTCAAACAGATTTGACTTCGCTCTTATGGTTTCTGAGGTAAAAGGGAGTATTTTTTAAAAGGGGCCAACACCAAAACTTATTCTAACTCTATTTTGCTTACAGTTTTCATAGGATCAAAAAATTATGTTATGGATCTGTTGTCTTCATTGTTCTCTGTAGACACAATGGTTTCCAACAGTAAACCTTAGTTCTAGTTAACATTTCCTTATGAATTAAAAAAAAAAGGATTGGCACAAAATAAAGGTTGGTATTGATTTTGGATATTTTTGGAGATCTACAGTTTCCAAGTCAGAGGCCACAAAGGGCAAATATGGGTGATTCTGTTTTTTAATAAACTCCTTTGCAAAATCTGTTTTAGGACAATGCATAGCATTTTGATCATTTGTTATGTAACTCGTACCTTTTAAACATAAAATGGTCCAACAAGTGGGGAATTTCAAAATCTGTAACTTTCTTTATTTTTCATCCAATTTTAACACAGTCTTCTGCAAAATGATGAACTTTATGGGTTATCGATGGGCCATGCAAAACAATTAATTATATTATTTCAGAAAGGGGTCTAAATAAGGTTCAAATTCCTTAATTTTGCATATTTGGAATGTTTAAAGAATTTTGATGCCTTTCTTATTTGATTGTGATGAGAGCTTCCAGTAGTATACCAACAGAATTCCTATGTATCTGTTATGGTCTCCAAGATAAAAACTCAATTGAAAGAAGAAATGCTAACTGATGAAATCGAAGAATGTTTTGTCGAATTTGACGAAAAGTGCATGAAGTTTGCTGACTACATCTTGTAAACTTACATAGATGGTAATTCAAGATTTCCTCCTATCTTTTGGGCAGCACCACCTGATCCTGAAGCAAAGCGCAGTACTAATGGCCAGAGTCATTTCACGCCCACCTAAGTAAATGAACAATTTTACACTTGTCACCCTAGCATATTTGTCTTTGTTGATGTACTACTACAACTACAAACAACATCCTATATCAAAATGAGAACATTATACAGTAAAGCACCCGTGCGAAAGAATGAAAAAGAGAAAATGGACTTTGTTGTAGAACAATACACGAAACATACGAATGGTGAACTTTCCACTTAGGGCTGAAATTTTTAAAACACGTAACTTACCGATTTTACTATTTTATGCATTTCTCACATTTTAATGATGACTTTTAACGCACATAAATAATATCCTGCTCGAAGTCCTACTTCCACCTCCTCGTTGGTGAGCAGCGGACTGGGGGTTACGTTATCGTATCTAGTGAGCAGGGGACAACAGGTAATACTTTAATTACCTGGCTGACGGAAGAGGCAATAATTTGCGGAAACGTAATGTTTTGATTTTCAGAAGCGTAATATTTTTTTTATGGAAACGTAATATTTTCAGTTTTCCCGAAAAGTAATGCCAATTTGCGGAAATGTAAAACGCCGATATTGATATCTCCCCCGAATTTACACTAATTAAACATGACTAAATTTTAGTCATGTTTATATAACAATTAACCTATTCGTCATTTTTTTTACCTTTTTATACCTATTTTTCAAAATGTTGGCATAGGTTGAATGAACCTAATTAATTGTTATATAAACACTGTTGTAATATGTTTGTTGGCATTCCTTGAATATGATAATTCAAAATGTTTGCATAGGTTGAAGACATTTTGAATTATCATATTCAAGGAATGTCAACAAACATATTACAACAGGTGTTTATATAACAATTAATGATAATAACAGGTAAGTAAATTTGGAAATGCAGGTCTTAAAAGTGAAATATTAAAATTAACCTCCAAAAATGTAAAAAAAGATATGACAAATAAAATTTGTAAAAAAAAAGAAAAACGATATGACAAAAAAATTGTATGAAAAAAAATAGTGGTTGTCAACTGGAAAAAAATCTAAGAATATAATAATAAGTCTCTTAAAAATTAAACAAAAAAGTTTGTAAAAATTTATCATAAAATCTGAACTTACACGGTTATGAATAATTCTACAAAAGTAAACAGAAGTTTAAAAGTAAGCAAAAACGTTTTGGTAAAATTTATATAATAAATCTAAATTTAAAAGATATGAATATTTAAACAACATTATTAAGAAAAAACTGGTAGAACGTGTTAAAGTGGGTCACGGGTCACTGTAATCGGGCGGCTGTTGAAAAAACTGTTGATACTCATAAAATATTGATAAATGCAATACAATTTTATGTTTGTTTTCAAGAAATATGATAGACAAAACCATGTGTGAAGTTTTATGACGAAATATCTCCCGATTTCTATGTAAATTTACGAGTTGAAGTGGGGAAACACCCACAGGTAATTTTAGCGATGTATTTTTATCTTGGACAAGAATAATGAGCGTCCTGATTGGATGACCGATTTAAAACACACTGACTCCACATGGTAAAAAGATGCATGTAAATGAAATCTATGTTATATTTATTCATTTGTTTGATTCTGGAATATTGTTGATCATTGATTTAAACAAGAAAAAAGGGAAAAAGGGGGGGGGGGTGAATTTTATTTGTGAATTTTACAGTTAAATAAATGTTGTTTCGACAGTTTAAAGAGAAAAATAAAAATTTGTTGCAACTAAAGCTTAAATCAGCATTAAAAATTGAACAAATATCAGTGGTTTTGTAAATGAGATTTATTTTAAATAGAAAATCTGAATTTATTATTTATTAATTTATTATTAATGATACAATTTTATATCCCTTGGGAGGGGGAGGGGGGGCTATAATGAAAATTTGAAATAAAAACACAGGACTGGACTTTAAGCAAAAATAATAATCCAGGATTAGTTTTTTAATAAAAAAATCCAGGACCCCTGTGTCCATGAATTTTTTTTTTTTAAAGTTAATAATATGAAATATTGACACCCACACTTGCCTTTTGGACAGCACATTTCTGTGTCCACACTTGTATTCTTAGAAAAAAATTGTAAAGTGGACAAAAATGTAAAAAAATATTAGAATAAGCAAGGATTTATATATTCTACTATATAAATCCTTGGAATAAGTCTGTTAAAATTAAACAAAAAAGTTTGGTAAAAATATATATATAATATCTACACTTTAAAGATACGAATAATTCTGTAAATAAAAAAGGTGAAAATATAAAATTTTAGAATAATTTATATAAATTTTTTTCTAAGAAGTCTAAATTCTAAATATTCCATGATACTTCTGCAAATAAACAATTTCCTTAAAATCTTAATTCAAAATTTGATTTATTTTCATAAAGTATGATTTTAAAATATATGTGCTTATAATGTACTGATTTATTTTGTTATTTTCATAAAATATGATAATAAAATATATATACCTCCTACTTAGTTTATTAACTTCTGCATTAAAAGTTAATTGTAGACTTGATTTTTGGTGTTTTAACGCCACTTTCAGCAATATTTCAGCTATATCATGGCAACCAGTTTTAGTGGTGGAAGAAGCCGGAGTACCCGGAGAGAACCACCGACAATGGGAAAGCAACTGGTAAACTTTATCACTTGCGGCTGCGAGTCGAGTGCACCCTTTTTTGTAATTTACAAAGCCGGGGGCGAACCCACGCCGTATTGGTGATAGGCTTGTACGAGTTGTTAGGTAATCCAACGACCTAACTCATTGAGCCACCCGGGCCCCTGTGGACTTGGAGTACATTGATATCTCCCCCTGATTTTACGCTAATTAAACAACACCAGTCATGTTTATATATCAATTAACCTATTCAACCTATGCCAACAATTTTTTCTTACCCTTTTATAGCTATTTTTCAAAATGTTGGCATAGGTTGAATGAATCCTAGAAACCATTGGTAAACATTTTCAACACAGATTACCATTAAAACTTCTTATGCTTACATGTGTTCAATTGATTATAATTTAAAACTTATTTTTTAATGAGTTTTAGATAATAATCTAATAGGTAAACAGAGAAATTAAAAATAACAATCATAGAAAAAAAATACTCTGAATACAGCATTATATGACTGCAGCAAGTCAAGACAATCATAGAAAAAAAATAGAGCTACTACAGCATTATATGACTGCAGCAAGTCAAGACAATCATAGAAAAAAAATAGAGCTACTACAGCATTATATGACTGCAGCAAGTCAAGACAATCATAGAAAACAAATAGAGCTACTCTGGGCACAGCATGACTGCAGCAAGTCAACAAGGGCTTCATCCTGCACCAGTTTTACTGAAATCAAGTTTAAAAAACCTCCTCGAAAAATACATAACCAATAGAGGATATAGGCTGAAAAACTACCTTGTCACAATCAATTCAAAGAAAAAAAACACACATCACATTTAGGTGAAAAATGAAACAAGTGCATATACCTTCCAAACATGCAAAATTTCAGAATTTGGGAAACTTTTAGTCCCTTTTCCCTAAATAGAAAAATTAGCTCATTTTCTTTATTGACTCATAAATAGCTCAAAAAGATGAGCAATTAATAAAATGTAAGAAATAATGGAAATCAATGGTGATACTACTGTAAGTTCTCAACACAATCCATACTACTGCAAGTTCTCAACACAATCCATACTACTGCAAGTTCTCAACACAATCCATACTACTGCAAGTTCTCAACACAATCCATACTACTGCAAGTTCTCAACACAATCCATACTACTGCAAGTTCTCAACACAATCCATACTACTGCAAGTTCTCAACACAATCCATACTACTGTAAGTTCTCAACACAATCCATACTACTGTAAGTTCTCAACACAATCCATACTACTGTAAGTTCTCAACACAATCCATACTACTGCAAGTTCTCAACACAATCCATACTACTGCAAGTTCTCAACACAATCCATACTACTGCAAGTTCTCAACACAATCCATACTACTGCAAGTTCTCAACACAATCCATACTACTGCAAGTTCTCAACACAATCCATACTACTGTAAGTTCTCAACACAATCCATACTACTGCAAGTTCTCAACACAATCCATACTACTGTAAGTTCTCAACACAATCCATACTACTGCAAGTTCTCAACACAATCCATACTACTGCAAGTTCTCAACACAATCCATACTACTGCAAGTTCTCAACACAATCCATACTACTGCAAGTTCTCAACACAATCCATACTACTGCAAGTTCTCAACACAATCCATACTACTGCAAGTTCTCAACACAATCCATACTACTGCAAGTTCTCAACACAATCCATACTACTGCAAGTTATCAACACAATCCATACTACTGCAAGTTCTCAACACAATCCATACTACTGCAAGTTCTCAACACAATCCATACTACTGCAAGTTCTCAACACAATCCATACTACTGCAAGTTCTCAACACAATCCATACTACTGCAAGTTCTCAACACAATCCATACTACTGCAAGTTCTCAACACAATCCATACTACTGCAAGTTCTCAACACAATCCATACTACTGCAAGTTCTCAACACAATCCATACTACTGCAAGTTCTCAACACAATCCATACTACTGTAAGTTCTCAACACAATCCATACTACTGCAAGTTCTCAACACAATCCATACTACTGCAAGTTCTCAACACAATCCATACTACTGCAAGTTCTCAACACAATCCATACTACTGCAAGTTCTCAACACAATCCATACTACTGCAAGTTCTCAACACAATCCATACTACTGCAAGTTCTCAACACAATCCATACTACTGCAAGTTCTCAACACAATCCATACTACTGCAAGTTCTCAACACAATCCATACTACTGTAAGTTCTCAACACAATCCATACTACTGCAAGTTCTCAACACAATCCATACTACTGCAAGTTCTCAACACAATCCATACTACTGCAAGTTCTCAACACAATCCATACTACTGCAAGTTCTCAACACAATCCATACTACTGCAAGTTCTCAACACAATCCATACTACTGCAAGTTCTCAACACAATCCATACTACTGCAAGTTCTCAACACAATCCATACTACTGCAAGTTCTCAACACAATCCATACTACTGCAAGTTCTCAACACAATCCATACTACTGCAAGTTCTCAACACAATCCATACTACTGCAAGTTCTCAACACAATCCATACTACTGCAAGTTCTCAACACAATCCATACTACTGCAAGTTCTCAACACAATCCATACTACTGCAAGTTCTCAACACAATCCATACTACTGCAAGTTCTCAACACAATCCATACTACTGCAAGTTCTCAACACAATCCATACTACTGCAAGTTCTCAACACAATCCATACTACTGCAAGTTCTCAACACAATCCATACTACTGCAAGTTCTCAACACAATCCATACTACTGCAAGTTCTCAACACAATCCATACTACTGCAAGTTCTCAACACAATCCATACTACTGCAAGTTCTCAACACAATCCATACTACTGCAAGTTCTCAACACAATCCATACTACTGCAAGTTCTCAACACAATCCATACTACTGCAAGTTCTCAACACAATCCATACTACTGCAAGTTCTCAACACAATCCATACTACTGCAAGTTCTCAACACAATCCATACTACTGCAAGTTCTCAACACAATCCATACTACTGCAAGTTCTCAACACAATCCATACTACTGCAAGTTCTCAACACAATCCATACTACTGCAAGTTCTCAACACAATCCATACTACTGCAAGTTCTCAACACAATCCATACTACTGCAAGTTCTCAACACAATCCATACTACTGCAAGTTCTCAACACAATCCATACTACTGCAAGTTCTCAACACAATCCATACTACTGCAAGTTCTCAACACAATCCATACTACTGCAAGTTCTCAACACAATCCATACTACTGCAAGTTCTCAACACAATCCATACTACTGCAAGTTCTCAACACAATCCATACTACTGCAAGTTCTCAACACAATCCATACTACTGCAAGTTCTCAACACAATCCATACTACTGCAAGTTCTCAACACAATCCATCCAAAAGGGAAAATCTAAATTAGATGCAATATAAAAATTCTGTATATCTTTCAAATATGTGAAATTTCAGAATTTGGTCCCCTTTTAGTCCCTTTTCTAAAACAAAATAGGTAATTTTCTTTATTGACTCATAAATAACTCATTAAGATGAGCATATTGACAAAATAAAATGCCTTAATTTTGGATGAAAAAATATATCTATATGCTTTCCAAATATGCAAAATTTCAGAATTTGGACTCTCTTTAGACATCTTTTCAAAATATAATAGCTAAATCTTTTTAATGGCTCACCAATTATTCATAAAGATGATCATTTTGTAAAAAGCCACATTAAATTTGGATGAAAAATTAAAAAAAGTTCAAATTTTGAAATTCCCCAATTGGGTCCCTCTTATGTCAAAAATGATGATAGTTACATAATAATGCTATGCATGTTTCTGAAAGAGATTTTTCAAAGGAATTAATTTAAAGAAAAACTAATCACAAACAGATGGACAATAAAAGGTCCTCATACCAAAAACAGAAAACATCTTTTTGGCAACTTGGGGCCTCTTGTTTTGAAACAGATCAGGCTACAATAACCCAAATCAATCATAACTTTTAACTGGAGCCAAGGATAATTATGTTAGAACTTCAGAAGGATGTGTCAACTAGAATAAAAGTTATTGCACAGAAACAATATATAGTCTACAGATCTATGACGACAAACCCATAATATAATACACAAACTTGGGTAGCAATTTGGTCAAGACCTGTTGCACATTCCCGAATACAACATTTAAATTTTGTACCATTAATTGGAAAAATATATGTCATTTTCATTTTACTTTGCATGAAATGGGGCATTTACCCCCCACATTAAAGGGAAATAACTCCTATTATAAAAATGTGAAAAACATGTAATTTTAGAAGTTTTGTTTGTTTTATGGTGTTTAATGCCACTTTCAACAATATTTCAGTTATTTCGTGGCAGTCAGTTTTATTGGTGGAGGAAACCGGAGGACCCAGAGAAAACCACCGACCTGTCGCAAGTCACTGACAAACTTGATCACATAAGGTTGTACATCTTGCCCTGATCGAGAAAATCAGTGGTGATAGGCACTGATTGCATAGGTAGTTGTAAATCCAGTGCCAAATTTAGGACATATGAAGCCCCATACTTGGGCCCTGAAGGAGGTAAACCCGGTAGGCCTACACAGGCAGTCAGGCATACATGCTCTGGAAAATTATGAATAGTTAAAATATTATGCTATATTAGGTCAGACATGTACACTGCGTCTTCAACAAACTAGAAGTATTATATATTACTCAAAGCCCTAACCCATCTAATACTGTCTTACACAGGTCACATGATGAAATAGTCAAACTTGATAAAAAGAGAACAGACAGGGCGGTCGTTACAGTCAACATCATGTAATTAAATCTAAACATCATTTCATGCAGTGGTTCTCAACCTTTTTTCCCCCATGGATCTCTTTAACTCTTATTTTTTTCGGTGGACCGTCATAACCATTTGATGAAAAAGTTTATTTTATTTTTTACTAATAAATAATTTAAGGAATTGTATTATTGAAATAGTAAACTAAATGTATATGCTTTATTTGGAGTAAAACTAATTTAATGAAAATAAACCTGTATTTAACATCTAAATTCTATAGATCATTTATGTACACTAGTAAAATAACTCATAATAAACCATATTAACATACATTAAAAATAATATGAGTTTCAAAAAAAATATATTAATCATATGCCATATTGCTGGCAACATAATGACTAGTATTGAGACTGAGAATACATCAAGCAAAATACCAAGACAGTATCACTATCAGTAACCTTGCCTGTAACCTTGAGCGTGAGTGAGAGCTTGTTTGCAAGGACAGAGTGTATGAAGACAGTGGTGTTTGCTGCTCGCAGGAAGGAGGGAGTCGTGGTGGCCCCAGTAGGAATTACTAACAATATGACCGTTTGTTATGTCAGTGTCAATTAAATCTGAAAGGAGAAAGTAGACTGTTGTTAACTTGTAGAACCCTTAATATCAGCAAGCACGAATAGCTTTAATATGGATAACAAAAACTTAAGATAACGCCATCATAAATAAACTGCTATTCAGAAAAAAGGTATATCGTGTGTATGTATGTATGTATGTATGTATGTATATAATATCAGTGGTGGTGTTGCAAATATATTTTACCAGAGTTATAATATCAGTGGTGGTGTTGCAAATATATTTTACCAGAGTTGTGCACAGATAGATAATAATCAACAGGTATATGAAGCACAGATTCAGGTGCCAAGATGTAACAGTATCTTAAAGGCCGGTTCACACGAGTGTCAACAGCTCAGGCCAGTTCACATGAGTGTCAAAAGCTCAGGCCACTTCATCTTGATCGATGTACGGGTGAGCACACTGACCACAGTCCCAAGGCAACTCATCTTAATGTCTGTATGTTGTCTTCCGTTTGGGCAAGATCTTGCTTTTGGATAGGCATTTCCACCCTTCACCAAATATTTCCTCATCCATTATTCTTATTAACACTTTATTTTATTATCACAATTTTTACTTTTATATTTTCAAAGGTTGCATACATCAGAGAGCAACCAAATTACTTATTTAGGTTTCACATTTGTATTAAAAAAGGAATAACTACCCCTTTACTTTTTTTGTTATTTTGTTTCAAGTTGGAAAAAAATCTTGATAATAAATTTCTCTACATATGCAAGGACTTGAAGAATAAAGTTCTTAAAGTAAATTTCTATCAATAGCTATTTTATGCTACTACATTCTTCTATAAGTGTCCAAATTGAACAGATCGCTGTCAAATTTAAAATTGCACCACGTAAGGATGAATCCATCTTCAACTTTTTTTTGCCAATAACCAGAGGCCCCTAATAATTTGGTTTCTATGCCACTGAGCCACTGTCATGACTGCCTGCTTTGTGGCACACTCCAATAGGCTATCAACTCTGTCATTATGTCTGGAATCGCTCCGAAACAGAACGCCTTCAAATTCAAAATTGCACCACATAAGCAAAAATCCATCGTAAAAATTTTTTTGGCAGGAAGACGAGGCCCCCCTGGCCAACGAGGCCCAGTGCTTAAGCACAATGGTAAATCCGGCACTGTATAAATCCAACTACCACACGATCATGGCCACGAAGGCCCCTAATTATGTTTGTAATAAACAGAACAAGAAATGTATATAAAATGGATTCATATCTTTAATAACATGCTATAGAGATATTATACAACAGGTAAATTCTTATTAAATGAATGTTTTTTTTAATAGAGAAAAATAACTTAGTATCACAGAATAAAATTACATCAACATTTACAGCTCATAGCTATTAGTATTCATTTCCTAATTACAAACAATGAAAACATGATACCACAATAAAAGTGGTTTCTGTGAAAAAAACACCAATCTGGCTAAAAAATAGTATTTAGTATTTTGTATGTGGAATATTTTTCTCTTACAAAACAGCTTTTGTTTTACTGGGATTAAAGTCATGTAAAGGTAGACCAGCACCATGTTAACAAAGATCAGCTTTTTTGATTAGATATACAAAAAAAAATGTATTTCAATAAGTATCAGCATATGCTATAGACCCACCTTACTAATAGTCTACTCATTAAATTTTGGAGTACACATGTCTGTCAGCCACTTGTCAATGATCTTTACCTTGCTTTATTTAATTATCTATGGACTTTATTAAAGTTATTGATATTTACATCAAGTTTTTTAGGGTTGCATTTCAGGTTAATGGTGTTTAACGCCACCTTCAGCAATATTTCAGTTATATTGTAGCGGTCAGTTTTATTGGTAGAGGAAACCAGAGTACCCGGGGAAAACCGACACGCAAGTCACTGACGAGTTCTATTTCAGTAACTATACATGTATATGCTAGATCCACCACAATATGTCTGACACTGTCATCCTGGAGTGTAGACTGTACATGTACTTGTAAATGGATATTTATTTCGGTTCTACTCTTTTGTTTCCATCCTGCAGTGAACATGTCAACTGGTAGTGTGTCAGTGACCTTGACCAAATTTTCATGACCTTATTTAATCTAAACATTTTTACTGATGTAAGTGGTGGGAGTCATATGTTACCCAATTGTGACTTATTTTTACATAGTACATGTATTAATGTTATCACATTTTATTAATTATGTCCATTCTTCAGTATCCATACATTGTGAATGAACCATACTTGGACCAAACATTTAACCTGTAGTGTACATGTGACTTCACCATGACCCCATTTTCACCAACTAGGTCGGGAGAGGGAAGACATCTCTGTGTGTAAACGCTTGTTTAGTTTACGGTAATTTCAAATAAAAAAAATTATTAATTAAGTTAATTCAAAATAAATATTATATTTCAAAGCATAAAATGACATGGCATGGCTTCAGATGGGGGCATGCCTGCGAGGATCTGATGATTGTTGATAAAATAAAATATAAGTAAGTTTCAAAGCTTTAATTAATATATAACATATTCTCATAAAATTAGTTAATGAAAAAAAAAATGTTAGCTTAAGAGGAATAAGATATTACTATACATAACTGGTAATTAATTAAAAAAAAATTTCATTTAAGGTCAGTCTTACCCAATATGCTTCAATGAATTTTGATTTTCTCCAATAATGAAATAAAAAAATTAATGTACATGATTTTTTTTTTTTTTTTTTTTTATCTTAGAGAGTATGGTACATGTGCATTTGAAGTCATATTATTCAATCACAAGTCATTTTGATATAAAGTAAAAACTATCCATGGTTCTAACATTACAAAATATTTGTCTAAAACAGAAAATCTAAATAGTAGTCATATACAAGCTCCTTATTAAATTACATTTTTGTTGTATAGTTATGTAAAAAAAAAAAACATATTAGACACAAAGGAACATATCACTCATGGACAATATAATTATCAAGTTAAGAAAAGGCATATGGAAACCTGAAATATCTCTTACATGGGAAAAAAATAGGGACACATCAGTAGGTTTGATTAATTGTCATCAGCTGTGTTGAGATAAGTTGTAGATTAAGTCTAGTGTTATGCCAACACTACAGCAATGACACAAATAATAACACAAGACAAATCACAATGATGTTATCAATATCTTACAAAGGTCCATTTGACTTTGAAATGCACATACTGTATAGATGTTAAATTTCCCAAAGGTATTCACTAATTTTTAAGTTTGCGATTGTGTTCAGGTAAAAAAATCAACATTTAAAATTAGGGTATTTCTGCAGGTTTTTATTTTCACAAATTTATTGTACTAACGAAAATAGTAGAAATAACCACTTATACAGTACTAATTAAACTAATTCAAAATAATTTAATATTAAAGTCATCCTGGATAAATTAAACTAAAAGCTACTATGAATTCTAATATGACGTCCTTCAAACGCTTTGAGTCCAAACCCGTGGTAAAAATAATATATATCTATACCCATTGTTATTTATGACGTCATCGACAATTTATAACGATATTTTACATATTAGAATCGAAATAATTCATGGAAGCCATATGTATATATTGTTTTTACCACGGGTAGGCCTTTATGTCAGCTTTTTACCACTCGCTTACGCTCGGGGTAAAACTTTGTGACATAAAGGCCTACCCGTGGTAAAAACAATATATACATATGGCTTCCATGAATTATTTCTTAATTAAATAGTAGAAATAACCACTTATACAGTACTAATTAAGTTAATTCAAAATAATTTAATATTAAAGTCATCCTGGATAAATTAAACTAAAAGCTACTATGAATTAAATTAACATAATGTTGTATCAAGTACACCTCACCGGAGCAGGGTAAGTGTACTTCAAGCTAATGATTGAAATGACTTCTACTAGTTCAAGATAATGAAGTTTCACTGTATACTGTACACATTCCCTCTTTTATATAAAGGCCTTTCACATCAAAAGGCCTCTTCTCTTATCAGGCCAGATTACATAAATAAATAAGCTGTATACCATCAAACCAATGTAATTCTATAAACTAATAGTAGATGTGTTAATATCTCATTTTGATTATGAGGTGGAAAACATATTCTTATATACCTTACATGTGTAAGCAGAGTAGTACAAAACATATAAAGCACTTATACCATGGGGGAGAGGAGGTCACTACCAATATAAAGATATTTACATATAAAGCACTTATACCATGGGGGAGAGGAGGTCACTACCAATATAAAGATATTTACATATACAGACATATCACTGGAATAAGTCGACGCTTTCAATTATATGATTGGGTCATAATATTTTCAGCTTTAATATATCAATGGGTGGGGAAACCATATTCTCACATACCTAACATTAGCAGATACACACATAAAGTGCTGATACCACGGAAGTTAGGGGGGGGGGGTTGTTGTTGGGTCACATCATATATAAAGGTGTCTACATTTACAGATGCATTGTTGGAATGGGTTAACTATTTCAGAGGTCAAACATATGACAGGGTCTTTCAACTTCAATATATCAACGGGTGGAGGATTTGATCTATGCTGCTTATTTATTGCTAAGACAAATTCTTCCATAATTATGTTATAATTTAACATGATAAGGTCCAAAATTGGATCTATATGTGTTTATATTGGACGTCTAATAAATGAATGGGTACCATTAACTGAATAATATATGACTTGGTAACATGTTCATACTTCGAATATATGAATGGATATGGTTTCACACTGAGGAAATATATGAATTGGGGGTGTTCTTCAATCTCCAACGGCACCACCATACCCAATTTGACCTCAAGTACCCTCCCCCGCCCCAATGACCAATACAAAGAAAATATTTAAGATACATCCTTTCCCATCCTAATAAAAAGCTTAACAGCATTAATTAATAAGAATATCTTGATTTAAACCACTGTATACATAGACCATATCACTTCAATCTGTTTAAAGGAATATAAAATTTCAAACACCAATCATATTTAGTAACAAACAATAAAATAAATCAAGGTGAGGGGGTAAAAATTATTTATAAAACGAAATCATGAAATTTAATCACCCACTGAAAAACACCAAGCCTACAGTGCATCTTAATATCCAATCTAATCACAATTTGATGTTGGTTGGATTTTATTTGGGGCAATGCATCAACATCTTACAACTTCCTGAACGAGGTCATGTCCGGTAACCTTTCATTCACCTAATCATATGCAAGACATGTATGCAAATATATTAACCAATCAGACTCCCGCTCTGAGCTTGTCCTCAAGATTTTGTTAGCTCATCATTGATTGGACCCTATACAGGATGTTGTTAGATGTTAGTGTTTAGCTACCAAAATATCTAAACGAATACCTAATTTTAATTAGATTGCACTATACTATAAATATACACAACTTAAGTGTTTTTATATCATTTCTGTCATAGCACTGTATAGAGTTTTAACGATGATTTGTACATTTTACCATTGATCTTTACACGTGATAATATCTATTATCAAGCAACTAGCGTGGTATTAATAACATAATATCACTATTTTCTAATTTAATATCATAATGATGTCAATGACGTCACATAACCAAATCTTCTATAAACATACTATCGCTTATATGTTTTGCTTGAAATGGACATCCCATTGCATCTCACAACGAAGGCAAAAAATTGCTCTGAAAAATCTATTCTTGTAAAACAAATTTATGATAGTATATCAAACTTAATAAAGTCATCAAAACTCTACATGTATAAAACATATCTTACACTACTGTATGATTTCAGTGGCCATACAATGGCAAATAAATATTTCAAAAAGATGAAGACATTTCCTACATTTTTTCTACCCGATTTTGTTTAACAAATAATATAGCAGAAATCAGTTAAAAACTTATACAAAAATATGTAAATATTTTTATTAAAGATCACAAAAATCTTTGCATTAAAGAAAATGTTATCATTCACAAATATACAGCATTTCACATGATAGAACTAGCTATACGACAATCAAGCATCAGTTTGTCCTGAACCCTTCTTCAACTTTTCTAAATTATATTCAAAATTTTTACAGTAGAACAGCTGTACTCCTGTTAGTGCAAACTTTTCTGGTGTCAGCAGTTTCATTAACTTCTCCTGCAAGAAAAAAAATAATATTGATAACAATATAACCATACCCTAAAGTGAGTGTGAAATGGATAAGAGTCTTTATTCAGTCCTCGAAATGAAAATTTGAAATTAACTGGTCCGAATAAAATTCTTGAAATTATTTTTATATAGCTCCAAATAAAAACTAAAAAAATTACTGGTCCGAACAAAGTTTTACTGGTCTTGGGCTGGAGGACTGGTGCTCATCATAAGAACTGTTTATTTGAACACCACTCTTATATATTCTAGTTGATAAGTGCTATATCTTGGCATGTTTGTTTCTAAAAGGAGGGACTTTTTTTTATCAAATAATAAACCCCTGAAATAAGCTTACAACCATATACTATAAGCAGTGAAGAGTATGTTTTATATATATACCTCCAATACTTAAATATATACCTCTAATTTTTAAATATGTACCTCTAATATTTAAATATATACCTCTAATATTTAAATATGTACCTCTAATATTAAATATGTACCCCTATTTTTCAAATATATACCTCTAATTCCATGTTATCATCTGTGGCATCTAACAAGTCATAAGCTCTTCTAAACATAGCCATTCCTAATACTTGACAGCAGTGTCTGTAAAAATAAAACATTTACTACAGTCTTAAAAAATATACTTAATTAAATTCAAATTTTGTCTCAAAAACACCAATTCTAATGGGTTCTAAATATGAGAGATTAATCATCGATTATTGCTTAACATCCAGCTAGCAATTTTTCATCTAAATTCAGGCCAAGAACAAGTTCAATAATAAATAAAACTATATAGAAATGAGGAAAGGAAGGACTGGGGTAACCACATTCGACTGCCACTGGAAAAATATGGAGAGTTGGGTAGGGATGAAAAATCCAGTTTTTTGTAGACGCTATAGTGCACCTACTCTTTTTCCATATCTGCAAAAAAGGTCTTTAATGTTCAGAGAGTGTAGCACTCTCCAAACATGTTACCCTACCAACTATGGTCCACGGTCAAGCTTTTCATATTATAACTTAACAGCCCCCAGCCATGGTCAAGCATTCCATATTATATCCGCCGCCACCCAGGGACGTGCTGAACAGCTGTGAGCTTGAGTCCTGCTAACCTTCACCAGTACCAAGAGAGAGAGAGATTATTGAAGACTGGAAACATCTTCTATGAGTTTGAGAAGTATTGTCTTTTCTTTAGACGAGAACACCAGAAAAGTGGTAAAAGACCAAGAAATTCTTTCAAATAAAGATAAAGAATATAAACACAGATAATGGTTTCTATGGTGACACACTTAATATAAATGTATTATTTATTAAAAAAAAAATCATTAAAATCCTAACAAATTATTCTTTTCTTATCTTCTTTCTAGATGTGAGAAGCAGGTGGTGAACTAAATGCCAACACCAACACTTGAGTAATCATGGCCATCTTCCTATATCTAGATGCTAGCACACATACATGACCGCTCACTCTCCTGTCTTGGTACAGACACTTCAATAAGAAAGGTAGGGCTAAACTACTTTTCCAGGCCCAAACCTCCCCCTTTATAGAAATGATACCATTACATACAAGAGAGTATATTACAGAACCTCATTGTATATATAGTAAAAGTTGTTGCTGGTTGATGTAATTGTAGACCAGCTTAAACTTTCTATTTTACAAAAATTAACAACTTACACTTGTAACATAGTAATCTGATGTAACAATTTACGATTGTAACATAGTAATCTGATGTAACAACTTATGCTTGTAACATAGTAATCTGATGTAACAACTTATGCTTGTAACATAGTAATCTGATGTAACAACTTACGCTTGTAACATAGTAATCTGATGTAACAACTTACGCTTGTAACATAGTAATCTGATGTAACAACTTACGCTTGCAACATAGTAATCTGATGTAACAACTTACGCTTGCAACGTAGTAATCTGATGTAACAACTTACGCTTGTAACATAGTAATCTGATGTAACAACTTACGCTTGTAACATAGTAATCTGATGTAACAACTTACGCTTGTAACATAGTAGTCTGATGTAACAACTTACGCTTGTAACATAGTAGTCTGATGTAACAACTTACACTTGTAACATAGTAATCTGATGTAACAACTTACGCTTGTAACATAGTAATCTGATGTAACAACTTACGCTTGTAACATAGTAATCTGATGTAACAACTTACGCTTATAACAGTAATCTGATGTAACAACTTACGCTTGTAACATAGTAGTCTGATGTAACAACTTACACTTGTAACATAGTAATCTGATGAACAACTTACACTTGTAACATAGTAATCTGATGTAACAACTTACGCTTGTAACATAGTAATCTGATGTAACAACATTTCTTCAGGAGTCATCTTTGATGTATCTACAATATCAAATTAACTATAAAATGAAAAGCAAAAAAATACAGAGATTAATGTATCAAGATTTACAATATACAATTATTGCCTTCATATGAGATGAACATCAAAAGTTGTCAACCCGAGGGTGGTTGTTTTCCCCAAAGGCTTGACAATTTGATGTTCACCTCAAATGAAGGCAATAACTGTGTTATTATACCTAAGCTACTCTAAGATGTTGATAACTTGGAATATTTTTTTTGCAGAAGACAACAAAATAATTTCCAGTATAGAAAATACAATTATGGAACCTGATTGAAAAGGGGTTATAGACCAGGTGACAACTTGTTGTAGACGGTCGACAACCTATTGTTTCCCTCTACATTATAAATGTTTGGGTTGTTCTCTAGGTTGTCTCCTTCATCAGAAAATTTTCCAAAAAACATCCAATTTGGCTTATTACTTTTATATTGTAAAAAAAAGTTAAATTATTATACCTCACATAATAAATAATCAATTCTATTGGTTAAAAGATAATCACATGACATAAAATAATCTGGATATTTTTGCTTCTAATCGCCGCCAACGGTGAATAACCTCAAGAATTACACACGTCCATTGAATAACCCTATTATTCAACGGTGTAATAACCCTAAAAAATTACAACGTCCAGTGAATAACCCTAATGAAATAAACCTTTAACAATTCAAATATTAAACAGTATATTTCAACTGTTTGTTCGGTATAATAAAACAGTTACGGCCCTCTGAATCGGTGAATATCCAAAATTGTCAACTCCACTAGGGTTATTTCCCTTGGGCAAGAAACAGTATATATCAATTTTCTAGTCTTTGGTTTAACATTACCCTGGTTCAAACTAATGATTTACCACATATTATACCACTGATGCACTTCTTTAGTTAGGTGTTGGGAAATATTAAAACTTACAGACTTGATTGAACTCACATCAGTAGTGCTTGACTTGTGGTCACATGTCACCATCCTTTATACAAACTTGAACGATTATTTTCAGTGAGGTGTAATTATATCTTTTTAATGTACCATGTATAATTTAATAGACTTATATGCTGTTTGTTTTTATGTCAAATAAGTTGATGTTGCTAATTAAGTAATTATATATTTTATTGTTTGTACAATATTGTAAATATTACAGGACCACAGTGTAAACTAGTTTTTTATCCTGCAATCAGTACATTTGCTGTACAAATATGCTATACGAATAAATTTTTGCTTTATTTGTACTAGACGAATAAACTTTTCAGCCTATGAATAAACTTTTCTGGTACCCTGTAGCTATGTACAACGGAGGGTGCAGACAAGTATGAAACTGGTACTAATGTAACGCAGACCACGAAGAAGACACCCTTGACAACATTTATGAAAGGCGAGGAATGACGCTTGTTTCTGTCCTTTTTGTTTAAATCTGACAAGTTTTCCGACTTTTTTGACATTGCAGGATAAACACAATATACGTACATTGTCGTTAAATATAAAATTCATTTGTACTCGCTGCGAAACAGGCCTGAAAAGCTCACAGAAGGCTCGCTATTCTGCCTGTTTCTAAAGCTCGTACAAATAAATTTTATATTTACCGACAATGTACGTATATTGTATATATACTAATTTTGTTATTTTGTTTAAATAAAGGAAATTATTATTATTATTATAATCAACTGTCTAAAAATTTTCTTGCAAGTAGATCATTTTTGCATATCACTTTTCTGTGACAACCATATTCTATTCTGGAAATTAATACATAAAACTAAAATATTTCACCACCTGGAGTTTCTGTGTTATTTTGGATAGTTAAATGACATCAACAATTGCATGTATGTATATTATATTCTTATAAGGCCAGATTTCTGATGTACTGAGATAGTAAAATACTACTGAATTGACCCATTAAGAGATGCCGCCCATCTTATAATGCCACTTTTTCATTGCAGAAGAGGGGCTGTTGTGGTCGTGATCGTATGGTAGTTAGATTTACAACTATCTATGCAATCAGTACCTATCACCACTAATGTGAGTTCGAATCCCACTCCGACTATACAACATTTTATGATAAAGTTTGTAAATGACTTGCGACAGATCAGTGGTTTTCTCCGCCACGATATAACTGAAATATTGTTGAAAGTGACATTAAACATCATAAACCAAACCAAACCATTGCAGAAGAGGTGGCCAAACAAGAGGGGGGACTAGTGTACAAGATGGGGACTAGTGTACAAGAGGGGGACTAGTGTAAAAGAGGGGGACTAGTGTACAAGAGGGGGGACTAGTGTACAAGAGGGGGACTAGTGTACAAGAGGGGGACTAGTGTACAAGAGAGGGGACTAGTGAACAAGAGGGGGACTAGTGTACAAGATGGGGGACTAGTGTACAAGAGGGGGGACTAGTGTACAAGAGGGGGACTTGTGTACAAGAGGGGGGACTAGTGTACAAGAGGGGGGGCTAGTGTACAAGAGGGGGGACTAGTGTACAAGAGGGGGACTAGTGTACAAGAGGGGGATTAGTGTATAAGAGGGAGGAATAGTGTACAAGAGGGGGACTAATGTACAAGAGGGGGGACTAGTGTACAAGAGGGGGGACTAGTGTACAAGAGGGGGACTAGTGTACAAGAGGGGGACTAGTGTACAAGAGGGGGACTAGTGTACAAGAGAGGGGACTAGTGTACAAGAGGGGGACTAGTGTACAAGAGGGGGAACTAGTGTACAAGAGGGGGGACTAGTGTACAAGAGGGGGACTAGTGTACAAGAGGGGGACTAGTGTACAAGAGGGGGGACTAGTGTACAAGAGGGAGGAATAGTGTACAAGAGGGGGACTAGTGTACAAGAGGGGGGACTAGTGTACAAGAGGGGGACTAGTGTACAAGAGGGGGGACTAGTGTACAAGAGGGGGACTAGTGTACAAGAGGGGGACTAGTGTACAAGAGGGGGACTAGTGTTCAAGAGGGGGACTAGTGTACAAGAGGGGGACTAGTGTACAAGAGGGGGGACTAGTGTACAAGAGGGGGACTAGTGTACAAGAGGGGGGACTAGTGTACAAGAGGGGGACTAGTGTACAAGAGGGGGACTAGTGTACAAGAGGGGGACTAGTGTACAAGAGGGGGGACTAGTGTACAAGATGGGGACTAGTGTACAAGAAGGGGACTAGTGTACAAGAGGGGGGATTAGTGTACAAGAGGGGGGACTAGTGTACAAGAGGGGGGTCTAGTGTACAAGAGGGGGGACTAGTGTACAAGAGGGGGACTAGCGTACAAGATGGGGACTAGTGTACAAGAGGGGGACTAGTGTACAAGAGGGGGACTAGTGTACAAGAGGGGGGACTAGTGTACAAGAGGGGGGACTAGTGTACAAGAGGGGAGACTAGTGTACAAGAGAGGGGACTAGTGTACAAGAGGGAGGAATAGTGTACAAGAGGGGGGACTAGTGTACAAGAGGGGGACTAGTGTACAAGAGGGAGGAATAGTGTACAAGAGGGGGGACTAGTGTACAAGAGGGGGACTAGTGTACAAGAGGGAGGAATAGTGTACAAGAGGGGGGACTAGTGTACAAGAGGGGGGACTAGTGTACAAGAGGGGGGACTAGTGTACAAGAGGAGGACTAGTGTACAAGAGGGAGGAATAGTGTACAAGAGAGGGGACTAGTGTACAAGAGGGGGACTAGTGTACAAGAGGGAAGAATAGTGTACAAAAGGGGGGACTAGTGTACAAGAGGGGGACTAGTGTACAAGAGGGGGGACTAGTGTACAAGAGGGGGGACTAGTGTACAAGAGGGGGACTAGTGTACAAGAGGGAAAAATAGTGTACAAAAGGGGGGACTAGTGTACAAGAGGGGGACTAGTGTACAAGAGGGGGGACTAGTGTACAAGAGAGGGGACTAGTGTACAAGAGGGGGACTAGTGTACAAGAGGGAGGAATAGTGTACAAGAGGGGGACTAGTGTACAAGAGGGGGACTAGTGTACAAGAGGGGGGACTAGTGTACAAGAGGGGGGACTAGTGTACAAGAGGGGGACTAGTGTACAAGAGGGAGGAATAGTGTACAAGAGGGGGACTAGTGTACAAGAGGGGGACTAGTGTACAAGAGGGAGGAATAGTGTACAAGAGGGGGGACTAGTGTACAAGAGGGGGACTAGTGTACAAGAGGGAGGAATAGTGTACAAGAGGGGGGACTAGTGTACAAGAGGGGGACTAGTGTACAAGAGGGAGGAATAGTGTACAAGAGGGGGGACTAGTGTACAAGAGGGGGACTAGTGTACAAGAGGGAGGAATAGTGTACAAGAGGGGGAACTAGTGTACAAGAGGGGGACTAGTGTACAAGAGGGAGGAATAGTGTACAAGAGGGGGGACTAGTGTACAAGTTCTAATGCTTTTATTTTGTTTTGTTCTTATGTAAAGTGATACTTTGTTTCTACCATTAATATTTTATATACTAATTTACCTTCAGCATTTACTGCTAGAGGAGTGCTATTTCTGTTACCATCGGCTCCCTGTAAATAAATCAAATACAGTCAAACATGTAAAGGGCACTGAATACAACCTGAAAATATGCACTTTATATACAGGTTCAAATTATATACACTATTCATTAAATGAAGAAAATAAAACTGGTCTTTATATACAGTGATTTGTTATATACAGGTTGGACTGTATATCAAAGTATTAAATGGTTATCAAATAAAATCACCATTTTATTTACTGACTACCTATATATAGCTATCAATCATTAGTTACAATATACTTTTTTTAATAATAATAAACCTAATGTTCCTTAGAGCCTGTAATAGCCTACCTGTTTCAACAGGTTGTCATATACAACTTTGAATGGAGACCAACAAAGACTCCTGCACCAGTCAAGTTTGGTTTGAATTGGTTTATCAGTTTTAGAGGACTATGTTTCTACATTGAGAGAAACTGCTCATTTATGTCATTTGTATTTGTTTACATTTAGTGGTGTTCAACACATATTGTATTGTGTTTTTGTTTTGCTTGTCTTCCCATAGGGTACCCTATGTTGCCAGTTTCTCTGGATTGTCAATTTTTGATTCCCTCTAATCTGTATTCTCTAACATTTATTTATCTACAGTGCTGATCCTTAGACTAACATGTTTGTCTGGTATAGACAGGTGTTCACATTACACAGGTTAAATCGGTACACTTGGATTACATTGGATAGTGAAATTAGAGAGGATTACAGTTACTATAATTCAGGTTTTAGTTTTAGATCATATGAGGACTTTGAATTGTAAGTTTGAAACAATCAAGAATGTTTTGTGTAGAAAATACTTACTTTATGTACATGTCATTTCATTTTTGATTTTTGTAATATTAATTTTTTTCTATTGGAAATCTTTCAAGTTTTAATTTTTTCTAATTTTGGGGGATCAAAATTATAGCTTAATAAAATCTTGATTAAGTGCGTAACATTGTTCTAAAGTTAGAGGAGACTACCAGATGTAAGTATGACTTTTTTTTCAATCTTGATCTATTCCAATACCAATTTGATAGAGTGAATTGCAATACTGGAATGGCAAATTGGGCAAGTCAGTTGAATAAGGCAAATTGAGTGAATGAGTTAAAGCCATTTTCAGCTATATCATGGTGAGAACAAGTTACAATCAATGAGATAACAATGATGGCTGCTTTGTACTAGACAAACACACTTATCGTTGAAGTAGGAGTTTAATAGTGCTAGCTCACTGAAACAAGTCGCTTCACTCTGACACATTATCCTGATTCCGAGCCAACCAGTCCTTATTCTTTCTCTTTAATTCTGTGTGCTTTGCGTAGAAGCATATTTTATCTATAGTTTGACTCGACTGGGACTCGAACCCACGATCTACTACACTCAAGGTAAGCACACTAACCATTAAACCACTGATGCAATCAAAGGCAAATTAAAAGTATGAATCAAATGTCGTGGTAATTATTTCTTTATACATTGCATAGCTCAAACATTGTAAAATGCACAGTAAAATCTTCAAATTTATCTCTATTGCTTCAACATAACAATATTTAACTGTATGGAAAATTTCTACTGTAAAATACTTTAAAAAAAAATTCTGAAAATACTGTACATATACATGTATATCACCCCAATTTATAGTACAGTTGAAGTTCATTATCTTGAAACTTATCATAAGTTGTTTCATTTGATAATGTAAAAGTTTGTTCGAATCAGAGTCGTTTTTAGCTTAATAATTGATTCTGACTAATTTGATTACTCTGTATATTTTGAAGTAAAACCATTGGTCCGTTCAACTTCAAAATGACCAGGTTCGACTATATCTAAAATATATATACCCGAGGAAAAATATGTGTCAGTGTATGGACGACTAAATTGACCATATGTCTTGGATCAACAGGTTGTAAAGTAGCATCAAGATCTACAACAACATCATCATCCTTTACTGGATACTTCTCTTTCGGTTTCAAACTTTTCAGTGTCTTGACTTTGTCAAAATCTTTCTTTTTATCAACAACTGTTTCTGATAATATGTTTTCTACTCCTTTTGTAGAATTAGCCCACACACTTGCATATTTCTTTTGTTTATCGTTCAAGGTGTCCATTAACATTGTCATATCGTAGACACTCCTGTCTTCTTGGGCTTTACCCATTATTATATCTCTAAAGCCTGACTTGGCCATTGTAGTTGCAAACTGACTTTTCATATATGGTTTAGAACGAGGTGTCTGTAAACAAATATTAAAGACAAATACTATTATCAGGTCAATGTATACATATATTTAGTGTCTCTTAGAACAAATAATTTCAATACTTTGAACAACAATTATTTAAGAAAGATTGCAGAACTGAATGGTTTTTCAAACTAGGAGATCATCTAAGCCTAAATCACTGACACATGGTTATTCATGCTCAACACATTGTAGTATTTATCAAGACTAAGTTCAGAAGAAAACTTCACAATAAAGACAAAAGTCCAGAAGCTTAAGACTAATTTCAGATATACTAAAAACAGTGTTATGTAACAAAGTTCAGAAATTTAAGAATGTCAATTCATTTTTCAGACAAATTAAGCATTAAAATCAGGTGTATTCAGACTTTGTAGTGCAGTAATTCACTCTTATAAAGTTCTAGTCAATAAAGAACATATTTGTTTTTATATCACAGCCTTTATTGTGCCCTTGGTTAGTAAAATCCCGTCATCTAAAGCCATTCAACTAATGCCACTTTTTCACTACATAAAGAACAGTTTTATACAATGAATACAATTTGATCCTTTTTTCCCCTGTCTCATAATGCATTTTAAGCACACAGTTTTTATTCTACCAGTATAAACTTATGTGATAAATGTGATATTTTAAAACATTATTGTTGACAATTGTGCTTAACATATTTTTTCCTTGTTTGTAATGACTCTTGTTCTATGAATGTCATTGTCTATATTTGATCAACGAAAATGATTTTTCTGTTTACAATGTCTGTAGCTGGGGTAATAGGAATAGGACATTGGTGTTTAATGCCACTTTCAAAATATTTCACTTATAACATGGCAATCAAATTTATATGCAAGAATAACTGGAGAAAACCAAAATAACTTTCTGCAAGTCGCTAACAAATTATTGCCATGAAGTTCTACAAAATGCAGGAATAAAACTCAGAACTTAAGTGGTGATAGGCACTGATTACATAGGTAGATGTGAATCCTTGTACTACATGGCCCCAGCCACAAAATATCTTAACAGAAGGGGTCATATCAATAATAATAAAATGTGAGAACAATGTAGATATATATATATACAAAGGTAAAACAATGTCATGAATATCAGACAAGGGATCTGATTGGCTAATTGATGTTAAGTGCCACTTTTAACAGATTTTAAGCTATCTCATGGTAGTCAGTTTTATGGATGTAAGAAGCAGGAGTTTTCGGTGAAAATCCTACAATCCTCCATAAGTCACAGAGAACCTATATAACATTAAGTTGAGTAAAACTTCTCACGGGTGAGAGTGTGAGTCAGGACCTAAAATCGAGCAAGACTTCTCATGTGTGAATGTCATGACATAAGGTCGAGTAAGAATTCCCATAGGTAGGAGTCATGACCTAATATTGAGCAAGACTCCCCATGGGTGGGAATAGAACACACAAACTTTAATGGTGAGAGGCACTGATTGCATAGGTATATAGTACATGTAAATCCAACTACCATACGATCACAACCCACAAAGACCCCAAATCTGACAGGGGAAACAAATACATAGAAACCAAACGAAAATATATGACCAATGGGTAACATGATAATATCATACAAAATATAGTATTAATAGGCTATATGTCCTTCTCCATCATTGTCATCAGGGGTGTAAAATAAATCAGATATTGCATGGAGGCCTTTGAATTCTATATAAATGATAAAATAAGGTACCATACAGGTAGACCTGATTGTTTTAAAATGTTCTGAAAATTCTGTCTCTATGATAATATATAGTGGCAGTTAGTTTACCTTTGGTTTTTTAAATGTTGTGAACAAAGAATCAGTTAAAATAACATCAGCACTAGGTCGTGATGTAGACTCTTTACATAACATTTTCTCTAGAAGACTACAAAATTCTCTGCTATATTTATCCTTGGGCATTGGTGGCAGCTGAAAGACAAAGTAATACAGTTATCAGTATAAAACATTAGTTTTAAATTATATATTTCAAAACTTAAATTGGAGTACTTCCAATTTGTTATCTTATTTTTTGTTTTATTTGGTAAAATCTGTCTTATGGGAATTCATCTAAAAAAATTATCAAAATCATATGAACAATAAACTCCATGTAAAAAAACCAGAAACACCCATTTTTGCACTTTAAGGCCCCTTGTTTGGAAATGGGTAAGGCTACAATATCCCAAAATCAATCCCAAGCTTTACTTTGTGCCAAGAATTTTTGTCTTATAAATTCAGAATGATGGGTCAACTAGAACTAACCTTTTTGCACAGAAACCATTCTGTCCACAGATGGAAGATGGTGACGCAAATGACGACAGATCCTACACATAATATGACCACAAAATTTGTGCAGTCGATTAAAATTCAGGTCATTGCATGTGATGCCTTTCTTTCATAATTCACTTGGCCAAATGTGTTTTTAATAAGTTGATTTTTTCTTCAGACATGCATTCTATTATATCATAAGTTTCCATTTTCACTGCATGGGGAAATGTGGCAAGTAAATAATGCAGAAAATTCTATAAACCTGGTTCAGGGTTAGGGTTATGGTGTTTAACACCACTTTCAAAAATATTCAAGATATATTGTGGTGATTAGATTTATTGGCAGAGGAAATCGCAGACCCCAGAGAAAACCACCGACCTGTCGCAAGTCACTGAAAAACTTTAATACATAATGTTGTATCGAGTACACCTCAGCCATGAACTGGATTCAAACTTTAGTGGTGATAGGCACTGATTGCATAGGTTGATGTAAATCTACCATACAATCACGACCGTGATGACCCGTCTTATAATCAGAATGTACCGATCAGTTTTATAAAACATAATGGATTTTCCTATGATCCAAACATTACCTCTCCATGTACTATTTTGAACACTAACTGCTGCATCAACATAGCATCAAATGGTCTTTCTAAGGTCGACATCTCATAAATACAGACACCCATGGCCCATATATCACTCTGTATTAAAGAAAAGACTTTAAACTTATACATGCATCTTATAATCATCCTGTCATATAGTTAACAATAATCAAACGTCTTGACAGCTGGTATCTTATAAATACAGATACTCATGGCCCACATATGACTTTGTGATCAAAATTAAGGTATAGGTTTGTGTTTAGGTTTATGGTGTTTAACACCACTTTCAACAATATTTCAGTTATATCGTGGAGGTAAGTTTTATTGGTGGAGGAAACTGAAGTACCCAGAGAAAACCACCGACCTGTCGCAAGTTACTGACAAACTTTATCACATAATGTTATATAGAGTACACTTCGCCATGAACGGGGTTCGAACTCACTACGTTAGTGGTGATAGGCACTAATTGCATAGGTAGTTATAAATCCATCTACCATACGATCACGACCACAATGGCCCGATCAGGTTTAAGTGATAATCAATCATCTTAAGATAACATTTTATAAATACAGATACCAATATGGCCTACAAAGCACTTTATAATTAAGCTAAGGAGAACCAAACAATAGCCCATCTATTGCTCTGTATTAATGATAATCAAATATCATTTTCTGACAATATTTCATAATGTTAATTTTCACTTTAATTGAGACTTTGAAACTGACTGGTCAAATCATCTTTTATTTTATTTTTTTCACAGGAAGTACACACACAAATATATGTGTGGAAACAGTAATTTATTTGTCACTGTTGATTAAAGTCTTGTGGAAATTGTACAATTTTCTTTACATTCTTGAAAATTTACCCTAATATGACAATCAAGGCTAAATTTTTCAACCTTTGATTTTTAAAATCTAAACACATGAAATATGCTAGCTACATGTAGATTAGAAATTAAAGACTAACTGTACTTACCTTATTATCATATGGTTTACAGGCAAATATTTCTGGACTCATGTAATATGGACTTCCACAAAATGTAACAGCTTTGGCATTTGGTCTTTCTAATACCCTGTAAATAGGGACAAAGGAGGGAGTGAGTTCATGTGATTAAAGGATGGTTAACAAATTCTCTCCAGCTCTATCATGGTGAGAACTAGTTGCTAAAATGATACCTCTATTATACTAGACCATCATGCCGAGCTCGTTTTTCACAACACTCTTTTACTGAAACAACAGTCTGTAGATAGCCATTTCACTCTAATCTGATGTATGCTAACTCTGATAGAGCTAACCAGTCTTTGTCATTTCACTCTAATCTGATGTATGCTAACTCTGATAGAGCTAACCAGTCTTTGTCATTTCACTCTAATCTGATGTATGCTAACTCTGATAGAGCTAACCAGTCTTAGTCATTTCACTCTAATCTGATGTATGCTAACTCTGATAGAGCTAACCAGTCTTTGTCATTTCACTCTAATCTGATGTATGCTAACTCTGATAGAGCTAACCAGTCTTAGTCATTTCACTCTAATCTGATGTATGCTAACTCTGATAGAGCTAACCAGTCTTAGCCATTTCACTCTAATCTGATGTATGCTAACTCTGATAGAGCTAACCAGTCTTAGTCATTTCACTCTAATCTGATGTATGCTAACTCTGATAGAGCTAACCAGTCTTAGTCATTTCACTCTAATCTGATGTATGCTAACTCTGATAGAGCTAACCAGTCTTAGTCATTTCACTCTAATCTGATGTATGCTAACTCTGATAGAGCTAACCAGTCTTAGTCATTTCACTCTAATCTGATGTATGCTAACTCTGATAGAGCTAACCAGTCTTAGTCATTTCACTCTAATCTGATGTATGCTAACTCTGATAGAGCTAACCAGTCTTAGCCATTTCACTCTAATCTGATGTATGCTAACTCTGATAGAGCTAACCAGTCTTAGTCATTTCACTCTAATCTGATGTATGCTAACTCTGATAGAGCTAACCAGTCTTAGTCATTTCACTCTAATCTGATGTATGCTAACTCTGATAGAGCTAACCAGTCTTTGTCATTTCACTCTAATCTGATGTATGCTAACTCTGATAGAGCTAACCAGTCTTAGTCATTTCACTCTAATCTGATGTATGCTAACTCTGATAGAGCTAACCAGTCTTAGTCATTTCACTCTAATCTGATGTATGCTAACTCTGATAGAGCTAACCAGTCTTAGTCATTTCACTCTAATCTGATGTATGCTAACTCTGATAGAGCTAACCAGTCTTTGTCATTTCACTCTAATCTGATGTATGCTAACTCTGATAGAGCTAACCAGTCTTAGTCATTTCACTCTAATCTGATGTATGCTAACTCTGATAGAGCTAACCAGTCTTTGTCATTTCACTCTAATCTGATAGAGCTAACCAGTCTTAGTCATTTCACTCTAATCTGATGTATGCTAACTCTGATAGAGCTAACCAGTCTTAGTCATTTCACTCTAATCTGATGTATGCTAACTCTGATAGAGCTAACCAGTCTTAGTCATTTCACTCTAATCTGATGTAAGCTAACTCTGATAGAGCTAACCAGTCTTTGTCATTTCACTCTAATCTGATGTATGCTAACTCTGATAGAGCTAACCAGTCTTAGTCATTTCACTCTAATCTGATGTATGCTAACTCTGATAGAGCTAACCAGTCTTAGTCATTTCACTCTAATCTGATGTATGCTAACTCTGATAGAGCTAACCAGTCTTTGTCATTTCACTCTAATCTGATGTATGCTAACTCTGATAGAGCTAACCAGTCTTTGTCATTTCACTCTAATCTGATGTATGCTAACTCTGATAGAGCTAACCAGTCTTAGTCATTTCACTCTAATCTGATGTATGCTAACTCTGATAGAGCTAACCAGTCTTAGTCATTTCACTCTAATCTGATGTATGCTAACTCTGATAGAGCTAACCAGTCTTTGTCATTTCACTCTAATCTGATGTATGCTAACTCTGATAGAGCTAACCAGTCTTAGTCATTTCACTCTAATCTGATGTATGCTAACTTTGATAGAGCTAACCAGTCTTAGTCATTTCACTCTAATCTGATGTATGCTAACTCTGATAGATCTAACCAGTCTTTGTCATTTCACTCTAATCTGATGTATGCTAACTCTGATAGAGCTAACCAGTCCTTGTCATTTAACTCTAATCTGATGTATGCTAACTCTGATAGAGCTAACCAGTCTTTGTCATTTCACTCTAATCTGATGTATGCTAACTCTGATAGAGCTAACCAGTCTTTGTCATTTCACTCTAATCTGATGTATGCTAACTCTGATAGAGCTAACCAGTCTTTGTCATTTCAATCTAATCTGATGTATGCTAACTCTGAAAGAGCTAACCAGTCTTTGTCATTTCACTCTAATCTGATGTATGCTAACTCTGATAGAGCTAACCAGTCTTTGTCATTTCACTCTAATCTGATGTATGCTAACTCTGATAGAGCTAACCAGTCTTTGTCATTTCACTCTAATCTGATGTATGCTAACTCTGATAGAGCTAACCAGTCTTAGTCATTTCACTCTAATCTGATGTATGCTAACTCTGATAGAGCTAACCAGTCTTAGTCATTTCACTCTAATCTGATGTATGCTAACTCTGATAGAGCTAACCAGTCTTAGTCATTTCACTCTAATCTGATGTATGCTAACTCTGATAGAGCTAACCAGTCTTTGTCATTTCACTCTAATCTGATGTATGCTAACTCTGATAGAGCTAACCAGTCTTTGTCATTTCACTCTAATCTGATGTATGCTAACTCTGATAGAGCTAACCAGTCTTTGTCATTTCACTCTAATCTGATGTATGCTAACTCTGATAGAGCTAACCAGTCTTTGTCATTTCACTCTAATCTGATGTATGCTAACTCTGATAGAGCTAACCAGTCTTAGTCATTTCACTCTAATCTGATGTATGCTAACTCTGATAGAGCTAACCAGTCTTAGTCATTTCACTCTAATCTGATGTATGCTAACTCTGATAGAGCTAACCAGTCTTAGTCATTTCACTCTAATCTGATGTATGCTAACTCTGATAGAGCTAACCAGTCTTAGTCATTTCACTCTAATCTGATGTATGCTAACTCTGATAGAGCTAACCAGTCTTTGTCATTTCACTCTAATCTGATGTATGCTAACTCTGATAGAGCTAACCAGTCTTTGTCATTTCACTCTAATCTGATGTATGCTAACTCTGATAGAGCTAACCAGTCTTAGTCATTTCACTCTAATCTGATGTATGCTAACTCTGATAGAGCTAACCAGTCTTTGTTTTATACTTCTTAATGCTGCATGCTTAGAAGATAAACAGCAAATACCTACTGTATAGTCAGGATTCAGATATTAATTCTTTGTATTTTTTGTTGAAGGTGACTTTACTTAATGATTCTAGTAGTGAAATTAATATAATTTAATTTGATGTGAATATTGCAATCTGAATGATCGATCTGCCAGGAGCTAAACTGGTTAAACTTGTTAACCTGGGTTGGTATTGTGATGTCGCCAACATATTCATTCACCGGCAAATTTAAATAGTCACATGAAATAATTGTAATAAAAATCGAGGAACTTTGTTGTAAAAATTAAATAATAAGGAATGTGTTCAATTTTTTAATAGGTTATACCTTAATAACCTGGTTTGGAACAGTTCATGCTTTTCATAAACTGCTTTGATTAAGCTGCTCAAAACCAGGTTATATCATTATAACAGTTGTGACAGTGTTACTACATGTACCAAGACTAACAGTTGTGATAGTGTTACTACCAAGACTGACAGTTGTGATAGTGTTACTACCAAGACTAACAGTTGTGATTGTGTTACTACCAAGACTAACAGTTGTGATAGAGTTACTACCAAGACTGACAGTTGTGATTGTGTTACTACCAAGACTAACAGTGGTGATATTGTTACTACCAAGACTAACAGTTGTGATAGTGTTACTACCAAGACTAACAGTTGTGATAGTGTTACTACCAAGACTGACAGTTGTGATAGTGTTACTACCAAGACTAACAGTTGTGATTGTGTTACTACCAAGACTAACAGTTGTGATAGAGTTACTACCAAGACTGACAGTTGTGATTGTGTTACTACCAAGACTAACAGTTGTGATAGTATTACTACCAAGACTAACAGTTGTGATAGTGTTACTACCAAGACTGACAGTTGTGATAGTGTTACTACCAAGACTAACAGTTGTGATTGTGTTACTACCAAAACTAACAGTTGTGATATTGTTACTATCAAGACTAACAGTTGTGATAGTGTTACTACCAAGACTAACAGTTGTGATAGTGTTTACTACCAAGACTGACAGTTGTGATAGTGTTACTACCAAGACTAACATTTGTGATAGTGTTACTACCAAGACTAACAGTTGTGATAGTGTTACTACCAAGACTAACAGTTGTGATAGAGTTACTACCAAGACTGACAGTTGTGATTGTGTTACTACCAAGACTAACAGTTGTGATAGTATTACTACCAAGACTAACAGTTGTGATAGTGTTACTACCAAAACTAACAGTTGTGATATTGTTACTATCAAGACTAACAGTTGTGATAGTGTTACTACCAAGACTAACAGTTGTGATAGAGTTACTACCAAGACTAACAGTTGTGATAGTGTTACTACCAAGACTAACAGTGGTGATAGTGTTACTACCAAGACTAACAGTGGTGATAGTGTTACTACCAAGACTAACAGTGGTGATAGTGTTACTACCAAGACTGACAGTTGTGATAGTGTTACTACCAAGACTAACAGTTGTGATAGTGTTACTACCAAGACTAACAGTTGTGATAGTGTTACTACCAAGACTAACAGTTGTGATAGTGTTACTACCAAGACTAACAGTTGTGATAGTGTTACTACCAAGACTAACAGTGGTGATAGTGTTACTACCAAGACTAACAGTGGTGATAGTGTTACTACCAAGACTAACAGTGGTGATAGTGTTACTACCAAGACTAACAGTGGTGATAGTGTTACTACCAAGACTGACAGTTGTGATAGTGTTACTACCAAGACTAACAGTTGTGATAGTGTTACTACCAAGACTAACAGTGGTGATAGTGTTACTACCAAGACTGACAGTTGTGATATTGTTACTACCAAGACTAACAGTTGTGATAGTGTTACTACCAAGACTAACAGTTGTGATAGTGTTACTACCAAGACTAACAGTTGTGATAGTGTTACTACCAAGACTAACAGTTGTGATAGAGTTACTACCAAGACTAACAGTTGTGATAGTGTTACTCAGTATAGATAAAAAGTTTGGTACTGTGAGCCAGGGAAAATTATAATGTTACCAATTGTATCAATATAATGGAACATGATTCATCATGTTAATTTATGACATACTTTGCTAATCCTAAATCTCCTAGCTTTGCAACTTTGTCAGGTCCTGTTAGAAACACATTCTGTGTTTTTATATCCCGATGTAGTACTCTTCTTTCGTGTAGGTACTGAAATATTAAATATATGACAGTATTCATGTTTTGCTAAAAATAAATCAATTTATGATTTTCCCGTTAGAAACAATGGTCCGAAAACCGTCATACAAAAAAGTTTGTTTACCATACATTCTGAAACAAGAATTTAATAAACATTTAACAAACAAAAAATGTCAACTCGGCATAGAATTAAATATTTCACAGATCATAACACCAGAATGGCTTGTGCTGTCAACCATTACTGTATAACTTTTCATTTTCAATATATTATTTAAAAAATAAATTATCAGTAATTTTTACATTTTTTAATCTCACTCAGGGATATTATCAGTATAAACAGACTGACTTTGATATTGAAAAACATCAAATACAAAAATAATTAACATAAGTTTTGAAGATCTCGACTTATATTATCACTAGTATCATAGCTTGTCCTATCAAACTCACTGTTATATTAGCATTAATGTATATCTCAACCTTAAAATTGTCGTTATTCTATAATATATATGGCATAAACATCCACCGTTTCATTTCTATAATATATCTGATAGTAAACTTCTCAAAGAAATAGATTTTAACATAAAATCATGCAATTTCAGAAAATCCCATGAACAAATAATGTACCTGCAAACCACTGCATATTTGACGAAACCATCTGACAATCTGATCTTCACTAAAGCTTCTTCCATTACGTTTTTCTATTAATTCTGATAAGTCACCACCATCGCAGAACTCTGTTACTATACATAACGCCCCTTTCTCTTGGAAGGAATCAATGTATGCTATAATGTTTTCATGTTTGAAATCTGATAATAATTTAGCCTCTCTTTCAGCAGCTTCTCTTTCTTCTTGTGGTGATTTACTCAAATCTATTACTTTCATAGCATACTGAAAAAGTTGAAGAAATGTGAAAAATATTTATAAAATAAATACAATAGAAAACTCATATATATATATGTAACGGTACTTGTATTGCTCCAACTGGATATGTAAAAGAGCAGGGGTCCGTCATGGTCGCATGGTAGTTGGATTTACAACTACCTGTGCAATCAGTGTCTATCACCACTGAAGTTGTGTACTCGATGCAACATTATGTGATAAAGTCTGTCAGTGACTTGCGACAGGTCTGTGGTTTTCTCTGGATACTCTGGTTTCCCCCCACCAATAAAACTGACCGCCACGATATAACTGATATATTGTTGAAAGTGGCATTAAACATCAAAAACCTACACCCATAAAAGCTGTAAAAGAGCATATCTATGGTTGTCTAGTCAGACATATTTCTACTAACAAATTATTTAATATTGCCAGAACTTAATATTCAATAAACAAAGAACATTTATCTGGGATATAAAAATAGAATAGAACTTTTAACTTGTGTTACTGGTTTTCTATGTTACTATTGTTTTCTTTCTTTCTTTCTTTTTTTTATACCAAGCTTATATCTACACTGTAGATATTGAATGCCTTCTACAAGAGATGGAGGAAATCATTTTAATTCCTGTATTAGTACATGTATATGGTATGCTTAAAAATAAGGACATTTTATTTCATTATAGTAACTACCTGATACCTCAGGGGCTTGTGTGGCTTAGTACTTAAGGGCAGTTGCCTGCAGGCCCAACGAGCATGTACATGTATGTTGTGTACAGCATGTTTTTTAATGTTTAAACACTGATTTTGTTGGAAGTACCAATACAATAAATATATGTTTAATTTTATCAGCATTGACAGTTTTATTTCTGTGTAGATATGGGCCCCAGCGTACTGCTTTGCCTGGGGTCCTATAATGCTGTTAAAGACGGCCCTGGTTAAGGTTGTTGACAAGTCTAACACCACAGACGTCAGTTCGCGTTCTGATATTCACCTCGAGTATTAAGGTCTCCAAATACATTGTACCTACCCATGGTTGGGGGTTTCACTTATCATTCATTATAGCTACGTGTATGTTGATGACGACATCTTCTAAACTGGTATGTGAGTATTTTTGAGTTGAAGCAAATCTGTGCAGTTTTATTATTTTTTGTTTATATCAGTATTTGTTTGGATGCAAGAAATCTAGCTTTCCAGAGAGGAGGGTGTGGGCCTACATTTAATCTACATCATTGTGTACATGTTTGAAACTTATGATTTGAGAGGTTGTTTTAATGTCTAAGGAGGTAGTTTTTTTTTGCTATGTTTGTTAGAATTATTGACCTTCACTGTTTAACATTTTCACTACTTTAAGTACTAAATTATATCTAAACAAAACAATTTAAGTTGATATGAATCATAATTTCAACGAACCCTATCTAAACCAAGCCTCCTTGGGACTAGCTTTTGTTTGTAATAGATAGGTATTTGGGACTAGCTTTTGTTTGTAATAGATAGGTATTTGGGACTAGTTTTTGTTGGTAATAGATAGGTATTTGGGACTAGCTTTTGTTTGTAATAGATAGGTATTTGGGACTAGCTTTTGTTTGTAATAGATAGGTATTTGGGACTAGCATTTGTTTGTAATAAATAGGTATTTGGGACTAGCTTTTGTTTGTAATAGATACTGTAGGTATTTGGTTTAATTACAAGTTAAATTGACAAAGATATCTTACATGGGAACTTTATTTAACATTAACACAGTTTCCTGAGATATAATCAAGCAAACTTCCCCAGTTTGCTTGATTATATCTCAGGATTTTTCTTCAAGGGGTTTCTCTTACCCTCTTTAGCCAAGTATCAATTTCTGCATAGACAATGTCATGGTCAGTTAGACAGATGGGAGGTAAAGTAGTGAATTTGTTTGTATTTGTTGGATTTTTTACAAAGAAAAGGTCTCATACTATGTCATGTCCAGTTGGGATATCTGCCATTTGGTGTAAGTTATGATCAGATGTGATGTCTAACAGATGTTGATGGTGTTTAGCATCTGGCTTGCCTGTAATAAGTGATGGCACTGGCCAATTATATGGCCTAAGTTAAAGTTTCCCCCTTACCATAAATAAGATGATGTTAATCTGTCATGAAAAATTCTAGTAAACAATTTCATACCATTTTTTTCTTACTTTGACAGGGACTTTGATTCCCAGTTTACTTGTACCAATTCGTGTCATTTGTCTACACATGTTTGTCATTAGTCCGAGATTCCTTTGCCGTCCGACGGCTTTTTGTTCGACTTGCTGGAGCTGTGGGACGTCGGAGCACTCTCCATAAGGAAAACAGCAGATTTGCTGCTCCAACTCCGGGTCGGCACATTTCCACGTTTCGTGGCTATCGGATTTTATTTTCTATCCGAAACCCTTATATAAGTCGCTTCACCAATCATTTTTCTATTCATTCATAATCATCTTACACTAAGAAAGTGGTGCTTACACTCAATTACTGTACGATTTTCCCTCATTTCGCCATTTCACTTTCACTTTCAAACCTACAAACGTGATCTCGTGATACTAACTGAATGATGACAGCAACACATTGCATGATGGGAGCTACTTAATGCAGCGTGTCAAATTATTTGCAAACATGTTTCAGCGATGTTCATCCGGGAAATCACGATCATATAGCAAATCATCTCCCATGATACATTGCGGTAATCGTAGTTTTCTCGAAGTCACGAGACAAATGTTTGAAAGTGAAAGTGAAATGGCAAAATGAGAGGATCTAGGGGAAAATCGTGCAGTAATCGACACCACTTTCTGAGGGTAAGATGGTTATGAATGAATAGAAAAATGATTGATAAAGCGATTTATTTAAGGGTTTCGGAGAGAAAATAAAATCTGATAGCCACGAAACGTGGAAATGTGCCGACCCAAAATATGAGCGGCAAATCCGCTGTTTTCCTTATGGAGAGCGCTCTGACACAGCTCCAGCAAGTCGAACAAAAAGCTGTCAGACGGGAGATGAATCTTGGACTAGTTTGTCATATATGTCTTAAATCATACACAAATTAATTTAATCATTGTATATAAATTTATTACATGATTATTCTGCTCGCAGGGGCATCACTGATTGGCAAATAAATCATTTGTTTGTTTTTAAAACAATATATAGCTCTTATAATTTCTATCATTTCCTTAAATTTTGAAACCATTATATGAGGGAAAAACGATCAAAGGCAATCTGTAAACCTATAATTTTCTTGTGAACTGAAAATTTCCAATTTTACTATACTCTATGGCTATGCAATGCCAATGGCAATGCCATGGGTAAATTTCTACTTTCACTTTAAAATATGAAAACCCTAGGGATAGAATTTGAATTATGAAGAAAAAGAAAATGAGTATTTTATAATCCGGCTGGTTAATTACTTGTGTATTTTTTTAGGTTACGAATTAAATATGTGATTAAAAATAGGTTTTAAATATTAACCTGTTTATCTGAATCGGTTTTATCACAACATAAGAAAACTTTTCCAAAAGCTCCCTCTCCAAGAGTTCTTTCTAACTTGAACTCGATCGGTCTTGCTGCTGTAGCCATCATTCTTTCATTTAACAAACTTCTCCTTAAAATTCACATTTGATATATGGACATATAACAATATTCTACAATCACTATATTAGACAAATTAAGATACGGTTCGTTGCGTTTTACTTCCTTCTAATTCTGACAAAACCGGAAGTTGTCTCCCCTTTGCTGGATGTCTCGCGTGAAAAATCATCTCCCCTGAAAAAATGCTGTCTGTGAGCTTACGAGAGGTTAATATCATTCAGCGCAAAAACTATGTAGCCTTCAGCTTGAAAGTTGTATTCTTAAACATGCTACCCAACCACAGAGACTTGCGTCCGTTACTGATAGGTAACAGGTCAAATCGAACACAGGTCAAATCGTCCCCAATAGGTAACAGGTCAAATCGAACACAGGTCAAATCGGCCCCAGCCTGGCCCAGGTCAAATCGTATAATATGTAATATATATATGCTCACGGAAATCCTGACACACACACAAATAGAGAAAGGCAGACAAATTGAATATATCCTGAGCCAAATAAAATGCATTCAATTGCTTTTGATATCCAAATTTTTATTTCTACATTTATTTCTTCATCTTATCAAGGATTTGTATAGTAGAAAGGATACAAATCTCGTATTTTCTCACTTTATCTTGCGTGGTGATATGTTATGCCAAACTTCTCTACAAGCTTGTTTGAATCCATGCTGATACCAGAATCAACAAATTCATGCAGTACCTTGTACAACAGTAGCCACATACATTCCCCTGACAGCCCAGGAACACCGCAAATGACATCGTCACCAAAACTATCAAAAGAACATAATAACAAAATAACGAAACATAGAAGACGTCCACTTCCAAATGATACAGAAAAAGTGAGGATAATGGTAGTTAACTACCAATCACTAAGAAGAAGGAAGGACATTTTTCAAACATCTATAGTGCAAATTCGGCCTGATGTCATCATTGGAACTGAATCTTGGCTAGATCCTTCTATTAAAGATGGAGACATATTCCCGGAAGAATTTAAGGGAAATGTATACCGCAAAGACAGAAAATCAGATCATCATGGAGGAGTCTTTGTTGCAATCAGAAACACCTTTGACAGTGAAGAAGCAGAAGAACTTAAAAGTACAGCTGAAATAATCTGGGAAAAGCTGACATTACCATCTGGTAGTAAACTATATATCGGCTCGATGTACCACCCACACACAGCAAACACTGCATCCATGGAAGAAATCCAGAGAAATATCAGGCTGGCTTCAAGTAATGACAAACACACAGTCTGGATAGGGAGTGATTTCAACCTACCCGAGATAAACTGGGAAGACCTGGACAATATACATGGCAAAGAAAACAGTAAGAATGCTGGTATCCACCAGGAATTTATAGAGCTTACAACAAACTGTGGATTAAACCAACTTGTAAATAACCAACAAGAGGTGACAACACACTAGATCTGTTTCTAACCAACAAACCCTCTACAATATATAGAACTGAGGTATGTCCTGGCATATCAGATCACGACCTTGTATATATAGAAGCCACAACCAAACCAGTTAAGATAAAAACAGCACCAAGGGAGGCCTTCTTGTATAAAAAAGCCGACTATGACTCCATCAAAAGGGAAGTAGAAGCTTTCTCAGATACATTCATAGAGAAAAACAACAATGACATCGACACAATATGGAATGAGTTTAAGACCTTTGTAAAAGACCAAGTCAACAAATACATACTTAAATGCACAATTAAACATAACACTGGGTATCCGTGGATAACATCAGATCTACGCAAAGTAATGAGAAAAAGAGACCGTGCATACAGCAAAATGCAGAAACATGGCAACAAAGGAAAATACCGAGATAAATTCAAGATGCTAAAACACCTAGCACAAAAAAAGACCAGAGAGGCTTACTAGAATTACATATCTGACATCATTGCCCCAGTAGATAGCACAAATGAAAGACCAAACCCAAAGAAATTCCTTACCTACTTAAAATCAATTAGGAAAGAATCAAATGGAGTACCAACCTTAAAAGCCTTTGGAGAAACAGTAAATGAAATTTAAGACAAGACAAACCTGTTAAACAGGCAGTTTTAATCAGTTTTCAACACTGACACAGACAAGGAAATGCCAGACATACCAAAGGAAGTCTTTAAAGAAATGCCAGAAATAACTATAACAGAAAACGGTGTAGAAAAACTGCTACAGAACCTAAATCCAAACAAAGCATGTGGTCCGGACGAGTTAACACCAAGGTTACTGAAAGAACTTGCTCACGAACTTACACCCATCGTGACAATGATCTTTCAACGATCACTGGAATTAGGAAAAACTCCATCTGACTGGAAGCATGCTATAGTATGTCCGATCTATAAGAAGGGACCACGACATCTACCCTCAAACTACAGACCGGTCTCATTGACTTGCATTCTCTGTAAGCTAATGGAGCATATAATAGTATCAAACGTCATGAAACATCTGGATGAAAACAAAATACTATCAGAATATCAACATGGATTTAGAAATCAGAGGTCCTGTGAATCCCAGCTAATAGGACTTGTACATGATTTAACATCTAACATGGATAAAAACTATCAAACAGACATGATAGTATTGGACTTTGCGAAGGCGTTTGATAAAGTCAGCCATCCAAGACTACTGCACAAGCTAGAACATTATGGAATCCATGGAAACAACAAGAACTGGATTAAATCATTCCTGAACAACAGAACACAAGCAGTAGCACTAGAAAACACCATATCAGACAATGTAGATGTTGCATCTGGAGTACCACAAGGAAGTGTACTGGGACCTGTTCTATTCCTCATATATATCAACGACATCACAAATAATATTACGTCAAACATCCGATTATTTGCTGATGATTGTACCATCTACAGGCAAATCAGAACCAAAGAAGACCAGGTTTTGTTGCAAAATGACCTAAATAAACTTATTAAATGGGAAGGAAAGTGGAAAATGGCATTTAACGTGGATAAATGTAATGTCATGCACATCACCAGAGCAAGAACAACAAAGAAACATCCATACATGATGCATGACCAACAACTGGAAATCGTAACAGAAACAAAATACTTAGGAATAACAATAAGCAACAACTTGAGCTGGAACAATCACATCAACAACATCGAGGCGAGCGTAAATCAAGCCCAGGGCATGCTAAGAAGGAACATCAAGAAAGCACCACAACATACCAAAGCAATGGCTGTTAATACTTTAATAAGACCAAAAGTAGAATACAGTTCAGCCGTCTGGGACCCATATACCAAAGAGAACATAGACAAAATAGAAAGAGTCCAGAGAAGAGCAGCCAGATATGTGTATAACAACTATGATTACAGCTCTAGTGTAACAACTATGCTAGAAAATCTAAAATGGCAACTACTAGAAGAAAGACGTATGAACTCCAGACTATGTCTACTTTATAAGGCAGTTAACGGCTTAGTTGCCATTCCAGTGCAACAATACTTAATTCCACTGAACAGGCCTTCCAGACACAGTAACAGCTTATCCTTCCAGTTATTCAGCACCAGACACGACTATTTCAAATATTCGTTCTTCCCAAGAACTGTTGTACAGTGGAACCTACTACCGGATGCCACCATGAAAGCATCTACATGTGATGCTTTCAGAGCCTGTATAGCAGCCTAAATTGAAGGACAACTTGTTTTTATCCGAGCACTTGTATATATTCACCTAAACTTTGGCATTTTGTAATTTGTAAATATTTATATTATTCCGCGCATGCGCAAACACAAAAGTATTGAGTACTCTGAATGAGTTTATATACTATAACGAAGAAGAACAGAGCAAAAATTAATTCATTCATTTTGAAATGCCTTGAGAATTCGTTGGAAAATCAACCAATTACACCAAAGTTCGTTCTATATACTACACTACACAAAACAATCCTTGGATATGCCGATATACATGTAGGTTCAATGGAAAAGCTTTTTTGATTTTTTCTGTATCACCCCTCATACACATAAAATAAAAAATGTACAGTAGAGTTTCATACCTCTAAAAACATATTAAAAATGATAAAATAAAGCAACCAATCACGCCAAGTGTTGTTCTATATATTGAATACACTCTAAACTACACATTTATACACTTTGGTATGTTGATTTCATGTAAACAAGGAAGTTTATTGATTTCTAAATAGGCCACCTCCATTTCCGCCCAGAATGCCGCCATTTTGACAAATGATGGTAAACAATTCTTAATAAATACAAATCGGGATCACTGTTTTCAATAAAACTCCTTCTATACATTAAAAAATATTTGTATTATCACAAAAATGACGGCTCCGCTTCAATATTCGGTATGATGAGAGAAGAAAGGAGTTTGAAATTTAAATTTGAGTCTTGACTGCCCATTATAGGCGGGATTATGAAGGTCAAAAGAGCAAATCGATTAATGTCAATTATTGATGAAATATGGGTGATACATCTACAAAAAGTCGATACTTTATTAATGATTTGTATTTAGGACAAATATTTTCACTTTATATCTGTAATTATGGTTTTATATATTTACAAATACTGGTTTAAAATGTTGAAGCGATGAAAATTTCCACCATTAATCAAGGCACGCGCATCGTCAACGAATTGCACTATGGGTAATCTCACTTGTTCTCGCCATGCAACATACTTACATGCAATCTATGTTAAATCTCGCGAGATTCAATTCCTTTCTACTATACAAATCCTTGATCTTATACAATTTTATTTAAATTAGTAATTTTTGTAAAGGTATAATCAAAATATGGCTAAATTTAGAGCTTGTAGCAGGTTATAGGAGGCTCTCTAATAATATGAAAGTCATGCTTCATATAAAGCACATGTATATCAAGTAACTTTTGTGACGTGTATAAAGCCGTTAACAATCAGCAATGGTTCTTAGTGGCCAAATTGACATACCCAATGTCTATAAACCATTGGCTATGAGGAATTTGCGTGAATGTTTTTAAGTTAATTTTTAACAGAAGTTGTAGGAAGAATTTGGGAAGATAAAGGGCCAATTTGTTTTTAAAATGGCATTCACTGCAGTAAAGTACAAGTAATTTAATTTCGTAATCAAACAAATAAATTCAGAAAGGTTGATAAAACAATCGTGTTGCCGATTTACTCTTCACTTTATCACGATAAAAATTTGACTGTTAGTACTTTATTGTATTGCAAAATATTATTATGTATACAAGTAAGAAAAGAACATTTACATACATCTTGTTACTCATATTAATATTCTGGTGATAAGTCATTGGATGTGACTACGACAAACAGAACATTGTCATCTATGACACAGATATTCTGTAACAGTTAGCCAAGTCATGATGATGAGAGTAAAGCTTGTTGGGATTTGGTCTATGACAAACACAGCATATCTGTTGTCATTAGTGACACAGATGTTCTGTAATGGTTAACCATGTCATGAATGCTTTCCTGATCCAGAAGCTGACCTTTTGATGACAAGTCTATGTTTATATTTTTCAGGCAGTTCATAAATTAAGTGAAGGATCCATTACTGTTAAGGATTTGTGTGAAAAGTGTATAAAAAGATTGGAGAAAACAAGGCAACTAAATGCATTCATTACAGAAACCTTTGAGTCCAGTAGAAATGTTGCTGTAGAGATAGATAGAAAAAGACAGAAACAAAAAAGTAGCTTCACACTGACAAGCATTTGTAATCATACCCAATGAAGATGTGTTATGATCCGTACAATACACACATTAATGACATTATGCTCTTCATATTTCTCTCTTTGAGGGGTATAGTCATCACTATCATGTATGCATCTGTCATCGTCCTTAAACATTGTAATCTTCTTCTTTGAAATCACTAGGACAATTTGAACCAGATGTGGTAGGAGTGGTCATTAGATTTGGTTTTTTGGGGGGGGGGGGGGAGGGGTCCTCTATAAGGTACTAAAAAGAGTGTTTTCTTTTTTTGTATATGGACCATTTATTTTGCAAGCCATATTTGATGATATATTTATCTGTATGTTCCCTATGAAATTCTCTTGATGTAGTATGTCAACAGATATTGTATTGCTCTTATCGTTAGATATAAAGGGATCAAAATGTGGCCTTCACCCAAAATTTAGAATTTTTATTTTAAGTCCAACTTTGATAGGTTTTTTTTCCCATTTAGATTCCTTATGAAATTACCTGTTTGTGTTTTCCAAACAGATTTACCTAGCTCTTATGGTTTCCAAGATAAAAGGGAGGCAAAAGGGACCAACATTCAAAATAAAAACTTTTTTTAAGTTTCATTTGTATCAATATGATGTTTTTTCCATTGAATACCTCTGAAAAGCTCCCATCTGAAGTGCTCTAGCAGATTTGTTATTGCTTTCACTGTTTTAGAGATACGAGAGGAATAAAAAAGAAACCAATGCTCAATTTAAAAAAAGATTAAATTCTGTTTGAATAAGTTAAAATGAAAACTATGAATAATCAGGTGAGCATCTAGTTAATCAAGAGACAGTAGTGGGTTCAAAATACCATAGTTACATTAGGTGGTTCAAAATACAATGGGAGGGACAATATTCCTTGGCAGTTGTACTCTACCCACAATTTTAGACAGAACACACTGGTATTACTATTAGAGTTGTAAGGCATGATTTGCAATTCTTAACAGGATTCTAAAACTTCATTACATTGTGAGATTGACTATCAAAATCAAATTCAATCAAAATAATGTTTGTTTTGAGTCATTTTAAGTTTGCCACTTGTCTAGAATTTATCCTGGTGACACTGCATAATTTTGAGTATTTGTATTCATTCATTTTGTGTTATAATGGTTGTTGTATGACACAAGTCTGCTACAAAAAAAAGAGGATCAAATGGTTCAAATCTTGTGACATTGAGGAAAAGGACATACAGGGTCAAGACATCAGAAACCATTGAATTATTAAGTGCTAAAGTATGCCATACATTAGTTATATCATCCACATGAATTCTCTGGATATTTGAATTTAAATGGATACAGCTCTAGCTAAATCTAAGCATATTGTGAGATGATTCCAACCTTTTACTATTTCAAGGCATTTGAGTTTTATATTGCAGTGAATATGCCTTTCTTGACTAGAAAATATTTGTTTTAGGTAAGCCAATTAGTTGGAGAAAGTTGGAAGGCGTGCCCATTGCTGTCAAAGACAACTTCTGTACCAAAGGAGTAAAAACATCATGTGCGACTGTTATGTTACAAAACTACATTCCCCCCTATACTGCGACAGTAGTTCAGAGACTACAAGATGAAGGAGCCAATCTGATTGGAAAAACAAATATGGATGAATATGCCATGGGGTACATACTCTTATATAAATTGTAATGATGTAATTCATAGTCAGTTTCCATTTTAATTATTGGTATAAACATATTTATTCATGATAAACTGGTATAATGTTACAATACACACAAAATTTGTTTGAACATGACAGGATTTGGAAACAAGCTAAGCTTATACTAATCCGTCTTAATTATTATTTCCGTGATGTGGAGATCTATACATTCTCATACAAGTACATGTATAATATTTAGTTCATCCTCTTGTCCGTTAATTGGTTTGTCTCACATCAGCCTATGGTTTTTTATCATCTACTGTTTCTTAAGAACTAATGTGTTTTTTTAACTTTCCTGTGCAATGGAGCCAAGTAAAGTACTGTCATCACTTTGCGTCTGGTGTCGTAGTTTCGCATCTGTAAACCTTTTACATTTTGATCTTTTTCTCAGAAACAACTACACCAAATGTAACCAAAATTCTTAAAATTTTCAAGATGCCCAGCTTTGTAGAACATGCATGTAGTTTAACATAAGACTTTATGTGAAAATGAACTTTTTCTCAAAAACTATGAACTTGATTGAATCCAAACTGTACATCAATGATCATTGGATGGTCTGTTACAAAGTTGATATTTCTTTTTATGGATCAGAGATCAAAGATGGCTGACACCCAGGACAAAATATCACATAAGACCCACTAGGAACAATTATTTAAAAACCTATTTCTGGATGATCATTGACTGGTTCCGTGCCATGATCATTGACTGGTTCCGTGCCAAGTTTACATTTTTCATATTGATGGTGCTACCAAGATGACTCTCATCAAAGCAGGTCAATGTTTAACATACAAATGTAGGAACATATCTGCAAAATGCTATTAAAAGTTGATTTCATCTGAAACCATTGAACTATTTAAAAAGGAAACTTGGCTGGATTGTCCTCTACAAAGACTAACACTTTTTAGACTGATCGTAGATTAAATATGGCCACCACCACAGGACATATTTTAACATAAGACCCTAATGGAAAATCCAAACTGTACAAAAATGGATGGTCTCTTACAAAGACAATATCTTTTTTTCATGAATTGGAAATCTAAGATGCTTTCCACAACAAGACAAATTATAAGAATCAACTCTATGGGTAAAATGTTAAGAAATCTTCTTGTCTGAAATCACTGAATTTATTAAAAACAAACTTGGTTGAAATGTTTCTTTGATGGTACTCTATAAAATCAATGTTTTAATGCCAATCTGAAACCTAAGATGGTCATATACATAGTACAAAGTTTAACATAGAACCACATAAGAAAAAACGAAAGATTTTATTCAGAAACTACGAAGTTGATTGAATCCAAAATATGCATGAATGATCATATGATGATCCCTTACAAAGTTTATGTTTTTATATGGTTAGAAAATTCAAGTTGACTGCCACCATAGAACAATGTTGAACTAATTGAAAACATAATTTTTTGGAATGTTGTTTTTTTATTGGTTCTCTACAAAGTCTATGTTTTTCTTTTTAATGTTAATCAGAAATTTAATCATGACCATTGAAAAAAGAATAAAAGGAGAAATATGTTAAAATATCACATCAGGAACACCAAACCTGATTGAACCCAAAATATACATGAATGAAAATAGATTATAATGATCAAGTGAACAGTACAGGCTCAGGTAGTATATGCATATTTTTTAGCTCACCTGGCCAAAAGCCAGGTGAGATTTTGCTGTCACTTGGCGTCTGTTGTCATCTGTCCGTCCTTTTGTTCCTGATACGTCGTAAACTTTCACATTTAATTCTTTTCCTTTGAAACTACCGAACCAAATTAAACCTCTAGTTATCTTTTTCATGCAGCTTGGAACAAAAACCCTCTTTTTATTCTTTAATTGATATTGGATTCCAGGTTTTACTATGAAATTTGTTGTTGCTGATTATTTGAGAAATCAGAAATAAATTTGAAGAATGGGATTGAACCAAACCAAATTTGGATTTGTACGATAAGCAGACTAAATGATATCTTATAAAATAACAAAAGATAACTGTTTGGTGACTAGTTGAGTTAATACAGGTAATAGGAAACCTAATAATCAGTTCTGTATAATATTTGTAGCTCAGGAACCATTGATAGTATTTATGGTCCAACCAAGAACCCTTGGAAATACAACTTCTACAGCACACACTGTGAAGACCAGCAAAACAAGTCTTTAGAACAAGTTGGTATGAGAAGTTATCACACATTAACAGATGACTGGCATGTTGCTGGTGGTAGTTCAGGGGGTAGTGCTGTTGCTGTGGCCTCTGGTGTTTGCTTTGGGTAAATACAAATTTAAACCATGTATCATATCTGAATTATATTATGAAAATAAAGTTTAAACAGTGATGGTCAACAATTCCTCTGATAAAACAAACAATTACACCTTATAATCTCAAATCATTAGAAACGAAAAGATTATGATATATGTATATGCCAATGGAAATCCATGTCTTGAATGCATTTATTTTATGTTGTTTTAAATATATGTAAGCTCAAGCAGACAAGCAGATTATTTTGCTCATGAATATGTATTACTGTATTTTGACAGATATTACCCGTATGGTTATTTTTCTTAACGGTTAAAACCTATTTTGTATTTTATTAACATTATAATTGATAGAAAACATCCATATCACCAAGGAATATACTAAAATTCATTGTTTCAAAAAGAGAGATGAAAAAGTTCCTGTTTAGTTATATATAAAGTTGATCACAACTTGATATTTTCTCAAATAGATATATAGATTTTTATGTTGTCTTCAAATAGAAATGCCAATACATAGGGATCACTGCCTGTCTTTTTATGGCATTGTCATGATTCCTATCACACTACAATTTCTGATAGAATATCCACTAGTATGAATAATATGCCTGTCTCATTTGGTATGCTTTACAGCAACAAAATATTGTATCAAATTGTATTCCAGGTTTGAAAATTTTTTCTAGGTTATAGACCTTTTTTGGTCTTATCATATTGAAATATGGATTGCTGTTGTAGAATGTTTGAAGGATAGTCGTGGTTACAACTTATGGCAAGCAAAATATTGATATCCAACAAATATTTTTCCTTTACTTTGTAAACAATGTGCTACGGTAAAGCACATTATTGTAATGTATAGGAGTAGTATTTAACCAAAAGTTAGCATGACTAGGGGTCATCGTGGTCATGATCTTAGTTAGATTTACAACTACCTGTGCAACGAGTGCATATTACCACTTAAGTTGTGAGTTCGAATCCCGCTCATGACAAGGTGTACTCAACACAACATTATGTGATAAAGTTTGTCAGTGACTTGCGACGGGTTGGTGGTTTTCTCTTGGTACTCCGGTTTCCTCCACCAATAAAACTTACTAGCGATATAACTGAAATATTGTTGAAAGTGTCTGTTTAAGACTATAACCCTAACCCTCAAAGCATGACTTCATCAAGAGGTTAATATGGTGCTTTCTAAATTTTATTTAGAGTTCTGCTATACAATAAAAATGGAAGATTGATTAAAATATTGTCCCTTACAGAATATTAATTGGACTCACAAACTCGTGCAATATTGTATTCTGCTTAGGACAATAATCACCAATTTTAATGCAATTGCCCTATAATATAGGTACCAGACCTTCTTTGTCAAATCATATCTCTTATTACCAATGCTTGGTTTTTTTTTGATGGTCTTGCGTCTTGTTATGTATGAATACTAAAAATAGCGATGTGGTCATTACTACAATATTTTCAATATTTTACTTTTTAATTTATTTTCATTGTCATGATTTGTTCATAAAGTGAAAACCTGCAAATGTCACAATTTTGTCATTTTTAATGGATTTTTCCAACAATTTTAGTGCACTTGGTTCAGATACAGGGGGATCTACAAGGAACCCTGCGGCCTACTGTGGTATAGTTGGTTATAAGCCTACCTATGGATTGTTGTCCAGACATGGATTAATTCCCCTTGTCAATTCAATGGATGTTCCTGGTATTCTTGCCAAAACAGTTGATGATGCCACTATTTTGTTCAGTAAGAATACAAATATATAAATATCTAAAAATATTCAATATAGACTAGTTAGAGTTATTTATGTTTTGTTTTGGTTCAATTATCTTATTTGTAATACAAATGTTTTTTGTAGGGGTCAGGTTATATTTATGTGTTTAACGCAACTTTCAACAATATTTCAGTTATATCATGGCAGTGAGTTTTATCGGTGGAGGAAACCAGCGAAAACCACTGACCTGCCGCAAGTCACTGACAAACTTTATCACATACTGTTGTATCGAGTACACCTTGCCATGATCTGGATTCGAACTCCCAATGTTAGTGGTGATAAGCACTGATTGCATAGGTAGTTGTAAATCCAACTACTGTTGTTTTTGTAGGAGATCTAGATGATAGTATACAAATTGAAAGTGGCAATTAAATATCAATATTTTATGTAGAACATAATTTAATCTTGACCAAACTCAAAATGTGTAATTAAAATCTTCAATAACTGTAATCTCTGATTCATCCAGAATTCAGACAGCTGTATGATGTATGCAAGTAATATGACCTCTAGATGATAAAAGGTCTGTTGCAACGAAAATAAAAACAAAAATTGTATGGAATGATGAAATGTTCAGTATATATTCAAGTCGTGACATTTTCCCTAGTCCTACAACATTGAACCTTGGGTGGTGACAAAGGTCGTGTTAGTTATTGCTATCACTATGCGTGCATCATCTGCTTTTTGCATCATCTTTGTCTTTGAAAAAATAAACTTGTTTGAACCTAAACAATGCATTAATAACTAGGTGAATGATTCATGCTCAGGTGAGCCTCTAGTTTTTATAAGTTAAACAGTCAGGTGATGTGCTATAATGAAGAAGACTCTTGTTTTATATAAACAAAATAATTGGAGGATGAGACACTAGTTAAGATAACATATACAGGGCTTGTTAAGATAGCATATACAGGGCTTGAAAGCAACTTTTGTACAATAAGGAAAACTTTGCTAGTTGATAAAAAGAAGTAGCAATCAAACTGACCTGACTAGCACAAAGAAGAGCAATATATGAAATACAAATACCAATTTTCCTGCTAACTGGTGTTAATTTCAAACCCCGATAGATATACAATGTACAGAGACGTACAAAAGTATTCGGTCGATTTTGATGAAATCTTTACCAACAAAAACGTGAATGTATGTAGTTTTCTGTGATTATATTAAAATATATTTTTGAAGCACAGACTTTTTTTGATGTTCAAAATTTAGTTTTGTGTTTAACTCATGAACTCTTAAAATTCCTCAATTATAAAATTATGCTGAAATAATAGTGTAAAACAACATTTATTTATGCCTTTTTTGGTAAAAATTTCATCAAAATCTAACAAGAAATATATTAGTAAAAAATTACAGTGACCGAATACTTTTTGCATGTCTCTGTACATGCACCCAAACTTGACCATAATAAATGTTATATTACAGATGTGATGGGAGGACATGATATTAAAGATTCTACCACTGTTACAGATGAATTTATTAATTTTACACTACCTGATGATATATCTGTTAAGAATCTTCATATTGGTATACCTAAGGTATGACAAGTAATTTACTTACGGTAATAAAAGTAAAAGATTAGGGTATATATACATAATATATATATATGTCGGTAAACAGCTCATTAGAGCTTATGTTATTGTTATTTATGCCCGACTTGAAATAAAACTTTTTGTATTGTATTTTGTATACAATATATACATATTGTCAAAAAATATATAATTAATTTATAAGAGCTTTAGAAACAGGTTAAAAAGCAAGCCTTGGGCAAGTGTGCAAATTGATCTTATTTTAACTGACAATGTGTTTATTATAGTTATTCCTGAACAATGTAAAAAAAAGTTTCTAAGCAACTCAAATTTTACTGAAAAGATCAGAAACAAGTGTCATTCCAATAGTTTTCAAGGATGTCCTCTTTCCTGTCCGTGCTGTTACTGTTTCTTGCCATTCACTCTACATGAATCAGGTTCCTGAACAGGAAACTGTTATTTGCATACTAAACAAAGAAAGCATAATGTAAAAATGTCTTCCATGATTGTACACAGTCACTGGGATATGTCATGTCTGTATTTTTTCATCACTGTATACTACAAATGTACTGTTAATTCATACATTACTACTCAAATATTATTACAAACTAACAGAAAATGGTTACTTTATACATATCTACCAGTAAATTATACATTTTTTTACTTCAAACTCATGACGTTACCAATTAAAACAATAAGGGTATGGTGTTATTGCCATTTTCAACAATTTTTCCATTATATTGTGGCAGTCAGTTTTATTGGTTGAGGAAACTGGAGTACCCGGAGAAAACCACTGATCTGCCGCAAGTCACTGACAAAATTTATCAGAAAATGTTGTATCGAGTACACCTCGCCCGAGTGGGATTCAGACTCACAATGTTAGTGGTGATAGGCACTGATTGCATAAGTAGTTATAAATCCATCTACCATACAAGCACGACCATGACGACCCCTAAAAACAATAATGTTAGTTATTAAGACCTCAACATTCATTATCACTAGTATCACAGCTTGTCCTATCAGACTTTACTGATATACTGTCTATAATGTCTGTCTCTACCTTGATAATTGCTGTTATTCTATATGTAAAGTATTGATATTCAAAAATGTACTTTCAGGAATACCATGCACCAGGTTTATCTGCAGAAGTTTGCAATGCCTGGCAAGAAGCAGCAGACATGTTTGACAAGGCAGGGGCAAAGGTCACACAAGTATCACTTCCATATACCGAATATTCTATCAACTGTTATGTTGTATTAAATTGTTGTGAGGTAGCATCTAATATGGCTCGTTATGATGGCATTGAGTTTGGTTAGTAGATTTTTTATACCCCCCGCATCAAAGTTGTAGGTCCGTCCGTCCGTCCGTCTGTAGACAAATCCTATGTCGTATGATAACTTGAGTTGTGTTTCTCAGAATGTTTTGAAATTTTATCAGCAGCTTACCGGTGAAGAGAGGAGGATCCCTTTCATTTTTAACGATTTTCACTTTTGCCGTTCCAGAGTTATTGGACTTGATATGACGGAAAATAGGATTTTTACCCTATGTCGTATGATAACTTAAGTAGTGTTTCTCAGAATGTTTTGAAATTTTATCAGCATCTTACTGGTGAAGAGAGGAGGATCCCTTTCATTTTTAACGATTTTCACTTTTGCCGTTCCAGAGTTATTGGACTTGATATGACGGAAAATAGGATTTTTACCCTATGTCGTACGATAACTTGAGTAGTGTTTCCCAGAATGTTTCGAAATTTTATCAGCAGCTTACCAGTGAAGAGAGGAGGATGCCTTTCATTTTTGACGATTTTCACTTTTGCCGTTCCAGAGTTATTGGACTAGATGTGACGGAAAATAGGATTTTTACCCTATGTCGTACGATAATTTGAGTAGTGTTTCTCAGAATATTTTGAAATTTGAGCAGTAGTTTACTCATGAAGAGAGAAGGGTCTCTTTCATTTTTGATGATATTCACTTTTATTGTTCCAGAGTTAGGGGCCTTATATTTTATACAATGTCATAGGAAAATTTAGTAATGTATGATGGAATCTGGTGAAACTTTACTAAATAATCATTGGCTGGGTAATAGAGGAGGGTCCCTTTCATTTTTGGTCGGAACAATCAGTAATGTTTTGGTTATGGAAATAGGTTGGACAGATGTGGGGAGTGGGGGGTATATCTTAGTGAGCTGTGCTCACAGTAATACTAGTTTATTGTTATTTCCAAACTTGGAATTAGTGATCCTTAGGAAGAGGAAATTCAGATTTTTAAAAATTAAGTTGATCCTTAATGGGGAGGGTCAAGTATTGGGGCTAATAGAGGTAAATTAAGGGGTATTACAACTTTTTTCTGATCAGTAGACAGTTTATATTAAGGTTCAAATTCCTTTTGTAAATTTAAATAAAATATTCCTCCTAGAAATTAGAAAGAGAGTTTTGTGAGTGGGAACAGAAAGTGACAAGATCTACAATCAGATTATATTTGATAGAGAAGTCCTCGGAACTGTGAAATACCAAACACCATACTGATCACAAAGCACAGTGCTACTAAAAATAGAAATAAAAAGAAGAATCATGTTTTCCTTCTCATTTTGAATCTAAAGATTTTGTTGACAAAAGTTGTGATTTATTCTGTTTTTAATTCACAGGTCATAGAGCAAATATAGAAGATTCAACAGAGGAATTGTATGCTTCTACACGACATGAAGGTTTTAATGATGTTGTTAGAGGAAGAATTTTAGCGGGAAATTTTTTCTTGTTGAGGCAGTAAGTGTATAAAGTTCAGATGTGAAGATCTACATCTGACCTAATTTCTATGGATTATTCATGGGAATTTTATCTATGATCTCTGTAAATATGGTAGCTCTTAAGGTCATTGTTTGACCTGCGTTTGTTAAACAATGCAAACCAAGATACAAGAGTAAAACACAATATTAAGTCTGGATGAACAAGACAACCTCTGACAGGAACAAAAAAAAATCTAAATAAATCTGAAAGTAGTAAGAATTAGGCAGCATCCCACTTACTAAAGACAGAGAGGTTAAGTGTTCTGAATGGTAGGTGTTCAGAAAGGGATGTTAAACTCCCTTAGCTCTATGAGAAATAGGGTTTTACATTATGTAAACTGCCGTGAAAGTTTGAAGTTCTGCTCTAGCTTTTCAGTAGTTTATTATCAGTGACACAGTACGGTCAGGGACATACCGTGATAAATCACTGTGATGGACATAAAATTAATCCTTCAGTGGGAATTTCACTGACATTTTCCCACTGTGATAGACCTTAATTCACCGGGAAATGGTCATAAAAATTAGTGAAAAGGATTAACTTTTATTGCCCCCATTTTCTAAATCTCCACAAGATATGTGACTGAAATCGTAAATCTGGTCACAGTTGAGTGATTATCTAGAAGTTATCGTACATGTTGTTTTAATGGACATACTATTTATTAATCAGAACAAATTTTATATTCAATCTTGTAAAATTGTAATTCATTTAATTGAATTAACGAATAGAAAAAGGTATTATCATTATGATATACGGGTATAATTATTTATCATATTTTAACTTATTTGAGTCTAGTACACGACATTGCATATTTTTTTTAGAAATGCATTTTGGCACGTACATAATTGTGGTATCTTACTTAGTGTACACACATAGAAAACACCAATTTCTAAGCTATCAATTTATTAATTTAATAATCCTAAACGGTCGAACTACAAAACATGAATGAATCAAAAGCATGCTGCTCAGGTGAACTTTCCCATGCACCTAATCTTACTAAAAATAGAAACATGTGCAGACAACATCAATTAAAAGATGACCGTGTGGGTTTGCCTCCTCTTATCTAAATAACAATGTCACAGTTAGTTTTTACATTTCAACATGTTGGTATCAAGGTCTATTTTTACAGATCATAATTAAAGTCATAATGGTCAATTATCTGAGACCGGAAGTGGTATGACGACATAGAACAGTTTTTTACATTATCGATCATTATACATGCATTACGACAAATTTTCTTTTATTTATTGCTATTCAACTATTTTTATTTCCTTTATTAAACAAGAAACATTTCTTAAAGTAAATATAATCTTCTAATGGAAACCTGAAAAAAGAAAATATATATTCAAAATTAACTTTGAATTGGAATTAATATACTAAATATTAGTCACGGCTTTTAATAAAAACGAAAAACGTCATGTTCAATTTACCTGTAATCTACGAACATCTGGTCTTACCTGTAATTAGTGGAGCATGTACCTACCAGAGTTTTATGGCTTCCCCAATAAACATTTGATCACTAGGATCACCTTGATGAAAATTAAAAAGGATTAAAAGTTGATCCTTTTCACTATCACAGTGATTTATTACGGTATGTCTCTGACCGTACTGTACATGTATTGCCTTCATTTTTAGCTCACATGGTCTTCTCTGTAATTACAAGGTTAAATGTAATCATACTTTGCAGTATTGTTCCATTTGCTGACCTTAATAGAATTTGTTATTTATGTGCTGATCTGAAATTCAACATTGCCATTAGAGCCAATAATGCATTTTGATTGGATGAGTCTCAAATAATATAGGTGTCAATGATCCTGAGGTGGTTTTTCTTAGAAGCTACAAACGTAATTGAACCAGAACTGTAAAATTGTGAACACTTGATGGTTCCTTACAAATTTGGCTTTGTTTATACAGATCTGAAATTGAAGCTGGCTGTCACCTCATGACAAAGTTTAACATATAATCCTATGGTAAAATTAAAAAAAAAACCTATTGCTATGGAGGCAATGAAATTTTTCATAAATAGGTTTTAATTTTCCTGGGATGGTCATATAAAAACTTTAGATTAATTGTGTGGAGTGGAAAGCCAAAATAGTAGTCAGTTAAGATAGGACCTTATGGAAAAATGAATGAAAGGCTTTTTATACTAAATATGAATATATATGAAATTGTACATGAATGATCATTGGCTGGTCCCAGACAATCTTAACTTGTTTCATATGGAAAGCAATCCAAGATGGCTGCCACCAAAGATTAACATAGGACCTATCAAAAATGTTTTTAAAATATTTTCTATAATAAAGAATTTTATAATAAATTCCAGAATATTTTTTTTTAATTTTACTGTTGAACTATGAATTATTTTTGCAGAAATTATGAAAAGTATTTTGCCAAGGCTTTGAAAATACGACGTCTGATTTCTGAAGATTTTAAGAGAGTGTTTGCATCTGGGGTAGATGTTTTGTTGACACCTACTACCTTGACCACAGCTCCGACCTTTAGCTCATTTACCCAGAGGGACAATAGAACCAATACAGAAGAACAAGATGTCTTTACTCAATCTGCTAACATGGCTGGTATGTTAGAGATTATCATAAACAGACTGCAATGTGATTTGAGAACTGCATTTTAGCCTCAAAAGATTTGTTTGTGTTATGAACGTAAAACACTACCACTTTTATATGATAGTGCATGCCTTTGGTATGCTATCTAATATTTTACGTTAATGACACAAACAAATATGGTTTGAGACCAAAATGCAGTTTCTCAACCAAGTTGCAGTCTGTTCATATTTAATATTATATACTTAATCAATTTTACAGTTTCAATTATGCATGTATATACATATTGTCCATTCTATATATTAAAAGTCTTTGTAAAGATGTTTCTGTAAATTATACATTCTGGTCTTCATGTCTAACTTGCAGTTGAAGAAAAAGCAATCGAAAAAAGTCACCACAAGTGAATGTTGTGGAACCCATGAAATAAACAATCAGGAATACAACCCTTCTCAGCCTGTCAATTTTTTATATCTCCTGTATATCTGATCAAGGCTGTAATTGTATATTGGCAAATCTTGTAATGGATTATTTCCCTTGGCCATTCAATCTTTAGGAAATAACCCTTCGTCGTTTGACAATTATGGATATTATTTTTTCATAAAGGTCATAATTGTATATTAGGAAAAATTCAAAATACAAGACATATATATACCATTATGTATCATTACAGGAATCCCAGCTGTAACAGTTCCATCCAAACTTTCAAACAGTGGTCTACCTATAGGATTACAATTCATAGGACAAAACTTTAAAGACAAAGAAATGTTGACTGTTGCCAAATGGTACGAACAACAAGTGCAATTTAGACATCTTAGATTAGACTTCTTAGAGGGTACATCTTAGAATATACTGCAGGCAGACAGCTGAATAATCAAGTCATGTCATTCTTGTTACTACAAAACCAGGATAAAGAAAATAAATATGTGAAAAAAATAATAAAACTGATAAATGAAAAGTGTCAAATTCAACAGGGTTGTGACCCTTTGCGAAGTGGATATTGTTAGTTTGAATAGAGTGAGTGAGTGAGTGAGTGAAACGAGCAGTTTTTCAGCCATATCATGGCCAGAACAAGTTACATTCAATGAGATGATTATGATGTCTGCTTTATACTAGACCAACACGCTTAGCTGGATTTTCATAATGCAAGCTCACTGAAACAACAGTCCTCTGGTAGACATGTAATTCCACTCGATACTTTATCCTCATTCCGAGCCAACTCGTCTTTGCTCTTTCTCCTTTATGCTGAATGCTTAGCAGAGAAGCAACAAATAGCAATTTTATAGCCTTTGGTTTGACCCGACAATCTACTGCACTCGAGGTAAGCATCCTAGCCATAACAACACTGATGTGGTTAGTTTCACTCTGTAACCTTTGTATCATTGGTTTAAAGAATAAAGTTATTATTATTACAATAGAACATCTTGAAAAGTAAATGTAATATACTTAGATGTTTCATATGAGAAATGCCAGTTGATATTTTCGTTTTGTTTTTTTGTAAATGGTATTGTTAAGCTGTTTTCCGTATAGTTCAGTTGAAATGTTTTAGTTTGATATAGGTAATGCATTTTTGAAATGAGTTTTCAAATGCACGAGAAATCTGATGTCTGAATGTCAATGTGTTATAGAAACATTTTCTATGCATTTTCAAAGCGTTTTAAAGGTAGGTATGAACTCACCATTAAATTAGAGTGACTTTTAGTTATGTAAGTTGTCATGACATTACAATTTTATTTTATGATTTTAAACTTTCCCTTCGCAAAATTAAATTACATTTTTGCTCACCTGGTGAAAGTAAGTGTCTAATGTCCGCAGTTGTCTTTTTATGATTTAAACCTCTTTATAAACAATTTTATAAAAAGTGATTTTGACAAAGTTTTATAATGACTTTCCATATTTTGCATAGAGTCAAAATGTATTCAGCTCACGTGAATATAAGATTTTATTACAATAAATACGTGTTACCATCATAAATTCTGAGTTACTCCATCGGTGCATGTCTGACAGGCGGAATCCCCAACTAAAAAATATCATCCAATGAAACAAAGGAATGACCTTGTGCCCATAAATCCCTGCCTTTATTATCATCCATTTTTATTTCCACATGCACACGAAGACACGTTTTTCTTTCACTCTATGCAGAGAAGATATTATTGTATTTTAGTAGTGTAAGAATATTGTAGGTATCCCCAATATTGTTATTGCTTCGTATTATTGTGTACAATAGGTATTTAAAACTTTGCAAATGGAGTTTAATGTTGCTAGCCCTTTCGAAGCCATTACTGGCAGTGATGTTTTTTTGGATGGGTCGTTACCCTACCCTACGGCTACAGTAAGTTCGGTAGCACTTCATAATACTACTAGTCAGTCAACCGACGTATTAACTTCGGTGACTAGTAGTACCGGTCAGCAGACCCAGCATGTAGGTTCTGTCGGTTATAATGGAGGTATCTCTACCATTGCCACTGTCACTCACACTGTCTCAAGGCCAGTTGACACCACTGCTTATCCTGGTATCTCTATGAACTTAAATTTACCTGGTTCTAGGCCTCCAGCTTCGTACTGTTGTTTTACTTTGCCTGCTTCGGCTAATAACCCAATGCCATGGTCTAGGCCCCCCTGGCCTCAGATATACCCTTATTCAGGTTTTCCTGGTCAGGCTTTTCCAGGTTTCTGGCCTTTTGGTGGTAATATTGAACCTGTAGCAACTTCCGTTGTTGGTCCACAGACCGTCATTTCTAGCCTGTCAGCCCCTGCTCCCCATGTAGCAGTATCTTCTAGTTGTGATGTGTCTTTACCTGCTCCTGTGCCCACCTCCTCTGTTAGGCCCCAGGTCAATCAGGTTTCTGACTGGCCCCTCTCTGGATGGGTTTAAGAGTATATTAGATGATTTTCGTCAATCTATCTCATCTGACTTGGCTTCATTCTCTACCCGCATGTCAGTGTTAGAGAATAACGCCAATAGGTCTAGCTCTTCAGTGATTTCACACCCTCATGGAAGTGAACAAGAGGATAGTGATGAGGATGAGCGACTTTCAGTGGCCCCAGGTAGTCAGGAAGGAGAATTTTCTTCTGGTGAAGAAGCTGAAACTCCAGTTCAGGTGTCACAGAATGTTTCACAACCTTCTGTTCCTGTATCTCTTCCTCCTTCTGAAATTGGTCGGCCTACGTTGAAGGATCTCAGAGATTCTGTTTACACTATTATGAGAGATGTAAACAAGGTACCTTTTCAGTCTCCTCGACCAAAGAGACTTGCCTCTACTTTCGAGGCTTCGTGTGGTATGTCACAGGACACTAGTAAGTCACATACTAGTTTCCCGCAATCCAACCATATATCTAATTCTCTTCAGATCATTAATGACAGGATTGTGGCTAATGAGTCCCATTGTTCCAAAGTCAGTGGTTTTGGTCTTGCTTTTTTAGTTCACATGGTCCTTTGTCCTTTACCAAGTTACTGTTTTTTATGCCGATCGGAAATCCAAGATGGCCGCCACCGCAGGACATAGATTAACATTGGACCCTATGGGAAAATGTTCAAATGCCTTCTTCTCAGAAACTACAAATATGATTAAGGTCAAACTGTACATGAATGTTCATTGGATGGTCCTCTACAATCTTAAGGTTTTTTGTTCCGATATGAAATTCAAAATGGCAGCTACGGCAGGACTTAGTTTAACATTGGACCCTATGGGAAAAATGTTTCAAAATGCTTCTTCTCTGAAACCACTTGGACAATTGAAACCAAACTGCCCAGGAATGATCATTGGAAGGTCCTCTACAAAGTTTCTGTTTTTTATGCCGATCGGAAATCCAAGATGGCCGCCACCGTAGGACATAGATTAACATTGGACCCTATGGGAAAATATTCAAATGCCTTCTTCTCAGAAACTACAAATATGATTAAAGCCAAACTGTACATGAATGTTCATTATATGGTCCTCTACAAACTTTAGGTTTTTTGTTCCGGTATGAAATTCAAAATGGCGGCTACGGCAGGACTTAATTTAACATTGGACCCTATGGGAAAAATGTTTCAAAATGCTTCTTCTCTGAAACCACTTGGACAGTTGAAACCAAACTGCCCAGGAATGATCATTGGAAGGTCCTCTACAAAGTTTCTGTTTTTTATGCCGATCGGAAATCCAAGATGGCCGCCACCGCAGGACATAGATTAACATTGGACCCTATGGGAAAATGTTCAAATGCCTTCTTCTCAGAAACTACAAATATGATTAAAGTCAAACTGTACATGAATGTTCATTGGATGGTCCTCTACAATCTTAAGGTATTTTGTTCCGATATGAAATTCAAAATGGCGGCTACGGCAGGACTTAGTTTAACATTGGACCCTATGGGGAAAATGTTTCAAAATGCTTCTTCTCTGAAACCACTTGGACAATTGAAACCAAACTGTCCATGAATGATCATTGGAAGGTCCTCTACAAAGTTTCTGTTTTTTATGCCGATCGGAAATCCAAGACGGCCGCCACCGCAGGACATAGATTAACATTGGACCCTATGGGAAAATGTTCAAATGCCTTCTTCTCAGAAACTACAAATATGATTAAAGTCAAACTGTACATGAATGTTCATTGGATGGTCCTCTACAATCTTAAGGTTTTTTGTTCCGATATGAAATTCAAAATGGCCGCTACGGCAGGACTTAGTTTAACATTGGACCCTATGGGAAAAATGTTTCAAAATGCTTCTTCTCTGAAACCACTTGGAGAGTTGAAACCAAACTGCCCAGGAATGATCATTGGAAGGTCCTCTACAAAGTTTCTGTTTTTTATGACGATCGGAAATCCAAGATGGCCGCCACCGCAGGACATAGGTTAACATTGGACCCTATGGGAAAATATTCAAATGCCTTCTTCTCAGAAACTACAAATATGATTAAAGCCAAACTGTACATGAATGTTCATTGGATGGTCCTCTACAATCTTAAGGTTTTATGTTCCGATATGAAATTCAAAATGGCGGCTACGGCAGGACTTAGTTTAACATTGGACCCTATGGGGAAAATGTTTCAAAATGCTTCTTCTCTGAAACCACTTGGACAGTTGAAACCAAACTGCCCAGGAATGATCATTGGAAGGTCCTCTACAAAGTTTCTGTTTTTTATGCCAATCGGAAATCCAAGATGGCCGCCACTGCAGGACATAGATTAACATTGAACCCTATGGGAAAATGTTCAAATGCCTTTTTCTCAGAAACTACAAATATGATTAAAGCCAAACTGTACATGAATGTTCATTGGATGGTCCTCTACAAACTTTACGTCTTTTGTTCCGATATGAAATTCAAAATGGCGGCTACGACAGAACTTAGTTTAACATTGGACCCTATGGGAAAAATGTTTCAAAACGCTTCTTCTCTGAAACCACTTGGACAATTGAAACCAAACTGCCCAGGAATGATCATTGGAAGGTCCTCTACAAAGTTTCTGTTTTTTATGTCGATCGGAAATCCAAGATGGCCGCCACCGCAATACATAGATTAGCATTGGACCCTAAGGGAAAATGTTCAAATGCCTTCTTCTCAGAAACCACAAATATGATTAAAGCCAAACTGTACATGAATGTTCATTGGATGGTCTTTTACAAACTTTACGTTTTTTGTTCCGATATGAAATTCAAAATGGCGGCTACGGCAGGACCTAGGTTAACATTGGACCCTATGGGGAAAATGTTTCAAAACGCTTCTTCTCTGAAACAACTTGGACAGTTGAAACCAAACTGCCCAGGAATGATCATTGGAAGGTCCTCTACAAATTTTATGTTTTTTATACCGATCGGAAATCCAAGATGGCTGCCACCGCAATACATAGATTAACATTGGACCCTATGGGAAAATGTTCAAATGCCTTCTTCTCAGAAACTACAAATATGATTAAAGCCAAACTGTACATGAATGTTCATTGGATGGTCTTTTACAAACTTTACGTTTTTTGTTCCGATATGAAATTCAAAATGGCGGCTACGGCAGGACCTAGGTTAACATTGGACCCTATGGGAAAAATGTTTCAAAACGCTTCTTCTCTGAAACAACTTGGACAGTTGAAACCAAACTGCCCAGGAATGATCATTGGAAGGTCCTCTACAAAGTTTCTGTTTTTTATGCCAATCGGAAATCCAAGATGGCCGCCACTGCAGGACATAGATTAACATTGAACCCTATGGGAAAATGTTCAAATGCCTTTTTCTCAGAAACTACAAATATGATTAAAGCCAAACTGTACATGAATGTTCATTGGATGGTCCTCTACAAACTTTACGTCTTTTGTTCCGATATGAAATTCAAAATGGCGGCTACGACAGAACTTAGTTTAACATTGGACCCTATGGGAAAAATGTTTCAAAACGCTTCTTCTCTGAAACCACTTGGACAATTGAAACCAAACTGCCCAGGAATGATCATTGGAAGGTCCTCTACAAAGTTTCTGTTTTTTATGTCGATCGGAAATCCAAGATGGCCGCCACCGCAATACATAGATTAGCATTGGACCCTAAGGGAAAATGTTCAAATGCCTTCTTCTCAGAAACCACAAATATGATTAAAGCCAAACTGTACATGAATGTTCATTGGATGGTCTTTTACAAACTTTACGTTTTTTGTTCCGATATGAAATTCAAAATGGCGGCTACGGCAGGACCTAGGTTAACATTGGACCCTATGGGGAAAATGTTTCAAAACGCTTCTTCTCTGAAACAACTTGGACAGTTGAAACCAAACTGCCCAGGAATGATCATTGGAAGGTCCTCTACAAATTTTATGTTTTTTATACCGATCGGAAATCCAAGATGGCTGCCACCGCAATACATAGATTAACATTGGACCCTATGGGAAAATGTTCAAATGCCTTCTTCTCAGAAACTACAAATATGATTAAAGCCAAACTGTACATGAATGTTCATTGGATGGTCTTTTACAAACTTTACGTTTTTTGTTCCGATATGAAATTTAAAATGGCGGCTACGGCAGGACCTAGGTTAACATTGGACCCTATGGGAAAAATGTTTCAAAACGCTTCTTCTCTGAAACAACTTGGACAGTTGAAACCAAACTGCCCAGGAATGATCATTGGAAGGTCCTCTACAAAGATTTTGTTTTTTATGTCGATCGGAAATCCAAGATGGCTGCCACCGCAATACATAGATTAACATTGGACCCTATGGGAAAATGTTCAAATGCCTTCTTCTCAGAAACTACAAATATGATTAAAGCCAAACTGTACATGAATGTTCATTGGATGGTCTTTTACAAACTTTACGTTTTTTGTTCCGATATGAAATTCAAAATGGCGGTTACGGCAGGACCTAGGTTAACATTGGACCCTATGGGGAAAATGTTTCAAAACGCTTCTTCTCTGAAACAACTTGGACAGTTGAAACCAAACTGCCCAGGAATGATCATTGGAAGGTCCTCTACAAATTTATGTTTTTTATACCGATCGGAAATCCAAGATGGCTGCCACCGCAATACATAGATTAACATTGGACCCTATGGGAAAATGTTCAAATGCCTTCTTCTCAGAAACTACAAATATGATTAAAGCCAAACTGTACATGAATGTTCATTGGGTGGTCCTCTATAAACTTTACGTCTTTTGTTCCGATATGAAATTCAAAATGGCGGCTACGACAGAACTTAGTTTAACATTGGACCCTATGGGAAAAATGTTTCAAAACGCTTCTTCTCTGAAACCACTTGGACAATTGAAACCAAGCTGCCCAGGAATGATCATTGGAAGGTCCTCTACAAAGTTTCTGTTTTTTTATGCCGATCGAAAATTCAAGATGGCCGCCACCGCAGGACATAGATTAACATTGGACCCTATGGGAAAATGTTCAAATGCCTTCTTCTCAGAAACTACAAATATGATTAAAGCCAAACTGTACATGAATGTTCATTGGATGATCCTCTACAAACTTTACGTTTTTTGTTCCGATATGAAATTCAAAATGGCGGCTACAGCAGGACTTAGTTTAACATTGGACCCTATGGGAAAATGTTTCAAAACACTTCTTCTCTGAAACCACTTGGATAATTGAAACCAAACTGCTCAGTAATGATCATTGGAAGGTCCTCTACAAGGTGTGTGTTTTTATGCCGATCGGAAATCCAAGATGGCCACCACCTCAGGACATAGATTAACATTGGACCCTATGGGAAAATGTTCAAATGCCTTCTTCTCAGAAACTACAAATATGATTAAAGCCAAACTGTACATGAATGTCCATTGGATGGTCCTCTACAAATTTTACGTTTTTTGTTCTGATATGAAATTCAAAATGGCGGCTACGGCAGGACTTAATTTAACATTGGACCCTATGGGAAACATGTTTCAAAACGCTTCTTCTCTGAAACCACTTGGAAACCAAACTGCCCAGGAATGATCATTGGAAGGTTCTCTGTTTTTTATGCCGATCGGAAATCCAAGATGGCTGCCACCACAGGTCATAGTATTAACACAGGACCATATGGGGAAAATACAGAAATATATTCTTCTCTGAAGCTATTGCACTGATTGAACCTAAACTGTGCATCAATCATTGGAAGGTCCTTTACAAACTTTGTGTTTTTTATGTTGATCATAATTCCAAGATGACTACCACTGCAGGACATAGTTTTTACATAGGACCAATTGGTTTTTTTTATAACCAGGTGAACGATACAGGCTCTTGAGAGCCTCTGGTTTAATGAGCATTTCCGTTCTAAAGATTATGATATCTTTGACTCTACTTTGGGTAAGTTGGTACCCTCTTGTGACAAGGCTTTTTCGTCTTCTATTAATTCCAGACCAGTCTGTCTGGTCCAAAACTGAGAATCTCCTCAGAAATGCTTCTCATGTTTTAGGTACTGCCGAACATTTTTTGTCTGCAGTTGCTCCATTATTGAAGGACTAGTCTCTTCCAGCTGAGATCAAACCTTTTCTCTTACAGGTCGACAAGGCTTTAGGTGCCTCTCAGTTATTTATCATGGGATCTTTAGCTAACTGTACCTTATCCAAAAGATCAGAAATTTTGGAGAAGGCAAGAGTCTCAGATAGTCTCAAGGATGCTCTTATTAAGTCTCCTTTAGACGACAATATTTTTGGTTTGCTGCTTAACGAGGTTCAGAAGCACCTCAGTCAAACTCCTCCTCCAGTAAAAGTGAACGTTTCCCCCTCTGGTAATAATTCCAAGCGAGGTAGTTCTTCTTCTGCTAGAGGTTCGTCCTTTCCTTCTCAAGACAAGAGAAGGAAAGTGATTATTGATGGAGGTAATAAAGGTGGTTCTACGAAGTTCTCAGTCCCAAGGTCTAAACCGGGAAGGTTTAGAGGTGGCATGAGGGCCAATCCTTCTACCTAGGAAGTTGCCCCCTCGTACGTTGCTGTCAACCCAATCCAGAGGTCTATTACAAAACTCACCTTTCTCAGATTCCAGTAGGGGGAGGTTAACTCATTTTCTAAAACGATGGACAAATATTACCTCAGATTGTTGGGTTCTGTCAGTAATTCGAGGGGGATTGACTCTTCAATTCAGAGAACACCCTCCTCTTTCGTCAGTTCCTATTCCACTGTCTCATACTCCAGACCCACAGAGGTTTCAACTTCTGTCGAAGGAAGTAGATACTCTTTTGGCAAAGAGGGCAGTGGAGGAAGTTCCTGTATCATCGATAGATCCAGGATTTTATCCTCGTCTCTTCATTGTTCCGAAGAAGACGGGGGGAATGAGACCAGTCATCGACGTGTCCATTCTCAACTTACTTGGTTGTTCCCCACTTCACAATGGAGACCAACCGTTCTATCAGAGCTTCGATTCTTCCAGGTATGTGGACCACTTCCCTGGATCTTTCAGACGTTTATTTCCATATTCCTATTTGCCATTCATACCGCAGATACCTTCGGTTTGTTTGGGACAACAGAGTACCAATTCAGAGCTCTTCCATTCGGCCTGTGGACTGCACCACTAGTTTTTACCAAAGTTATGCAGGCAGCCATAGCTCATCTTCATACCCAAGCTATTCAGATTCATTCTTATATGGACGACTCTCAACACCGATGTAGTCATCATACTGTTTCTCTCTCTGGGGTTTCTCATCTCATGGAAAAAGTCAGACCTGATTCCTTCTCAGGACTTCATCTTTGTAGGCGAACATTTCCTTACTCAACAGGGCTTAGTTCTTCCTCCACAGGAAAAGTTTCAGAATCTTTGTTCGAGAGTTCATCTGTTTCTGTCTCAGAAAACAGTTACTGCTCGCCAATTTTCACAACTGCTAGATCTTTTAAATTCTTTAGCGGACGTTGTTCCACTTGGTCGCCTTCACATTCGACCACTTCATGTTTATCTACACCAACATTGGCGCCCAGCTTCTCATGATTGGGACTTTCCAGTTCCGATTATTCACCAGGACTTGTCTCCTCATCTTCTATGGTGGACTGTTCAAGGGAACGTTTTAAGAGGCCAACTTCTGTCCTCCCCAGTCCCAAATCAAACTTTGTTCACGGATGCCTCCAATCTAGGTTGGGGAGCCTATCTGGACGGTCTTCCAGTCTCGGGAGTATGAACTCCAGATCTTCAGAAGGAGCACATAAATTTCCTACAAATGAAGGCAGTTCTTCTTGCACTGTCTCATTTCCAGTCCCTTCTACAGAACAAGTCTCGTGCTCTTGCATCGGACAACACCACAGCGGTTGCATATTTGCAGAATCAAGGAGGAACTCATTGTTACAAACTACCTTTTAGCAAGAGAAATCCTTCTTCTTTGCGATCATCTTCGTCTACCTCTTGTTCGTCATGTTCCAGGGAAACTCAAATGTTTTAGCAGAAAGAGAAAACTAGCTCCAGTCAATACAGAGTGGGAACTTTTCCGATCAGTTTTTCAGGCAACTACCATTCAATGGGGGTCTCCACATGTAGATCTGTTTGCGACAAGTCTCAATTACAAACTCCAAGTGTTTGTTTCTCCAGTTCCAGATCCAAAAGCCTACGCGGTAGACGCCATGAGTTTCCCCCTGGGAAGGAATGTTTGCTTACGCTTTCCCTCCATTCAGGTTCCTGTCTGCAGTTCTTCGGAAGATTTCAGTAGAACAGTGTCTGATCATTCTTATTGCTCCAGCTTGGCCCAAACAAGCCTGGTTTCCAGATCTTCGCCTGTCTTGCGCTCACCCACTGGCTTTACCAGTAAGACACAATCTTCTTTCCCAATTCAAGGGCAAGATTCTTCATCCCAACCCAGAGAAGCTACATCTGTTCGCGTGGCCTCTCAGGGATAGCTTCAAAAAGAGAGGTTTTTCTGAAGGTGCAGCCAGAAATTTCTCCCGAGCAGTCAGAGATTCCACTAACATCGTCTATGATGCCAAGTGAACAATCTTCTCCTAATTGGTGTAGTGAGAAGGAAGTTGATCCTTTCCAAATCTCTGTACAGCAGCTAGCAAATTTCCTGATCTTCCTTTTCGAAGAGAAACGCTTATCACCCTCTACTATTAAGGGTTATCGTTCCGCTATTTCAAGAACTATTCATTTGTCTGGAGGTCCAGATTTTGGTAGCGATGAATTCATTTCTTTACTGGTTAAGAATTTCAGTCTTGAACTTCCAAGACAGAGAGTTTTAATTCCATCTTGGAATTTGAGTGGTTTTGTCTGCTTTGAAATCTCACCCTTTTGAACCCGCTGAGGAGGTTGATATCAAGTTTTTATCTTATAAGTGCTGTTTTCTTCTTGCCTTGGCTTCCGGTAGAAGAAGAAGTGAAATTCATGCCTTTTCCACTTCCGATTATTGTCTTCGTTTCAGTAGAGATAAATCTTCTGTTACTCTCTTAACTTGATGCAGCCTTTTTAGCCAAAAACCAAATTCCTGGTCGAGGTTCAGAACCGATAGTGATTCCAGCCCTTCCTCATGATTCAAGTTCAAAAGTGCTATGTCCAATTCGAGTCTTACTCTTATATCTTCAGAGAACTCATAGTCGTCGCATCTCCTCAAATTCCAGGTTATTTATTCCTATTAATAAGGGAAAACAAGATTTGTCTGTTAAAACCATTTCCACTTGGATCTGCAAAACTATTCAATTAGCTTACAGTTCTTCTAACGAAGAACTTCTGAATAGTATGCATGTTAAGGCCCATGATGTTAGAGCTATTTCTACCTCCTGGGCTCTTTTCAATAATGTTTAGTTTAATAATATTTTATTGTACATAAACAATAGGATTGGACAGCAAGTTATACCAACTTATATGAAGTCCTCTCCTTACAAATTATACACATGAATTAATGACAGCAAAACAAAACACAGACAATAGACATTTAAAATTTTGACACTAGAAGAAAATAAGAAGTACAAGTGAAAAAGTGAAAAAGTGAAAAAGTAAAAAATTGCTGACATTAGCCCTAAAATCTTTTTGATTGATTTATAAAAGTTCGAACTTTTCCAAATATTTTGGAGTTGACGTAATAACTATACTTATCGTTCCCAAAGAGCAAAGTTTCAATATTGATATTGATATCGTCGCAATTACTCAGAAGTGTTCTTCTTTCGTTCAGGTATAAAGGACATTCTAGAAAATAATGTATAGCATCTTCAAAAGAAGCACCACAATTACATTTAAAATTATTTATTATATGTATTTTTGACAGATCGGCATTGAGTGAGCTGCATTGGTGTCTAAGTCTAGTATGTAATATACTTAGTTTCCGTGGGCCTTCATTATAATACTTTGGGGTTTTATAAATATCAGCTTTCACTCTGTTTTTAAACGAAGATAATGTAGGAGAATTTCTTATTGATATGTCTAGATTGTTCCAAAGCGAAACGGTAGATGGAATAAATGAGCTTGCTGATGTTCTTAGTCTGCATCTGGGTGGAACATAATTCTGATTATTTCTAAGGTTATAACTATTTATATCTGATGTAATTGGAGGTAAACAGTTAAATAAATAAGGAGGGCATAATTTATTATGAATTTTATAAAAAGTTGTTAATTTACGAGTTTCCCGCCGATTGGCTAAAGTTTCCCATCCAGTCTCAAAATATAATGACTCCTTACTAGCAAATTTTGTCAGACCTGTTACAATTCGTGCCGCTTCTAATTGTATTTTTTCTAATTTTTCAATGTCCCGTTCATAACACCCATCCCACACTTCACATGCATATTCTAGTACTGGTCTGATAAATGTAAGATAGATATTTGACAAAGCTTGTTTAGATAAAATAAATTTTAATTTACGAAGAACATTTACTTGTTTTAATGCTGATCTAGCTATGTTTTCAATATGTACAGTCCAATTTCCATCAGATACAAATGTTACACCCAGATGTTTATGATTATCAACAAGTTCAACTGGTTCGTCATTAAAACGTATGTTTAATTCAGGAATATTAGTATTATTTGATATTATAAGGGCTTTAGTTTTTTTAGGGTTAAAATCTACAAGCCATGTTTTTGCCCATTGATCCAATATTTGTAAATCATTATTTATCTCAATTTGCATCAAATCAAAGTTTTTCCCAGAGTATGACAATGAGGTGTCGTCAGCAAACAGTCTCGCCAAATTGCCTAAGTTATCTGTAATGTCATTAATATATAATAAAAATAATAAAGGGTAAAGTACAGATCCTTGGGGTACACCTGCTTTGACAAGACCAGAATCTGATAGTTCATTATTAACAAACACAAATTGCCTTCTACCACTTAAATAATTTTTAAACCAGATCAAAAGGTCGCCCGATATCCCATACGATTTTAACTTCTTAATAAGCCCCTCATGCCAAACTCTGTCAAAAGCTTTTGAAATGTCACAAAATATTAAAATGGTTGACAATCGTTCGTCTAAATTTTGACATACTCTGTGATACATTTCTAATAATTGGTATACAGTAGAATGACCACGAATGAATCCTGATTGGTAGGCATACAGAAGAGAATGTTCAAAAATAAAATTATATGTATACTTATATACAGCACGTTCCATCACTTTCCCTATACAACTTAATAAAGATATGGGTCTATAGTTTGAAGGACTGCTTTTGTCGTCTTTTTTGAAAGCTGGCATAACTCGCGCAATTTTCCATGTTGACGGAAATATGCCTTTCTGTAACGAAAAGTTAAAAATAATAGCTAAATGTATACAAATGGTTTCAGAAGTACTCTTTAACATTTGATGGGTGATGCCGTCATCACCACAAGCTTTACCTATTTTCAATGTTTGTAAAATATCTTTAACATCGTGTTCAGTAATATATATATTAGATAATAATGCATCAGTTCTTGATGGTATATCTGGGGGAACATGATTAGTATCATCAACAAATGAAATAGAACAAAAATATTTGTTCAACAGATTTGCCTTAATCTTGTCATCATATATCAATTCATTTGAATCATTATCATATAAGGGCGGAATAGAATAATTTTGGGACGTTCCTTTCATTAATTTCCGAATCAGTGACCAATAAGATTTCGAATCATTTCTTTGGAGTGAATCTACCAATTCATTTGCACTTAAAAGGAACTGTTCACGGGCATGCTTGATCATATTATTTACCTTATTACGATGGGATTTGTACTTATGTATAGCGGCCGATGACTTTTTTGTTCTTGCAATTTTTTTCAATCGGTTTCGGGTACGGATTTCCCTTTTGATATGGGAATTAAACCATGGCTTATCAGAAGGTCTTACTTGAATCATTTTTGAGGGGATATTTCTCGATATTATCTCAAGGTATTTCTGTGTAAAGCTTGATGACATGATATCAATATCAGTGCATTCTTTGAGATACGATTCCCATTGAAATTCTGATATTTCATTATTAAGTTTTAAGAGGTCTACATGTTTGTATTGCCAAACTTTACGCATATATGTTTTTTTGATACGGGATTTTGATATTAATCATTGTTGCATTGTGATCACTTATACTTCTATCAACACCTATTACTTCAGAATCAACAACTATATCTATATTTGAAACAATAACTGGATCCAATAGTGCACCCATCCTTGTTGGCTCATTTATAACATTAGTTAAATCATACAGTGTCATGATTTCGTTCAACTTATGATTAGTTTGAGTAAGTAAATCAACATTAAGATCGCCAGTAATAATTATGTTTTCAGTAAAATTTAATGCTTGTTCAAGGGAGTAATCAAAATTATCCCAAAATGATTCTGTAGTTCCTGGTGGTCGATAAACAACACACACAAGTAGTTTAAAATTTGGAATAAGTACTTCAATCCACAGCATTTCAACCCCATCACAATTTAAATCGTGCCTTTCTTTCACACAAATACCTTGAGAAGTATACACGAGAACGCCACCCCCAAAACTGTTTCTATCTTTTCTAAATATTTTATCGGAAAAACCATCAATACCAATATCAATATCCAATATATTTCCGTCCAAATGGCTCTCTGTTACACAAATTATAGACGACTCAGAAGCTATGTCTTCTAAATATGACAATTTATTTCGCACACTACGTGCATTTAAATGAAACACAGAAAATTCGTATTCTTCAGGTCCCGGATTTTGATGGATATCATTATCAAGAATCAATAATAGTAAAAGTATTAAAGTAAATTGGATATTTGTCGAAAAGGGAAAGTGACAGGTTTGTGCAAACATGCAGATCAAATTCTGTAAATAAAGCATTACCTTCATAAAGTTCAAAATACCAAAACCAAAGAAGACCCTCATATTTTTAACTAAGGAGGAATAAGCTCTAATATAAAACATACCTATCGACAGTCTATACATACCGATATCATTACCCATTGTCTATATGTATTTTATACTTTGAAGGATTTTGTCGATAGGATTTAAATAGGGATATGTCAGCAATATTAAAAGAATAATGAGAAGTAAATACAAGAATATGAACAATATGTACAATTTCAGTTTCATTTGTGAAAAACATGATTAAGATAGAGAAAATGAATGTTAGGTTCAAAAACATTCAGGAACAGTGTTTTAGTTTTGTACGAAAGTCAGAAAGATAAATTTTAGTCTCTGAAGATATAAATTTCTTAACATTTGATATTATATTTATAAAAAAGACAAAAAAAAAAAACAAAAACAAATTTTCTATAAAATAAAATAATATATATATATATATATAGTAAAGTAGAATAGTACTATTTTTTCCAACAGAATGCATGAAGTTAAACAAAATGGAAACAAAAAGTAGGAGAATATAAACTTACCGAAATGTTAATAATAGTTTAATGTCTACAGTTTACATATAACAAAAGGACAACAATAATATACAACCTAATGAAGATCAAAAACAAAGAAGGAAATTAAGTCAATATTCACAGGAAAACAAATTACTTGCAAGTCAATATTCAAGGGGAGAAAAATCAGAAAAAAGAATACAGACAAAAATATATAAAAAAAAGTGTAATGAAATAAATTAATAATAAACAAGCATTAAATCCACATTACAGTAAACATATTGTATTCTAGTTACCATTGCATAATAAATTCGGCAATCTATAAGGAGTTTTGACCAAAAAGTATGAAATGTAGAAGTCATATACACCTATTAGTAGTGGTGAGGTTATTTTAAATTTGTTTCATGTTCAAACACACCTTTCCTTTAATGTAGTCATGGATTATATCAAGATCATATCAATTAATGATTTCTAATGCAATATGCTGAGCTACTACAACATTATATATTATTTACAAGAAATTAATTATTGTAAAAAAAAAAATAAAAAAAATATTGAGTAATATAGAACAGCAAATGACAAATCAAACACACCTTTTATCAGAACGTATACATCATTGAACACGTGGCAGTATGTTTACAAATAAAGCGCCGGATCACTTACATAACACGGACGTGTATGTATGTGGTAGAAGTTAAATATTATATGTATACATGTATATATGGACTAGCGTTTTTGCGTACTTTCGGGAATATGCATTCGTGAATAATAAGGATATTGGGAAAAAAATGTGTTTCTGGATAATTAACAAGTGGCAGAGATGTGGTAAGTAATTTACTATAAGATAAAGTTGAATGTATCTGTGAAAAAAACCATTTAAATTGGTAGCAGTTTATATATAAAACAATCAACAAGCAAACAAAGTTAAGAAATACCCATTAAGCAATGATAAAAAAAAAAGCAATAATGAATAGACAAGTAATGATCAATTATTACTAAACATTGTGAACAGAAAGTTATATGGCATTGTATGAACACCTTCCGGTAGTAAAAGGATTGATTAAATGCTTATAACAGTTCGATTTTACACTATGTTTGAACACGTGGTAATTTATTTACAAATAGAACTAAGAATAGTGATAATTTGAAAGGGTATAATTTTGAATAAGGGTTCAAGTTTCCCGAAGATATACACTTCCAAAATTACATATATATTTGAACAATTGGGTTATTTGATATAATAGTATTTATCGCCACACTGTCATTAAATGTTTCGGTAGAAGATGCTCATACCGTTTCGGGTACACCCTATATTTAAACACGTGATAGTTTGTTTACAAACACAATGAGAGATAATTCATCAAATACACACATATATATATATTCAATTTAATTTGGAAGTGTAAAATTATTGATAATAGAGCCTAGTCAAAATAAATATATATTTGATAATTTGGTTACTGGCATAATTTAGTTTATAGTATAATATATTTTAAATATTTTTCATTCCTGTACAATTTAAGGTAAAAAAAATATATTAACAGTGCAGCTAAACTACATGGGTATTTTTTTACAACTCTTTAAGAAAAAGAATACTGTATGCAATTTCAAGTACAAAAATGCTCAAGAATATATTATAGTTGAATGTTTATTATTTTTTTTTACAAACGTTCGTCAAATTACTGGATGAGATCATTAATATCTTGGATACATCTGATGAATGTCTTCCTGGAATCGTCTGTCTTTTTTGCAAATATACGGCCATCAAATGTCCAGAAGGAGTTTAGTTTTTTTGCTTTTTTGTGTGTATTTAGTTCTTTGATGATGGATTGTCGAAACTTTGTGAGATCTTCGGTAATAAAGATGTTGTCCTTGTTGTTTTTGAGATTTTTCTTCTTCATAAAGATAGAGTTTTTTACCTTCCAATTACGAAAACGGCATATCAACTGACCTTTACCGTTGTTTATAGGCCCAATAATGTGGGAGCGATTAATATCGTTTTCGGTTAGAGGTTGTGCGAGACCAAGTTTATCATTTACTATGTTGACGATCAGCCCATCTGTTTGTTGTAGATCCCCCTGAGTCATGGGAACATTATGGAATCTCAGTGATGTCCGTCGCCCGTACTGTTCCAACTCCTCGATTTGATTGTGTAGTATATTTACTTCATGTTTTAGATCGTCGTTTTCTTGGAGAATCCTAGGGCATACGTTTGCCATATTTCTAAATTTATCGTACCGATCTTCTATTTGTTCTATACGTTTGTTTAGTTTTCCCTTCATTTGTTCATTTTCGGCTTTTAAACTTGTAATTTTGTCATTTTGTTTATTTATGCAGTCTTGTAATGG